>PVKZ01002702.1:0-197125 GCA_004027375.1 Macroglossus sobrinus
AAAATATGAGTGATGAAATAAAGCAACCAATTAAAAATAGAAGAAAATGTAGAACCAAAGTGACTCCATCTTAGATACAAACCCTCCATTTGAACTTAAGTGGAATAACAAGAAAAACCACCAACGGACTAAGAGTCACCCCACCCAACAATTGGCCAGTCAGAGACCTCTTGGAAATTATCTGAAAGTCCCACCTACCAAGTTCCCCGTTCTGTGGTTTTTTTCTTCCTGGGTGCGAAGCTTAACCAATCCCCTTAAAGGTTTTAAAATAAATTCACCAATCCTGTAACGCCACAGCTGTACTCCCCTGCTTGCAGTTTTACCCTTTAAAAACGCTTTGAAACTGTAAGTCAGGGCCTATACTTCCATTGCTGCATCAGTGTGTTGATGTTCGGCCCAGGCTTGAGCCTGTAAATAAACTCCCTCTTGTTTTTACATCGGTGGTGTGCGTAGAGACTCGAAGTCGGGTATAACAAAAAGAAGAATTTAATGCCAAATTTTTGTATTTTTGTGTCTGTTTCTGACAAATTTATGGATAATTCTATTCCTTAACTAATTAATTTTGTCTTTAATCAAAAATCTATCATTAAAACATAATGCTTATAGTATGCTTATCAATGAATATGGCAGAGTAAGAAACTCCAAAACTCATCACTCCAGAAATGCAACAAATAAGCTGGCAAAATATGTTAGGATAAACTTTTTAGGAATATTTATTGAAGGAAAAGAAACATTACTAAATTTTGCTAAAATATTTCTATGGCACATTACTTAATCTGTTAACATGCTTCCTTCCCCCAGCTAAGCAGCAGCCTTGGATAAAGGCTGTTGGATGTTTCTGATTTCAGAGGGAGGAATATGGACCTTAATCTCAAAGACTTGTGGTTGTGTGTTTTGATTTCCCTGTTGGCTCCCTGCAGGATCATTTCAAGTTTCAACCTTTGTTTCATCTGTCTCAGAGCTTTTTCAGGGTTGAGAGCTTTTTCAGTATCATTGGTTAAAAGTATAGGAGAAAAAAGAAAACTTAAGACCAATCAATAATAGATAAAAATAGAAGCCTGAGAAGGAAAACGTTGGGCATGGAAATACTTGGGCAATAAAAAATTTTATAAGCTATTATCAGGGATCCTAGTGGCTACATGTATCCAGAGATAGATATATGCTCAGGAGAGACCAGAGAAGAATTTAAACTCTCACCTGTGGTTGCCCTTCAGGTTCTACTCATGAAGGAAATGAAGGCTAAGAAAGAATTACAAATGACTGGACAAAGGACTAGAAAAATACTCCAACAGAGCCAAATTCTAATTTTTCAAATAAATAGTTTAAAAAATATGTGACTACACTAAACAATAAATAAAAAAATTAGAAATAAAGAATAGACAATAAATATTAGAAGTAAAAAAAGTACTTCAAAATAAGTGCTGCAGATATTAACAAGATTATATTGGGATAGTATAGAAAGTTTTATATCAACATTGACATTTTAGATAAATATTTTTCTGCACTCAATAATAAACAGAAAATTATAATAATTCTATAACAATTAGAGATAATAAATTAACTTCTAAGAAAATCCATGTCTATAAACAAAAGATACAGATGCACAACAAACACAGAGAAACAAGCAAATATACTTCAGGGATAGTTGGTTTCAATAATAACTTACATCAACATTTCAATAAAGAAATAAGAAGTTTAACTTTCAACAAAATATAGCAGAGTGTAGAAAAAGAAGCACTATTTCCCAATATATTCTATGAGACTGCAAAATAGACACCAAAATTTAAAATATGAAAGAGAAATGAAAGAGAAATGAAAATAATAGGTAAATATTGTAATATGACCAAAGCGTTAAGGACCTTGTATTGCAAAATTATGTAAAATAAAGACTATATCATGGGCATTTGGGTTTATTCCAATAATATACGCTATTTAACATTAAAATATAAATCAATATAACTACCATATTAATAAAAATTGATGATTTGTATTTCTGTAAAAAAATGCTCATAAAATTTAATATTTATTTGTGATTAAATATCTTATTAGGTGAAAAGAATATTTTTTAATCTAATACAAGCAACCCATAAATCCCTACAGCAAACATTATGTTCAGTTAAAAATTTTTGAAATAAAAAAATTAATAGTTAAGGAAGCCTATAGTGTCTGCTAATAGTCAATATTGCAATTGAGATAATATCCAGTGTTATATACATATTGAAAAAGAATTTTACAATATCATCATTTTATTTAATATCACTCTACATAGAAAAATTTAAAAACTATTGTTAAATAATGCTTTAGAAAGTTTGGCAAGGTTTCTAAATATTTAATCAATAAACAAAAATCAATTGTAGTTCTATATACCATCAACTGACAAGAAAAAACTACAATGCAATGAAAATATCAATTACTATTCCTAAGAAAGCCCAGACATTGGAATTACAGTATCTACCAGGTAGATAGATATAGATATATACATATATACATATATACATATACATATATATGTATATATATACATATATACATATACATATATATGTGTGTATATATATATACACATACATATATATGTATATATATAATTTAGACTTTATTCAATTTTTAAAAAATTTTCAACCTTTAAAGAATACAATTAAGAAAGTGAAATTCACAGAACGGGAGAAAAAGTTTGCAAGTTATATGCCAATAAGAGTCTCGTTCAGAATGTGTTAAAAAATCTTAAAATTCAACAATACCTTAAATGCATATTGCTAAGTGACAGAAGACAATATGGAAAGGTTACATCCTATATGATTTTAACTATATGACATACTAGAAAAGACAAAATATGGGGACAATAAATATACCAGTGGTTGCTAAAGATTTTAGGGAAGGAAATAAGGAATAAATAAATCAGTTTTATTTATTTCCAGTGTGCATGTATTTCTGTTTTTTTTTTTTTTGTATGATTGTTTTATTTAGTAATTTTAATATAATGTTGAATAAGAGTGGTGAGAAAGGATATCCTTGCCTTGTTCTTGAACTTAGGGGTAAATGTCCATTTATCATAATTTAATATAAAATTAGTAATACGTTTTACATAGATGTTATCAACTTATGGAAGTTCTGCTCCATTCATGTGTTGTAGAGCTTTTAATCAAAAGTAGGTGATGGATCTGTCAAATATTTTTTCTGCTTTCATTGATATGATTATGTTTTTTCTTCTATGATTTATCTATATGCTGTAGTAGGTTAATTGATTTTTAATTATGAAATACCCTAGAAAACTGACAATAAATTCCATTTGCCATTATGTATAATTATCTTTTCAAATGGTGGATTTTGATTTACTAATACTTAGTTGAAAATATTTTCATCTCTATTCATGAGAGATATTGGCCTGTTTTTTTCTTCTAATGTCTTTATCTGGTTTTAATAATAGGGGAAAACTAGTCTCATTTAACAAACTGAAAAGTGCTCTTTTATTTTCTAGAATACAATGTGTAAAACTGGTATTATTTCTTCCTTAATCCATTTTCTGTTCAGAAAATAAGTATAACTCACTGCCAGCATGTATTTGGTTTTACATAAACATGCTCTTTGAGACTGAAGCAGATCTGACCAGTTTTGCTATGAAAATAAAATATAAAAACTGTTCTTAGATTTATTTCTAAGTAGAATTTATCATTAATGTATACAATGATCAGTATTCAATAATTTTTTTTGTGTGTGCAATAAATTTCAAAGACCCAAACAATTTAAAGGGGAACATCACATTCTGCGCAAAAAATATCACATTTCTCTTGAATCTTCTTGCCATCCTTGTCATTGTGCAAGCAGCAAACTTTGAAGCAACCAGTTAGATTCTCATTCCCTGATGGTAGTGTGCTCTTAAGAAAATGTCTTCCAGACAAGCAGAGCTGTGGCATCATCAGAGCACAGATGACCTCAAACATGCTGCTGCCCTGGTTTGCAATGCTCTTCCAGCATTCTTTTAATCAAAGTTAGTCTTAGGTTTACATTGCTAATCATGTGCTTAGGATTGTCCTTCTTCAACAGGATTCAGGAGTTCATCACTGTAATATTTAGAAGGTGGCAAAAAAATTTCTTAGACTAAAATTTTTGCCTTTTGTGCTCAATTGGATAAGAAGTGAGCATCCCATCAGCCAAGTCCACTGCTCCTTTATTTTTATTATAATCCACAATGACACGTGGCTTCTTAGTTTTCTTTCCATTTTTGTTGTCTACTTCAATCACAGTATCATTGTGGTATGTTGACAACACTGTCACCTCCTTCTTGTCACATTGTTTCAGTGTTATAAGTTCAGAACCTGACTATAGTCATTCCTTTTGCAATACCCGCCTTCTTTTCCCCCAGATCATTTGGCATCTGATTTCTGTCCCAATGAGCTGTCTCAACTGCATCAGTCTTGTTTTGATGTAATCCCCTGAAAGGCATGGGAAATGCATAACAGTTACCAAAGAAGACATAATATCCTAGGCCAAAAAGATCATTGACCAAGGTAAAAACAATGTGTGAAGATTTCAGACCATCAGTTGAATCTTTCAAATGCCTACTGGGCCCTGTGTGAACAAGCATATTTCACACATAACCAAATTGACTTTCTTTCACAAAGTACATACAGCTTGAGTCCAAATCATGCTTGTTTCAATGAGATGTACTGCTTCACAGCTAACCACCCCTTGAACAGCATCAGTGTTTCATCAGCTAAAATGTTTCATTTGGAGTGTATACAATTGAAAACTTATTTACAATAAAGTCGAACACAGGTTTGATATTCTTCAATGAAATCTGGGCTTTTGATTCACCTGCAGATATGGAAGAATTGTTGACAAAATGCAGGCACTGAAGCAAAGAAAACAACTTTCACCAGTCATAAATTGCCTGAGATAAGGTATATCCAAAAGAGGCTTTGTTATGAAAATATCTCTAGCTCAGGTTTCTACAAAATACCTTGCAGTTGTAACATTACTGCAAAAAAGACTTTCAGTTTGTCATGGTCAATGTCTTTCCATTTATCCATTCGTGAAAATCCTTTCAGACTAGGTGGCTTTGAAGCCAGAAAAACATCTTGGGCATTCTTTTTGCTGGTAATTTTTTAAACAAATTCCTCAGGAAAGAAGAATGGAAAATACTACAGTGGGTCAGTGGTATCACTGACATCAACTTTTCTGCCTGATGTGCTGGTAAAATCTTACCTTTGACGTGGCATCATAACAGGAGTTGACCATTTCAGAGAGCAACTCACATCAGCTGATTAGGGCTATTTCCATCAAATTCCGAATCATTCAAAGCAGTAGTCGGAAAACTATCAGAATTGTCTATTATGAAAAAATTGTATTCATCAAATGAATCTTTGGCTAACAATTGCTCTAGAATAATATTAACATCATGTGTAGGAGAGCTACATTTTCTAGGATTTGACATTTTCAGCAATCGAGAATTACTATATTTTGTAAATGAAAATACTAATACTTAAAACAGAATGCTATAAATAGAATGATATCATTTGTTTTCAAAGACTATTGATATACTAGAGCAATGCAAAAATAATAATAAAAGCGAAATATTTAGTGGCAAACTGTGGGGGTAAGGTTAGGACTGTAATCCATGAGTTATCTTGGGGTTTACACTATAGTCACAAGCACCACTGGTGAGTATTCTTGGGACAAATGGGAAATGGGTTAAATTGTTAATAAAATTCACTAGTAAAATCATTTGGACCTAATGATTTATTTTTCTTTTGGAAACTTACTTATTGATTTAATTTACACACACACACACACACACACACACACATATGTGTATATACATATATATATATATATATATATTCAAATTTTCTGTTTCTCTTCATGTAAATTTTGTTAGTTTGTACATGTCCAGTAATTAATCCATTTCATCTAAGTTAACAAATTTGTGGGCTTAGAGTTTTTTTGTAGTATCCCTTTATTATAAATTTATTGCCCATGAAATTAGTAATAATGACCTGTCTTTTATTTCTTCTATTGGTAATTTTTCTCTTCTCTCTTTATTTCTTGATTTTCCTGTCTGGGAATTTTATAAATTTTATTGCTTTTAAAAACAAACAAACAAAAAAACTAGTTTTTGATTTTGTTGATTATCTCCTTTTAATTACTGTTTTCAATTTCATGAGTTTCTGCTCTACATTTATGCTAACTTTAGTTTTACCTGTTATTTATTCAGTGTCCAATTGTTAAAACTTAATATTTTTATTTAAGATCTTTCTTCTTTTGTAATATATACATTCAATGCTAACATTTCTGCTTTCTTTGCATTTCATAATATTAATGTAATGTTTTAAATTTTTATTTAACTCAAAATATTTTTCATTTCTTTTGCTATTTCTTTTATTCATGTGTTATTTAGAAATGTTTTTATTTAATTTTCAAATACAGTTTTTACCCCCCAGCTATCTTTCTGTTATTGGCTTTTTATTTAATTCTATTGTGGAATAAGAACATATTCTGTATAATTTCCATTATTTTAAATTTGATAAATATTATGATACAACATATAGTCTGTCTTGATTAATGTTCCATGTGAGCTTTAGAAATATATATATTTTTTTATTGTTGAATAGAATGTTCTATGTTTGTTAATTGGATCCAGTTTATTCATGGTGCTATTTAGTTTAACTATATCAGTACTGTTTTTCCTGCTGGATATATCATTGCTGAGAGAGAGATATTGAATTTTCCAACAATAATAGCAAATTTATCTATTCCCCTTACAGTTCTAATGTTTTGTTTTGTTTTATTTTGTTCTCATGTATTTGGACATTTTGTTGTTAGGTACATTTAGAATGTTTATAACTCCTTGAATAAATAAACTTTTTATCATTATTTGGTACTTCTCATACTTATAAAATTTTCCTTAAATTGCTATTCTATATCTTCAAATTTGTTAATCATTTGTTCTGAAGAAAAATAAAGACACACAAAAAATACAAAGTATGTTGTTTATAAAAACTTCAAGAGTAGTTTAAAATATTACTCTCATGTATAATTGTGTAACAAAGTACTTCAATTTTAGTGACATAGAACAACAACTGGTTTATTATTATAAGTTCTTGGACATACATTTGGTCACGGTACTCCAAGTCTGAGCTCAGCTGTGACAATTGATTGGAGCACTTCACATGCCACCACATCTGCCTTAGGCTTCTCAAAACATGATGCTAAATTATGAGAGAAAAGCTTCCAAAAAGGAAGTATTTGGAAATAACACTTTAAAAACATTAAAGCAGAAGCTACAAGACTTCTTACAAAGCCAAGGAAATCACATAGCATCAGTGGATGACACGTAAGTTACAAAGGCTATCTGATATTTAATAGGAGAATTAACTTCCACCTTTTGATAGTGGAGTGGTAAAGTCACATTGTAAAAGAGCATCTAGGAGAAGAAATAATGTAATATATTTGAAAAAGGCAATCTGTTACAAAATATATGATATTGTTTGGTGATGCATGTATAAGTGGTACTATTATAAGAAAAGCAAAAAAAATTATTATCTTAAAATTAAAGCTGGCTGTTATGAGTAAGGGAAGGGTGTAGGTTGAAACAACTGGGGCATCCTCAGGGTCATGTATGAAATGATGGCAATATTTGTTTGTTTTGACCTGAGTGGTTGAGATATTAAATTCTAAATTATTTGTTTAAATGTAGATTTAATTTAAGAGTACTATTCTGGGTGTACACTTTTTTTTTTTTACAAACTATGCAAAATATTAAAATTAGAAATGGACAACTCTATTCTGAAATTAATTGTCTAATATAGTTGCTGAGAACTTTCCCTTTAAGAGCATCAAGTAAGAACTTATTTATCAGAGAATTTTCAACTTTATTTCATTTTTTAAATCTCTCCAGTTTGTTTGTTAGACTGTCTGGAGCTAGCTAATGTATTAAAATCAAGAACAACATCTAAATGATAGTTGTCTGTAAAAAAATTAAAAGAGAAATAAATCTGATAATGCAACAGACATGTTTTGTGGAAAACTTCAAAACTTTATACAGAACGTGAACTCCAGAATGATGCAACAAATAAGAAAACAAATTAGTAAATTTAGGTCAAACAAAGACACTTCATTAAGAAATAAATTTTTTAAAAGAAAATTACATTTATGAGCAGAACTTTTAGTATTTTTATAGGAAGAGAATCAGTGATGAAGATGCTTAGCAAATGAGATTAGCTCAGCATTAAATCAAGGAGCTCTATATAGTAACTTCCTGTGGCTGTTGCAAGAAATTACCAGAAAATGAGTCTAGTAAAATGCAGAAATTTATATTTTACATAACTGAAGACTAGAACTTCAAAACCATTAGCAAGGTTATACTGTCTCTTAGTTTCGAGTGGTTGCCAGCAATCCTTGGCACTGACTTGTGGCTGCATAATTTCAAGCTCTGCTTCCATCATCACATGACCTCTTCACTCTGTGTGCTTGTGTTTTCATATAGCATTCTCCTCTGCGACTATGTGTGTCTCTGTGTCTTTCTCCTATTTTTATGATGACATTAGGCATATGGGATTAAGAGAGTATCCTACCCCAGTATAACCTTATCTTATTTCCATCTGCAAAGATACTGTTTCCAAACAAGGTCACATTCACAGGTACCAGGGGTTGGGACTTCAACATATATTTTTTTGGGAAGATGCAATTCAACATACAAACAACACCTTCTGTCAAAAGGTGGCATTAATTTTATAGCAAGGGCTTTAATTTTGGAAAATAAATATTCTATTTGTTTTGAAATTTCTCTTAGCTGCTACCTATACTTTCATTTTGAACAAGCAATTTATAGCATAATTATATTATTACAATTGTCTAATATTCACAGATATCAGAAACATGTATAGATGACTAATATTCTATATAGATCTTATTTTTGCCTCTAATTGGCCATAAAAATCTTTGAAAACGTATTTACTCTGGTATCTTGAGTAGCTTTAATAAAAAGAGATTTTAATGATGACTTCAAAAAGCTTTTGTGGTCAAATAAGAAAATAAACTGGAAAATTTACATAAGTCACACATTTGAGAATATTCCAGATCAAAAATAAAATTTTCAATACTCATTATATTTTAAAAACATTTTACTTATCGCTTGCAAGATCCAGGCTAGGGACATGACCATGAAAAGGAACATGTTGGTTCTTTTTCTTCAAATTATCTAAATATTTAAATTGAACATGCAAAATATAAATGTAGCCAAAAACCTATAATTGTCGATAGTTTCTTCTTATATAGCTTATCTTCTACACATTTGATGATTTCATTTTTACAGTCTTAAATTTTGAATTTTTAAAGTGCTGGAGTGGTGATATTTCTCCCTTCTCTTCTCCTTGATTTTTTTTTTAAATATATATGTATATGTGATTTCAGGAGAAAATTTAGTTCTTTCAATGAAAAATCCCACCACCCTATCTAACAAATCTAACAGTATACCATATTGAATTTCTAAATATATTAGTGAACTTTTTAAAGGCAGGGACTTGGAGTTTATGCTCACTGAGATAACTCCAATAACAGCAGAACACACAGCCTATAGTAGAAACTGTGTATATATTTTTGAGTAGATGAATAGATTAATTGAAAAGCTTATAAGATAAAACAGTATAACATAGTGGTTCATAGCTAAGATTCGCAGTCAGATTAACCATCTTCATATTCTTCATTAACCTTTTATTTGTTCTTACTGGCCACTTTTTATCACAAGAAAGAAATTAATCTCTCACATCCTGTTTTCTTATTTGCAAAATGAAACTATTAGCCAATATGGCTTAATTGTCATTTACACAATTAAATACGTGTAGGGTGAATAGAACACTACTTTAAACAAGTGCCTGATACTAATACATAATTCTTGATAGGTGATACTACATACTAAGTACTAAAAATGATAACTATTATAATACTATTGTATTTGTCATTTATTGTTTTTAATACATTTAAGAGCCACTTTTAATAGTCACATCCTTAGCAAAATCAGGTGTCATTAAAATCTGTCTGCCGATGAGATAAAAAAGTAGCTTCATGAGAAGTTATATTTCTTCAATGAGGAAAGAAACTCTTAAGCCAGTCTGCCTATTTTTTTTTTCTTTGCTTCTTTCTTGACCTGTAGCTCAGATTTAAAATCAAAGATGAAGAAAATTGAACATGGCATTTCCCAGATCACAGTCATGGAGAAAGTATGGCTTGGTTCCCATGTGGCCAGGCTCAACATTTTTTTTTTGTGACATGTATCTTAACATTAATGAATTTCAGTTTTCTTATTTGTAAAAATAGAAAGAAAAACGTCTTCCTTTGCTAGGCAACTGTGAAAAATAAATTATATGTATATAAAAAGTGCCTTACACAGAGCAGACAATCATTATATCTTAGTTTCCTTCTTTATTCTTTCTATTTTCTCCAATTAGTTCACTTTTTCTGCTCTGGCAACCACTACTAACTGCCTTGTCTCACAATTTTTATATTCCTTAATAAAGTTTAGTTTGTTTTACCTGTAATTATTGGAAATTATTTTTTAAAATAAAAATTACATTCAGATTTTGTTTCAGAATTCTTTTTTTTATTTTTTATTTAAATGAATCACCAGGGCGCCTGTTAAGAACTGTGACAATTTTAACTGTAAGGAGGACTGAAATAGTTACAACTGCACAATGAACAGCTTTTACCTTATGGGTAGAACTTTATAGAAGTTCAATCCTTGTACAAGATGGCATGACAGGCATTACCTGAGGATATGTTTATTTGAATGTTCAATGATGCTACATCACAGTTTCTCTATATTAAAGATGTCTTTGCTATTGGGACCCTAAGATGAGATGTATGTTTAAGCATCTCCCTAAAATTCTTATAGCTTAAGGGTTTTTTAGAAGTTTCTTAAACATAATTCAGCTAACTTATTCTATAAAAAGGCAGGCAGCAAATATTTTAGGCTCTATGGGTCCTAAGTTCTCTGTAAAATGAGTCAACCCAGTTTTCAAAAAGGAAGAAAAACCATGGACAAATCAGTGTAGCATGTTCCAATGCAATTTTATTCACAAAATGTTGAATTAAATTAATTTATTTAAACAATTGCTTTATGATTTTAAATTCAAACTCTTTATTTGAAATAAGTGAATCTTTACAATCAGAGCCCTAAGGAAAGAGTCCAGCCTCTATAGTGCCTTGTCTTGGTACACAAAGTTTAATCCATAAACAAGTACTGGACTGAAAACTGATGCCTAAGAGTAAAGGTTTAGATATTTCACAGCATTTAAACAGAAAAATATGTCAAAATGAATCTAATAATAAAAAATGTGAGCCTGTATTTTCTGTTGATTTGTTTATTCTCTTTTATTTCATATTTATAGAAATTTAATTTTATTTCATTCCATAACAGTATTGGTCCATGACCAGTTGACGTTTGAGGGGATAGGCCTTTTATCACCAGTTGATGAATCTATATGGCAAGAGATGGTACTAAGGTGAGCATAGGAAGGTTCAAGGCAGAATTGGTATATGTCTACTACAGATTGGGTTTCTTACCAAGAGGCAACCAATAAGTTCATGTCGATATTCAGAAGTCATCAGCAGCCCTGTTCATACACTGCATGTTA
Source organism: Macroglossus sobrinus (assembly GCA_004027375.1). Lineage (NCBI taxonomy): Eukaryota > Metazoa > Chordata > Mammalia > Chiroptera > Pteropodidae > Macroglossus > Macroglossus sobrinus. The sequence goes on from PVKZ01002702.1 coordinate 11,631, forward strand.
TAAGCCAGTGGACTAGAAATGTTGATGAAAATCAAACTCCTAGAAAGGAAATTGGCAGCAAGCACATTCAAAAGCTGAGTTCCTTAGAAGGCAACAAAGTCCTCTCCACCAAAACCTGTCAGGATTAAGAGAAATACCAGGGAACACAACTGATGGGATATTATGATTAAATTATAATATGACGTATGCCTAAACCTGCAGGTTGGGCATTCTTCTTTTATGACTTTCAAAATTTCTATGGCTAGAATTTTCACCACCTCTGCAGAGCTCAAAGATACATGACTAAAAAATTTAAAAACCACTATCACAAGCAGAGTATGTCAGTGGCTTCTATTGATAAAGATTCCCAGAAGCATAGGTTGATAGGAAACACAGCTCACACGTTACTCAGTTAATTTGATGCAAGCAGAACACCAACATATGTAAGTCTGGCCCATCTCCCACACCCCTAACACAGTGTATTCAGATGATCTGTTCAGAAGATCTGGAAGTAATCTAGGCCAGGTGCATAAATGCTCATTGCATATTCTCTTTGGGGAAGTTTTATTCACATCTAAGGACAAATAAACATAGATAATATTAACTTTCAAGCAGCATTATAAGGTTACAAATAAGGTTTTGCAAGTAAATGAAGCTGTCATTTTTCCAACTTTACCAATGAATAGAATTTTAAACTTCTGACATACAAGAAATTGCTTATGTTTATGAGGAAAATCTCAAGTTTCATGAAATTATATTCTTTTATGAAGTTATTGAAACAGAAAAATTGTTTTGGATTACATAATTTTAAAGTTTAAGGATATTAGGCAAAGCTTTATCATTACAGTATCACAGCAGCCCATGTGAAGCTGTGGAAGTCATAAGAAACCAGTTCCCATATATTTACCTTAGTCAGTAAAAAGCCCGTTTGGCTTTCCCCCAGCACCTTCCCACTGGTTTCTGTTTCCAATCTGCCTTCTCTGTTTTACTGGGTCTGTAACTTTATGTTTTCCTCCCTTCCTCTTTCTTGCTTATTCCTAAAACAACTTTACTCCTTTACACTGAATCTTTCTGTTTTAAATGACCATATTATAAAACTAAAAATTATCTCTCCCCCTCTCTTGTTCTATCATGTAACTAATTTCAATGTCTTAAAATTTTAATTCTGGAAATGTAAATTTCTTTAAATTATGCCTATTACCTTCCCATGTGTTCCTGGTGGTTGAATAAAGCCAAGTTTTTCCTGTCTCTTACAATTTCTCTTCCACTCTATTTCCCTTCAATAAACAAAATCTGACACAAAATTGAGTACTGCCATTTGTTGTATTGAGCCACAAATTAATTAGTTCAGCATTAATCTCTAAGGAAGAGCAATTTTATGAACATCAATAAAAAAGTACTATTAAAATAGAATTATTTGCTGGCACTTCAGGGGCTTATTTGAGCAAATTCTCATCTTTAAACATATATATCTCTGTCAGTTTATTTTGTTACTCCTATTTGAGACATAATTTTTAAAATTATAAATAGAAAAAATAATAATATACCACATAACTTTATAATATTGATTTTCCTATGTATTTGACACTTTTTCTAACAAAACACTTCTTTGATTGTGTTACTCTGTTATAGACAAATTCTGCAAGCTACATCTGAGTGCAGTCTGTCATATTCTTACCCCTTACCCAACCTTGGTAATACATAGTGTTTTACACACTTCATCAACCTCAGGTTTAATAGAGTTTCTGCTTACATTTCCTAAATTAGAGAATTATACAAGAAAAAAAGTATTTGTTTTTCTTCTTTGATTTATTCATTCATTCAAACAGCTTGTTTTCATCTTATTCACAGTATAAGCTACTCACAGGAAAACTTCAGGATCAATTACAGCAAAACTAGGAGTGCAAAAAAGCATATTATTCTTTCAATGCACTGTGAATGTCAGAGACCTTTTATTAGATTTGTTGATTCTAGTTTGACAATATAATTTGTTTTGACCACTAGTATTTGAAAGGAATCACTGCTTTAGCCTAGACCTAGAGTAGGGACACATGGATTAGACCTCAACTTGATATACAACCTACAGAAGAGCCATCATATGAGTCTGCTGACTTGCATAATGTATTCAAGCCACTGAGATTTTGGGACTGTGGTTTTTTACAGCATTATAGCAGCAGACATTGACCAACACAGCTATCATGTGTGAGGGTACCTTACTTCCACTCCACAATGGGCTTTATCCTCTATGGGTTGTGAACAGAGCTTTTGATTATAGCACACTGGAGAAGTTTACTACAACTAAACTACATGATAATAAGTACAATTGGACCTATATATTATTAATTAATTCTTTGTGCATCTCTATAATTTTGATTAATACAATGCTTAAACTCAGCTTGATATTGGTAATAAGGGGACAGGAATTAAAGTGTCAACTTTTCTACCAATATGTTCACTCGTAGCAAATCTCTTTGTCCAATATCTTTTTTGTTCTTATTTCCTCTGCTGAATAATGTATTTAAGTTAACTCAATCCTACAACTATGAAAGTTGTTCTTTCTTTATTTCAGCTACTATTCTGGAATTCTGAGAACATAAAAAAGAATAGGACCATGTCCTATATTTTAGGAACTCACAGAATAATAGTGGAGAAAAAGGATGCAAAGACAGTTGTAACTCAGAGATCTAAGTATTATATAAAAGAAAGTAGAATTTTCTGTGGAAACCAATGAGAAAAGAGTAAAGTTGGGGAGAAAATGAGTCTCTGCCCAGTCTTACTGCTACATTATTAACAGAACTTAAAGCTTAAGAGAAAACAATAAATATATATTTGATAGCACAATTTTACGTATCATGCCACTTTTCAGTGCTACATTAGACATTATACAGATTATCATCAGTGTAATATGTGCTGGTCCCTGAATTCCAGTCAAGCACAAGGCCTCCTCAAAGAAAACTGCCATGTGACCAGACTTCTTAATGCCCTCCTTGACCACCACTTAAAATTCACCATCATGATTATTGATACTAGTAGACCCATCATAATGAACCAAAGAGCTAAAAATGCAGAACCTCCTTCTCTATTATGATTGTTACATTTTTAAAACAATGGCTTACCTTTGTTCCTTGGAACACTTCTGGGTTTTGTTTAGCTGTATTTTCAGTTTGCAAACTCTAAGATTCATAAATAAATCTTTGTCATTTATTTGAAATGAAAGCCTTTAGGCTCCTCTTGAGTTTGTTCAACATCCATGAAGCAAAAGGCCCACTTAGCTAAAAAATAAGGAACTAGATAACATATACAGTGGCATTTCTAGGGAAACCAACCTGTGGCATAGAAAGTGTGAACAATACCCTGGTCACATGAAAATGTGTGACATTTTGGGGACCTTTATGAAATTTGTTGTTTTTAGAACTGGGGTATGATATGAGAAAAAACTTGAAAGGAATAATAGATATACTTCAAGGAACACTGAGATCAATGTATGAAGGTTTCTGTTTCCCTAAAAAAATGAGGAAATAGGCAAAAGAGATTTATAAAACAAAATATTGTTTAATAAAAATGTGGAAAAAGTTTGATGAGTATTCCATTTTACAAAGCTGATTATTGGTAATGTGAAAAAAATGACAGAGTAGGAGGCATAGTTGTGTCAGAAAAATATTTTGTAAATAGCTGGAATAGCTATATTTTGGCACTTAAAGTAAAGCATCATATAGGGAATAGAGACAGGCAGAGCTTTAAAGTTTTTGTGTGATGGAGTCAGAAGAACTTTGCGACTAATGTGATCAAGTGGATAAAGAAAGAACTAAATCACTGGAGAGAACCTTGAAGTTTCTGAGTTAATAGATAAATAATGTATCACTTTTCCAGGGCTGCCATAACGCCATGCCACAGGCTGAGTGGTTTAAACAATAGAAATTAATTTTCTCACTGTTCTGGGGGCTGGAAGTTTAAAATCAAAGTCTACCAGGGTTGGTTTCTTTTTTTTTTTTAAACACACAAATTTATATAATATTTATTTTCTACAAGTGATCTCTACGAGAGATGTGCTTTTTGAAATAGATTTGCCTGTTAGGTTCAACATTGAGCAAAAGGTTTCCACTATAAAAATATACCTGGAAAAAGGAATTTTGGACATCATTTAATCTATTTGCTTGCCATTTTGTAAAAGAGAAATCTGAGGCCTAAAAAAATAGTTCACACACTCAGTTAATGTCAAAGTTAGCTTCTGTACAGCAAAAGAAATTGTCAAAAAGATAAAGAGACAACCATCCAAATGAAAAAATATATTTGCAAGTAACATCTCCGGTAAGAGCCTAATATCCAAATATACAAGAAACTCATACAATTAAATAACAACAGAAAAACAAATGATCCAATTAAAAAATGGACAGAGGACCTAAACAGACACTTCTCCCTAGAGGACATACAAATGGCCAACAAATATTTGAAAAGGTGCTCAACATCGCTAGATATTAGGAAAACGCAAATCAAAACCAACAAATGTTGGAGAAGATGCAGAGAAAAAGGAACCCTCATACACTGCTGGTGGGACTGAAAATTGGTACAGCCACTATGGAAAACAGTATGGAGGTTCCTCAAAAAACTAAGAATTGATCTACCATGTGATCCAGCAATCCTTTTACTGGGTATTTACCCCAAAGTCTTGAAAACTCATATCTAAAAATATATTTTCACACTTATGCTCATAACAGCATTATTCATGGTGGCCAGGAAACTGAAGTGTTTCACGATAGATGATTGGCTAAAGAAGTTGTGGTACATATATACAATGGAATATTACTCAGCCATAAAAAGAGAAGAAATACTGCCACTTACAAAAATGTTGATGGACCTCAAGATAATCATAAGCGAAATGAGCCAAACAGAAAAGGGTTGGTTTCTTTTGAGATCTCTTTCTCTGGCTTGCAGTGTTCTGTTTTCTTGCTGCCTCTTCACAGTCTTTCCTTTGTGCAGAAATACCGTGGTACCTCTTGGTGTGTTCTAATCTCCTTTTTAATAATCAGTCAAATTAGATTGGGGAACACTTTAAGAGCTTCATTTTTAACTTCATTATTTCTTTAAAGGACATATCGCCAAATACCGTCATATTCTGAGGTATTCTCCAATACCTCAGTGCTTCAACATATAAATTCGGGAGGAAGGGAATCCAATTTAGCATTTAATAGACAATGATGAAGCAAAAAGAATTCCAGTCATTTCTTTTTTCAAAATATGTTTTGGGATTCTTTAGTTATATAAATAAAAATTTTAAATATGTCTTGTATGATTAATATGTAAAGTTACAAAGATCAAGAGCATGGTAAGAACTAGTGGGAGTCATCAGCTACTGCGGTTTGAATCCATGAAAATAAAAAAAAAGTAATACTTTCATGAGGAAAGAATCCTAGTAAACAATTTCTTCTTAATATGTTTGGAGTAGAGCTTCTAATTCAAAAGAGCTGAATCTGAGGATCAGATTCAGAGGAAAGGGACATAAATGAGATCATATAAAAATGGAGAATTTTATTGATCCATTAAAAGCTAAAGTCTTCAGCTTTCTGACCTATCCCATTTGTTGTAAAGAGGGAGAACCTTAAAGCAATTGGATATAACAACCTCATTAATTGTAAAGGAGAGTTTGCAATACAGTTCAGTGTGTGTAGGGGAGTGGGAAACAGTTCTTTTGTTTTGAATGGAGGGGTAGGTATGCCTGCTGCAAGCACAAAATAGATGAAGGTGAAGAAAGAGTCAAGAGTATGTTTAGAAGGATTATTAAGTGAAATGATAAAACTGAGATGAGAGAATAAATGTTCTAAAATACTCAATAAACAGCAGAGTGTCACAATTATCTGAGGCCTTGAGATAGCAGAATATGTCACTGACCCTGCCATCAGAGAGTTACCAGTTTAGTGAGGAGAAAATGCAAGAAATAGTCAGAATAAGAATGTGTATGATGTTAATGGAAATACACAGGGAACACTTAAAATGTCTTTGGGTTAAAAAAGTTCTTCTGGAGATGACAATTAACTTATTCTTGAAGAACTAGTTAGAGATTTTGCTATGGTATGAATGTCTACTTCCCTATCACCAAATTCAAAGTTTAGCAACCTAACCCCTAGGTGATACTTTTGGAGCTGAGGCCTGTCAATAGTTATTGTTATGAGGGTAGAACTCATAAGTGTAGAATCACAAGTGCCCTGGTGAAAGAAGGCTGACAGAGCTCCCTAGCCTAATTCCACTACATGAGGACACAGAGAAGTCTGCCATCTGCAACCTGGAAGAGGGTTTTCACCAGATCTTGGTCATGCTGGCACCCTGATTTTGATGCCCAGCCTCCCAAACTCTGAGAAATAAACTTTTCTTGTTTATAAGCTACCTATTATATAATATTTTTCTATAGTAGCTTGCACAAAGACAGTTTTCTAGGACAATAGAACCAGAAATAATATTCCAGTGTGGTGAGACAATATATGCATAATCTTGTCATGTGATACATCATGATATGCACTGAAAAGTAAAAGCCAAGAAGCACTGTTGGAAAATTACATGGTTGGCAGGTAATATTTGCCCTTTAAAAAGAAAATTGAGGTGAGAAGAATGGTGACAGAAACACCAACTTAACCAAAAACCATGTCTGAAATTAGTTGTAAAAACCCCTGAACCTTTACAACTTCTACAAGTTTGTTATTTGTGTTATCATTGTATCTTCATATCAAATAGCATGAAGACTTAACAATAATAACAATAAATTTGCATTCTTATGCTTAGGAACAGAAAAAAGGAAAAATTAAAGAGACTATTTCTCTAAGTATGGCATGCTTAACTAAATCTTTTGGGCCTGAAGAAAAGATAATTTTGAATAAGGTACCCAAATTTATGCAAAGTGACTTTTGAGCAAAAGTATAGTTTCGATTAACCAGCCAGTTATTAACTCTGTAAATATCACTTAAATATTATCTTTCCAAAACTGGAATTTCTTTTATAAAAAATATTAAAGTATACCTGAAATACAATATTAATTTAGGTTCAGGTGTACAACACAGTGATTCTACAGTTATATACTTTACAATGTCATTATCATAAGTCTAATTATAGTCTGTCACCATACAAAGTTATGATATCATTAATTGTATTCCCTGTGTTGTACATTGCATCCCTATGGCTTATTTATTTTATAACTGGAAGTCTGCATATTATATTTTCTTTTACCTTTTTTATAAACCCTCCACTTTCTTCCCCCCGGTAACCATCATGTTCTCTGTATGCATGAATCTGCTTCTGTTTTATTTTGTTTGTTTTCTGTCTTGCTTTTTAAGATTCTATACATAAGTAAAATCATATGGTATTTGACTTTCTCTGATGTAATTCACTTAGCATAATGCCCTCTAGGTCCATCTGTGTTGTTGCAAATAACCAGAATATTTAGATTTTATTCTTTTTCATTGCTGAGTAATATTCCATGCATATATATATATATTTTTGTTGTTGTTGTTGTTGTTGTTGTTGTTGTTAGAAACAAACTGCATAGCAAAAAGCATCTTGAGAGCCTGATAAACAAGGCCACTGTGGGGAGAAATATGCAAAAAAAAATTGCAATGGCTTAATGGAAGCAGCAAAATGTGTTTCTGGCAAAGAGAAGGAGGTACAACATGGGGAGAAAAAATGAGATAGAATAAATTGTTCTAGGCATTTGAGGGCACTCTCTCTATAATTCACTGTACTTTACATTCAAAGCTGAGGCTCTTGAAAAAGCTTGATCTGGATAGATATTTGTCGGTGAACAATATTTGTTCATAAGTTGGTTTTAACAAATATATCAAATGGACTGGGAAATACAGTTTAAAGCAAAATTTAACAATAAAAATAAGGAATAAAGAATGTACTTTGCCCTTAAAATGATTATATTTTGGGGAGAGTAGAAAGCTGGAGGTAACCATTGGCTAAAAAAGGTTGAATAAGATAAGGTGATTTATTTTATCTTCTAACTCTTCCAAAGTCCAAAGTGTTGTAACTGACAACTTGACATAGAACAAAGAGAACCGTTTCATCTTCTAATTCAATATTGGTTCAGACTGACCTCAAATACCTTAGGATTCCAGAAGTGGTTTTGTGGATTTTACCACTAGGAAAGTTAAAAGTGAACTGGAAGGGGAAAAAGCTCCTTTATGAGAGACTGTTTGTGCGGGCACATGTACAACGTTGAATGTCTTGTCCGGGTGCTCATATCTGTCTATGATGTTTGAGGATGAATGAAAACAGGTAGGCTGACCAATCTGGCGCCGTTGTCTGAGATATTTCCAGTTTGGGGCTAAAGGCCCCACACTCTGGAAATTTCTTAAGGACAGGAGACATTTGGTCAGTGGATCATTCTAGAAATAGGACAGATCAGTATCTAGCCTCCAGCTAGAGTTAGCTTGATATCAGAACAAGCAGACAGAGCCTGATACCACTAGCTAGTAAATAAAAGACTATGGGATTGATGCAGTACTTATTGAACTGGGAAAAGTACAAAATTTTTCAAAAGATCCAAGCTTCAGATGAGAGGAACCCTTTACTCCTTATGGTCCTATAAAACTCTGGAAGGGGGTTTTTGTTTTTCTTGAGTGGGCAAAGTGAGGTGCAGGAGGAGACGTAATACTTGCAATTCAGATGCTATTATTAATGATATTATAATTAGCTAAAGCTGAACAAAAGACAAGGAAAAAACTCCTGAGCCTTATCCTAGAGTAAAGAGGATGTCCCCAGGCTATTTATCCTGTCTCAGATCTTGGCTTGTCTCTCATGGCACCTGGACCAGTGGGGTTGCTCAAGGCCATCTATCCTGTCTCCAGCCCTTGGCCTGTTTCTCATGGAGGCAAAACAGAGACAAGACTGAGTAAGGAATAAGGAAAAAATTCTAGAGCCACATCCTAGAGGAGAAGGTTCCTATGCTCCTAAAGAATTCCTAACTTTAGAAACTATGAAAGTATGTGTCCAGGTAAGTCTCAAAAACCACCAGCTTTACTACACAATCCCAGTAGTCATAGTTGCTTTCCAGACTGAAGGAATTAGCAGCTGGCTAGGTGTAGGTAAATGGTCTCCAGTAAAACAAGAAACCAAATTGAATGTGTGCACCAAAAACTGGTGCTGGCAAACAGATAGAAAGGAAGGAACCATAAAGCATCTGTTTTCCTCCAATGTGTCTAACCAAGACTCAAGCAGATAAAATCCCTCATTTCTGGCAATGGGTATATAGGAAACCTGTAAATGTAGGAATGGAACTAAAAGGAGGTGAGGTGGAGTGAATATTGGAATCATGACGTTTAGAAGCAAACTGATGGAGATGTGTAAATCACAGTAGCCAAAATTGCAATTATTAAACAAAACTAAAATTACTCTAAGGAGTAACTGATGGTGGCAAGATAAGACTAATTCGCAGGATAGAAAAAAAAGGAAGATAGTAAATATTTGTGGTTCAATATTACCCCAGCATTATCTTTCTAGAAGAGATACATTTGATTTTTCTTTTCCACTAAAAAATTAAGTTAAACTTAAATAATGTACAACTTGTATGACTTCTTAAAGAGAGAACTCTCACCTGTTTTATAAGCAAAAACTGAGTAGATCACATGTTTATCTTTCACCACACAACATATTCCGTGAGCCCTTCTTTAGGCATACTAATAAGAAAAGAATGTTAACAGTTACTCAAAAGCAAGTCCCAGTGCTCAGCTATCTTTGTCTTCCTAAAATGACAAAAGGAATGTAGAGTCTGTGTATTGGTTAGCCTGAGACAAAGAATCAAAGGTGGGAAGGAATGTTTCTTATTCAAACAGAAATACTTGTCTGAGTAAACCACACTCAAATCAGTTATTATCATATATTTCATAGAAAATGGCTTCTAAAGTAGCTGAACTAATTATATATAAAAAAAAGGTGAATAGATAATAGAGGAGATTGAATGCTAAAAAATACATTTTAAGTATTAAAAATAGATATAATCTAGGATGGTATAAGGGAAATGGGAAAAGAATCTAGGATTGGTTATGAAAGAGTAAAGGATGACTAAAACATTAAACAATGCAGAAAATTGGAAAGCCTTGTTTAACCTGTTAAACTAGGTGTGGAAGACATATCTTACTCAAAGAATTGTCCCAATACAAAATATAAGATGACATTTTCTTCTTTTCCTGTTATTGTTTCTTATTTCCTTTTTTGGTTCTATGACATGACAATGTGTTTACTAAGAACCTATGAAGTCAAATGGAAACCTTTTATTTATTTTTAGGATAATCTGCCACTGGGGAGTAGAAAAAACAACATGCTCAGAGTTTGAAATCCTGGGCTCCAGCTTTGAGTATTTTTCAATTTGCATGGCCTTAGAGAGTCTATATAAGACTGCATAATTCCGGTTTTCTCACCAATAGAATGGTAGAAAAAAATGTCTTTTTGGGTTATCAGGAAGATAAAATACGATAACATGTATAAAAGCACTTTAAAAAATGCTAAGCACATTCTAAATTTAAAGCATGAATGTTAATAATTCTTTTTTCTTTTTTACATTCTTCTAACTTTTTGTTCTGGTATTCTAGGATCTTATTGTTTAAGCAACAACTCTCACTTTATTATTTTATGTAAATTAATTTCACATTCATCTTGCTTCTTTTCAACTTTCAGCTCTGTCATCTCATGCTATTTCCCCTCATGAAAGAAATGTTACTATCACAGTGTCAGGAATCATATATAGACCTGATAATAAAAGATGGAATGAGAAACTTACCATTCCTGCATATACTTATCCTCGCATTTTACTGGTCCAAATTCTCTCATATATCTATAAAACAATTACTTCAAATTTAAACTTAAGGACTGTGGTAAGTTTGTAATCAAACCCAAATTCAATTGCCTGATGCACAGTAAGACCAATCACTAAAGCACTGAGTATGCAGCAAGGATTTTACCTTGAGAAGAAACCAAATGACAAGAAGTAGAGAGAGCCTAAATCTGTCTCCCCAAGAGGGAAGAGACAAGGAGTTTTAATGCATTTGAAAAGAGATCAGAAGAATAGGTATGCAGAAGCAGCGCTGGCAGGGCATGTTTTAACTGGAGGACCTTGGAACTTGGTTATTTATGGTAAGGGGCTACTGCAATGAATCTTTCTGGACAAGGGACCCTTCAATTCTGAAAAGGTTTTAATGTTCAAGTTCCGATTATGTCCTTTATGTCCTGATCCTTTGGTTCCATGGGTGGATTGCTGTGACTTTGGTTCCTGGTGCAGCTGGAGGTCAAAGTTATGTCCTCTGTACATGCTTTGGCTGCGTGACTTGTGGTTTTGGTCTATTGTCTCTGAAAAGTAACTCAATATCTTGTTAGAAACAGAATAGGACCATTTTCAGCTTGTTCCAAAGTTTGCAAGTTTAGACCAGTCAGAACCTAACCCTGAATCATAAGGTTTTTGTATGAAAAGTCAACACATGAAGAAAACTAGGATTCTGTTGAGATGATGAGTGGATATGTCTGGTTAAACAACCCACAAGCATTACTCATAATTTGTTAGTGCATTAATTACTCACTTTCATGAAAATAGAGGAACTAACATAAATATAATTAAAGAGTTCGGTTCAATATATGCTTTATTTTTTTCCCCTTAATTTTATGTTGACAAAATATTTCTTATTTTTCAATGATTATTGACTTTTTCTGAAACTGTCAGAACCAAACAAATCCATGGAGTTGTACTAAAGGTCTAAAATTTTTAAAAATTAAACAAATCACTAGTTCTAAGTAAATATTACAGTACATATTATTTAAAATAAAAATATCAGGTGCCTGCAACTGATGACAACAGATTATATAATCTGTATGTGTGCAGAGACTTATCTGTACAGAAATGAATTAAACCAGGTGATTTTGTGTGTGTTAATGCCAGGATGTTTTTTATTATTGTTTTAGATTCACTGTTTTTCTTTTTTGTTCTGTAGTTTATGGAAGGAAACAGAGTAATTTACATTTTGCAGTTTTGTGAGGAATTGCCATGAAAATGTGGAATAGCTGCTCTTTATGATATTTCATAGTGATAGCTCATAATTTTTGTAAATTAACACTGACTAATTCTGATTTAACTAATATATTTTAACAGTTTCTAGTATCACTTTTCAGTTTTTGACATTTTGACAAATGAGAAATAGTGATTCCCATGATAAAAGAAATGAAAAATTAGCTTTTAGTAAGCTATTATTTCAACAGTTATGAATATTTTGTGCTATCTTTATTAACATTGATTCACCGTTAATTTATGCCTGGGGTATAATATATTAAATTTTAAGTATTGTTTTTTTAGGGAAAAAAAACATATAAAAATTTCTAAATATCTCACCTATAGTGCATGGAAATCAAATAAGCTAAATTTCATTTTTATGACTTCAAGTTACAACTAGGAGAGGCAAGGGAAGCTTCAAAGTGATTCTGAGTTCTAAAAAAAACATATTACCTTGACATTGAAATTCCATTTTTCTTTTTCTAATTCTCAACTATTTATGCATCATTGCAATCTTCATAACACAACTTTTCTGAAGGGCACTGGGGTAGCAATAGACACTGAAAACTATTGTATTTAGCATAAAATCTCTGGAGAGCATGCTTATCTATAGACAAGTCTTTAATAAAACAACTCTTTCTTATGTATATGAACACAGTATTTTTGCAATAGAATTTAGCTGCTTTCTGAAAAATGTTTTAGAAAATTGAAGTTCACTCGAAACATCTGCTGCTCCTTGACAGTGTTGAAAAACAATATGTAACTAAATAAGTCTTTATTTAGTAGCATCTGAATATAATTATCTTTATTAAACAACTCTAAAAACAAGTAGAAGGGGGCTCCAAAGGTTTTGTACAAAATAGAAGATTTTTTATATGACAAAGATAGGTCAAGTGAGCTATTAAGAAAAGTAAGAATTATTTTTTTCTGGAGGAAGGGAATGGCAAAAATTTTTGTCATGCAGATTACCTTTTTTTTTCTATTGGGATGGAGAACAATGTGACAAATTGCCTCATTGGTGTCGATCAGAAAATTCCAGACTGATTGATTAAGGTTGTTTCGGAGAGAGATTGAAACAGCCAATTAGCTCATTTGTTAAATTTAGATTTGTGATCATGGGCTATCAAATGCTGTCATTTTGGGCCTGTGGTTTTCTCTTTAAAAATAGTAGTGAACAGTCAGGCTTTCAGGCACCAAACACTTATAGGTTTATAAGAAATTGGCATATTTGCCCTAATATACTAAAAACAAAACAACATGACAATAAAATACTGGACTAAGTAATTAGAACAAAGGAAATTAAATCCACTTGTTGTTATAACAATATGTAATGCTGTTTATCATAATCTCTTGAATGTTACAATAGATTCATCAAATTGTGTAGGTATATCTATAGTTTAGTATCCATAGTGCTTAGGCACTGGTATGAGGTAAAGGGAAAATGGGAAGAGGCGATAATTTCCCTTAGTGTGTTTCTACCTTATTAGAAACATGAGACAAATTCTTATAAAAGACAATATATCTTCATTTTCTCATGCAATTTGATGGTTTAGTGCTTATTCCCATTTTATAGAAAACAGCTCTGAGACTTAGAGAGATTAAGTAAAGACATAAATGGAGAAAAATAGATTTCAAAGCAGGGAAGTAGTATGCCAGAATCTCTTCTTGGGATGTAACACAGTTGTAAAGCCATCCTGAGTAACATTACATGTTCTGCACTGCTATGTACAATGCGGAAGATGGGGAGGGGACACTCCACATACAAAGGAGATACTGTCTTCTCATTTTGCTCTATAGGTTGTTTTTTAATACTACCAGCCAGAGTGAGCACTGTATCCAACACCCCAAAAGTGGAGCATCCAAATCTCAGGAAATCTGTGCCAGTCTCTGGAGAGACAGAGAAGTAGGGCTAAACTACAGCTTTTGTCACTAAATTGATTAATGTCAGGCTAATGGGAAGAAAATAAAACAGCAAAGTTAGAAGACAAAGCATAAGTATGAGTTAGAGAAGGCAAGGTACAAAAGCTGAGACAGACTAGAAACAATAGAGAGTTCAAAAGAAAAAAAGCAATGGTTTAAACATAGGGAGTGGCACCAAATGGTATCAATTTAGGAATGATTTGCTTTGCTACAAGATTTTGGGAACTTTTATGAGCAGTTCATAAAAATTCTTTCACTTGGCAAGTGAAGACATAAAGAGTGTTCAGTTTTTACCAGTGAAACGCTGGCTAAATTGTTGATAGATTCCATTTCTTTTATAGGTTTCCATTGGAGGAAATAAAAATCTTATTCTTAGAAAAATTACTTAACATTATAAGAGAGAATAGTGGACTAAATCTTTAAGATGCTTCTAAGTAGATTTTAATTGGAGTACCTCAATTAAAAATTTTAATTTAACTATAAAAATTTTAGGTATAAAAATTTTGTACTTCCATTGACTTATCTCCATTTCTCCTCCCTCTTGCAAGTGGTGTTTATTTGTCATCTCACCTTCTTGACCTCATAGTCTATACTCACATAATTGCAGAAGATTTTGTGCAAAACTGACTAATTTGAATCCTAGACATCACATAGTAATATTCTTTTTTAGTTTTCTTCTTGACCTGGATGGCTGTATTTTGTTTTCTGTTGTCAATAATTGATAGTAATATAATTTTCCAGGGCACAATTATCTGTAGCCTATCTGGGTCATCTATTGTCTTAATAACTACTTAATATTGTTCTATAGAATACTAGCTCCCAAAGAAACTAAAGTAATATGATATTTTTGCTCTCCAAGTAGAGCAATTTCCTCGTTCTCTGTGCCACTCTCATGACTTAGCTCATGTACGTTTTGTTATTCTGCTTTTTTTTTCTTTTTGTAGGAACACTGCTTCCTCACAGAATTTATTTCCTCTAAGCATTAAAAAAAGAGTTTAATCTTGCTGGAGCAGTGCCCCCTTGCTCAAGTATGTGTCAGAGTGACAGGAATATATGTTACTTTGTTATTAATTATTTTAATAAATATTTTATACTGATTAACTGAATTTCATATCTTATTTGTTACAGTGGTGATTATTCTTTAACGTCTCAATAACAAAATTACACATCAGTAACCCTTTCTAGAAGCTATATGCATAGATTATAGATATTAAAGATTGGTATTCCTGGTGAAATTATCTTTTTTATAATTATAGAATTAGCCCTTTTCCCTAATGATGATGTTTGCCTTAAATTATATTTTGTTTGCTATTACTATAACATCAATTACATTTTTAATATTTTATTAACTAAAGTCAATACTTTATTCAGATTTCTTTATTTTTAACATCTTTTTCTGTTCCAGGATCTTATTCAAGATAAACTGTACATTTACTTGTCATGTCTCCCTAGTCTACTCTTGACTGTGTCAGTTTCTCAGACTTTTGTCATTTTGAAGACATTGAGAGTTTTGAGGAGTATTGGTTACTTTGTAGAATGTCATTTCATTGGGATTTGTCTTTGTTTTTCTCATGATTAGACTGGGGTTATGGGCTTTTGGAAGGAAGATCACAGAGGTGAAGTGCTATTAATATTACATCATATTAGGAGTTTCTAATATCAGCATGACTTATTACTATTCATATTGTCCTTAATCACATGGCTGTGCAGTATTTGTTAGATTTCTCCACTATAAAGTGGCCTCCTTTTAATATTGTATCTTTGAAAGGCAGTCACTATGTACATCTCCCATTTATAAATTAGAGGATTATGTTTCACCTCACTGAGGGTAAAAAGTCCAGTTAATTATTTGAAATTCTCTGCATCAGATTTGTGCCTGCCTGCTTACTTGCTTATTCTTCCTTCCTTCCTTCCTTCCTTCCTTCCTTCCTTCCTTCCTTCCTTCCTTCCTTCCTTCCTTCCTCCCTTCTTTAGTTCCTTCCTTCCTTCCTTCCTTCCTTCCTTCCTTCCTTCCTTCCTTCCTTCCTTCCTTCCTTCCTTCCTTTATTATATCAGTTTGGACTTATGGATATATATACTTTTGGTAATAATACATTACTATTCTGTCTGTCATTGTTCAGATTGTTCCATCTTGGACCATTGGGAGATCTTCCAGTTGATTCACATTTTCCTTGACATTCTTCCACCAATACAAATTGCTCCAGACTCATCTTTTATATTTCTTGCCCTAGTCCTAAAATCAGCTATTTCTCCAAGAATCTCTAATTCTATTTGTTAAAAAATGGTATTAAAAGCCAAGGTCTGAATTCTACATCTGTTTTACTGTTTATCATAGTTAATATTTGTATAATTATATTTATATACTTTAACTAAAAACATTCCTCTTATACTTTAGAAGTGTTTTTTTTTTTACATAAAATCAGATTCACAAACTCTGATTAATTTAGATTTTCTGTCTTGAAAAGCTGAATTTCATCTTTTTAATTTATTGTAATTATTAATAAGTATGAACTCAACTATTGCTTTTCTGTGCCATATTTCACAAGTTTTTCTTTTCTTTCACTTTCATTCTCTTTGCCTGTTTTTATTGGGTTTATCTAATTTTCTCTAGCTTTCTGATTTTGAAAGTTAAATATTTTATCTTATTTATTTACTGTTTTGGTAACTCTTAAAATTTCTACATAAATATTTGACTAAAAATGCCCAAAATTAAATAGCATTTTCACTTTTTTATCACTTAGACTTGTATTTCAATCTCATCTTTTTTCCCACTGTCTCTCATATTTAATTTTTTAAATCAATATTTACTTAGATTTACATTTATATTTACCTATTTCTATACTTACTATTAATTTATCATCAGATTATTTTTTTCTATGCTCATTTCCCTGCCTACTAAATTTTTCTGTGATACTCCTCTTGATATCAGTCAATTTCTTATAGATTGGAGGAGCCTGGGTGGGTATAGGTCCAGATGCAGATTGCTAGTGAAGGGAGACAGCAAATGCCTCTCAACTACTTGATAACTATGGTATATACCTTCTCAAATATTCAAGGTCCTCATATATTGTATCAGGAGAATATTGCTACATAATTAATTATCCCTGAACTTGTGGCTTAAAACACCATACATTTATTATTTCACATTTTCTTTCAGCTACAATCAAATTGTTGGCCAAGTTACGTGGTCTCATCTGAGCTCAAGTGGGAAAAGATCTTCTTCCTAGTTCATTCGCATAGATGTTAAAAGGATTCAGTTTCTTGACCTTTGTTGGAATGTGAGCTTTGTTGGCTATTAGCCAGTGGCTCTCTCAACTACTTTCAACCTGGGCATTCTTTCACATGGCAGCTTATTTTATCTAAGTGTGTAACCCAAAAAGTCAATAGAGAGTGAGTACTAGCAAGGTAACACCACAGTTTTAGGTAAAATAATCATGGCACTGACATTGCTTTTCCATGTTCCATTTAAGAAATAAGTTTTGAGATTTACTCCACACTCAAGAAAAGGGTCTAGCACAAGGGTATGAATTTCATGGGTGGGGATCATTGACTATCTTAAAAGTCAGCCTACTACATCTGTATAATGGGATTTGTGACATATAAATGAAAAATAAAACACTTCCCGAATTTTGTAGCCTTATAATCAATCAATGGATATTAGTTTTTACCATTATTAACCTACTCAGCCTACATAGATGCCTCTATGTTTAATAATTCTGCTGCTTTCTGGTTGAGTTGACCTGTATGCCTTGGTCTCTATCTTATAGTAAAATATAGTAATTTGACACAACAAAGCTGTGTTTCCTTTGGAAACTGACACAGCTCCTCATAATGGATGATAAGCAAATGATGAAGATTTAATGCATTAAAATCTATTTATGTTACCATAAAAAAAATAGAATGGTTTTTCACTCTAAGTTATTTTGTGTCTTCATTAACAATTTTTTGGAGGGCTGTTTTTATATATACTTATATTTGTGCTTGGTGTAGATGATGTTGGTGTCATAAAACAACTTGAATATGAAATTTTTAATATCTTTTAAGCTATTCAGGAACAGCTTTGGTATCTGCAGCTCTGTTCTAAGAGGAACAATTTGGGTACACAGAGATTAAAACATTTTATCTTGTTAATATGCATTGGTCATTAATACAATCTTAGGAAGTTCTTTTTACTGCCCAAACTTCAGATATTGACTGGAACTTGTAATTGACATGGATAGAGAAATGAAGTTTAGAAGTGTTGTCAGCGTTTTTATTACAAAATAGCAATTACAAAGTTTTATATCAAAACTCTAAACTTTATAGTTAAATCAATCATTACCCCAGGGCCCAGTTTAGGGGTGAATTTAATTTTCTGGGAAGTATTTTAAGAAAAAAAATTTAATTTATAGTAACACAGAGAATATGTATTTTCCTGTTGGCAATGTTTAGATTAGTAACAGAGCCATTATAACATTCCATTTTAGAAAATAAAGGATGATATTCTTGGCACTTATTGGAAATTTTTTAAAGGTAATAGCACTTTTAATCAAACTGCAAATTGAAATGAAAGTGCTAAAATTATTGATGAATTGTTCTATTCTGATAACTTCTTATCACTTTACAGAAACTATCTAAGGAAGTTGAATTAATAGAACTGTCAAAAGAAAAAATAAAAGAAAAAAATATATCTTATTTATCTTTCTTGCTTAAAATAAAATCACTGAATATTAGAATTGAAAGTGACTTTAGAGGTAATTCTGCACAATTCTGTAATTTTTAGATGAGGAACCTGAAGCTTCAGTAAGCATTGTAATGTCCTTGAGACAGACAGACCAATTGGTAAGATATTATTTTCAATTCCCCATTTCTAGTTCTCTGTCCATTCTATCTTCTAGTACAGAGATAGTAATTTCTGTACTCTATTCATTTGCATTTCTCTGATTACTAATCTTGTTGAGAATCTTTTTCAGTACTCAATCATAATTTATATGTATTTTTAAAGAATATCTGTTGAAATATAAAGCTCATATTTTTGTACTGTTTAATAATTCAATTTAAAATGTAACTTAACAATGTAATTTAAAAGTATTATGTAAGTAGAAGTCCTTTGTCATATATATATATATATATATATATATATGTGTGTGTGTGTGTGTGTGTGTGTGTGTGTGTGTATGTATATATATATGTGAAAGAAAATATTAGATATCTCTACATAAATACATATTTTCTTTCACAGCATGGCACTGACTTTTAAAAATTTTTTCTAAATATTCCCTTTCAAAGGCAGACTTTTTGAATGAAGTCCAACTTAGCTTTTTAAAAATAATTATTATCAACATAAGTCCATTGTCTATTTAGACTTTCTTGGATTTTAATGTCCTTTTTCTGTTCCAGGATCCCATCCAGGATTTTATACTATATCTATTTCCCTCTTTAGGCTATTCTTGGCAGTGACAGTTTTCTCTTTTTGGTTTTTACAATCTTGAGAGTTTTCAGAAGTACTAGTTAAGTTTTTATAGAATGAACTATTAAAATTTTTCTGATGTTTTTTGCATGATAAGACTGGGTTAGTTATGGATTATAGGGAGGAAGACCATATAAGTAAAGTGGCATGTTCATCACATCACATCAAGTGTACAATCAACATGATTTATGACTTTTGATGTCAATCTTGATTACCAGTCTTTGTTAGTGTTGGTCGGGTTACTTCACTAAAAAATTACCTTTCTTTTTCTTTCCATCTTTTTTTTACTATACATTTTGGAAGGAAGTCAAAATATTCAGGCAACACTCTGAGGAGTGTATTTTTGAAATTGTTCTGCATGGGAGACTTGTTATTTCTCTATATTAGTTTATTCAATCATTTATTTATGTTAGTATAAACACATTATATTTATTTTATACTTTGGGTAATAATCTAATAATCATCAATTTATTTTTGTTGCTCAAATTTTCCAGATTTGACTATTGAGAGTCATTTGAGTTGGATCCTGTGCTACTTTAACATACCCCCAATCAATGTATATATGTTTTTTCCCCACTCTGGTTCTTCAAGATATTCAAGCTCATATTGTATATTTCTTTACCTAGTTCTAGAAGCAGTCATTTCTCCAAGGAGTTTTGGTTCTTATTATTTAATAATGGCATTTGAAACAAAAATGTGGATGCTAGAGGTGCTTGTGGCTACTAGAGTATCAGTTCTTTAGTATCACTCAGTTGACAGAGTAAAAAAATGCATGTTTATATTAACCTAGCTGTATAAACATATCCAGAAATATGTTATTATGTGACTATCTATACCTATTTTAAGCTAAACATGAGGTTATACTGATATCTTCATATCTAATTCATTACCACATGGATCATTCTTGTTTCCATCTCTTATTTATCTGTAAATTCTACTGCACCAGTAAGACACTTGACTTTTCACCAATAAAAGTCTATTTCATTATTTCTTTCTAGTAAATATATAGTAGTATTAGAATTGTTGAATCAGACTCCGAAGAGAAACAATTTCATCTACTACAGTAAAATACCTATGTTCAGTTCCTTTTTTGCCTTTAGTTTTACACATTACTCCTTTCTAAAGATACTTAGGTACCATTTTTTTTCCCATTCTTCCCTTTAGTAAAGTTGTTTCATATATTTGTAATACAGTTAGATTCTTCTGTCAAGTCTGCATTCTTCCCTGGGTTCCTTTTACCTTTTAAAGCATTTTTTAAATATATATACATTAGTTCACTCTTTATGAAGAGTTTTTATGGGTTCACTCTTTATGAAGAGTTTTTATGGGTTTTTGACAAATGAATGTCTTATATTCAGCATTACAATATCACATTGAATAATTTTACTATGCAGAGAATTCCCTGTGCTTTACCTATTTATTCCACCCAATCCCTGAGTCCTGAAACTTTTTTTTTTTTTGTTAAATCCATATTTTATGAAAGGCAGTGTTTTTGGACAAAGTAGGAAAAAAAAACAACAACAACAAAAATTATTTAAAGGACAAAGTTACTAATTCCAGACCTTGAATAAAGCTCTTGGGCTATATGTAATGTTCTCATCAATTACTCATTATCTATTTACTTACTAGAGCTACTGCCCCAGAAGGGTCAACATGTCTTTTGATTTCATCAAAAGGCTGTTGCCTGAAAACATATATATATGCCCTTTCCACATAGTCTTTGCTGTCTCCTTGACCTTCAGTCTTCACTGAAACTCCCTTCTGCCTTCCAAAAGAATAAAATCTGACCAGTCTTCATAAGGTTAAGATAGAAATATATCACATAGAATCTATTTCCATTAGAGGGTACAGGTCAGCACCTGGCATTTTTCCTTCTTCCTGCTTTTCCCTGTGAGCCATCACTGTTTACTTCATTGTCTACTTACAGGTTATGGAGTATGGCATAAACTTGGATCAAACAGTGAAAGTAAATCCATCTCCACATGGAATTGTGCAGTTGTGTGCAAAGGAAAAAAAAAACTTTGGTCATTTTCTTGTCTCTAGAGTTTTGCAATTTTTGGAATGTCCAATAATTAAAATCATATAGTAAGTAGCCTTTTCAGACTGCCTTTTTTCAATTTTCACTATGTATTTATGGTTATTCCATTTCTTTTTTTTGGCTTGACAGCCTTTTTTTTTTACCATCAAATAATATTTCATTCAGCTATCAGAAGACACAGTGGTTACTACTAGATATTGATAATTATAAATACAACTATTGCAAATAGTTTCTATATAAACATGGGTTGTCATGTTTAGCTTTGTAAGAAAATACCAGAATGTATACCAAAGTAATTGTGTAATTTTCCATTCCCATCATCAATAAATATAAATTGCTGTTGTTCTGTGTTCTCACGAGAATATGACATTTCCAATTGGGTGGGGGGACAGTCATTCTATACATGTGTATTCAACTGTGAAAATTCATATTTTGTTTTTACCTTGAGATAAATAGAGAAATATAAAAAGTTAAAGGACTTATCTCATTATGTTTAAAAAAATTCAGTATGGGAAAGAAAAGATAGGTAAAAGTAAAGGTAAAATACAGTGGCTTTCTGAAATTTTCCATTTATATTTCAGTAGAATTTTTCTCCCTTTGGCTAGAAACTGAAATTTCTTTGGCTGAGAATAACTTTATCAAGCAGTTGAATAACTCATCATTAAGAAGTGCATTCAAGAGAAAAGCTACCGATTTTATTTTTTTCATTGGGTTAAAGAAAAACATAAGATGAGAAGAAAAGTATAATGTTTGTACTCTCACTCTTTTTTATTTTTAGGATTAGTATTCTTAATTATACTATGCCTGGGTTTGAAATTACAGTACCAAGGCCAATGCAAAGAAAATGGTAACAAGATAGTGAGGTTTCCTTACTAATTCAAAAGCAATAGTTTTCTTGGAGCTTCAGAGAGAAAACAACTTGTCTTGCCAGCAGCTAAGTGATATGTGTCAATGGAAGAAAGCACTGTTTAAAGTTGGAAGCCCAGGAGATGAAAACTGCAAGCATGATTACCACTGGTGGTTTCAGGTCATTGATGCACACAGTAAACTCTGATTAAAAGAGTAACATGTAATGGTGGGAAAGCAATGTCTTATTCTCCAAGTTACAGCTCTGTGAGATTTGCAATGTTACCAGAGCAAAGCATGGTATATACAATGCTGCTGGACATTCTGAAAAAAAAAAAAAAAAAGGAAAAATACACATTTAGCTACTATTTTTCACATGATATTGAATATTGAGATAGTTTCTGCTATTTCATCAATGAGTAAGTAAAATTGTTACCTAATAGAAACAACATATTTTAAATGCTAGTTTATTTACTTATTTATTTATTTACTTATTTATTTATTTTCGTGCTACATATACATAATTTTTTAAACATTTTATTTAATATATTTTAGAAATGAAAAGCATAGATTCTGGATGCTGACCACCTGGGTTAAACTGCAGATTTTATCACTTCCCAGTGTGTGGCCAATGAGTGACATCAGTTTATCTACTTATAATAAGGGGTAATAAAAATGCATATATTATATAGTTTATATATACTATATCTTAGTTTGTGGATCAAATGGTATGCATTCAGAGTTTGTGGCTCACAAGATACGATTCACCCATTTAAAGTGTACAATTCAATCGATTTTAGTATATTCACAAAACTATGCATTTTTCACCACAATCTATTTTAGAACATTTTCTTTACCTTCAAAAGAAATTCAAACCCCAAACCTTCTCTTTCCCACAGCCACAAGCAGCCACTACTTTTAATCTCTATAGATTTATCTTTTATGCATACTTCATATACTTGAATTCATTTAATATACGATCACAAATGATTAGATTCTTTCACTTAATGTAATGTTTTCAAGGTTCATTCATGTTGTAGTATGTATCAATACTACATTTCTTTTACATTTCTTCTCTTGTGTTTCTTTTGTTTAGATTTTAATTGAGAAATGAGTTTTAACTATACTTTTAGAAACCTTTATGCTAACATGTCACCTTCTCATAAAGCAAGTAATTTCTATGGGACTCAGCAAATAACTACTGGGAAAAATAACTATTCATTTAGAGTTCCTCAAGTTTCTGATTTGTCACATAAGTACCACATAACCATTGGAAGATTTGATAGTATCCCTTTCTAAATATTTAGGATTTCTATTCTTTCTGTTACTTCTACCTGTAATACATTTGACTCCTCTCACTTTCTTTATGCTTTTACTCACAAGGTAGAAAAGACCTTGTGTGTTTGAGGCAAAACATAGAGACTAGTATCTCTGTAGTGGATTATTTGAGTATTGGAGAGAGGAAATAGGTATTTAGGACTAAATACTTTATAACAAATTTGACTTTAAATTGGAATTATAAGTAAGCCACTAGGGGGTTCTGCTCGGAGAAATTGCACAATTCCATTAATTTATTTTTTCATTATTTATTAAGATATAATTGCCATACAATATTGTATAAATTTAGGATTTATAAAGTATTGATTTGATACATTTATATATTTATATGATTACCACTGTAGCATTAGCTAACACCTCTATCTTGCCACATAATTATCATTTCTGTAATGGGAACAATTAAGATATATGCTCTTAGCAATTTTGAATTTTATAATACAATAGTGTTGTATCTAGTTACTGTGCTGTACATTAGCTCTCCATGGCTTATAAATTGACTAGTTGCAAGTTTGTACCCTTAAATAACATATCCTCAATTTCTCTACTGCCAACACTCATAGCCACCATTCTATTCTACGTCCACAGATTCCGGACTGTTTTTCTGATAGCACTTCATTGGTGAGACTTGCTCTCACCTCTGCATTAGAGAACCCACATAATGAGCTGACTGCAGGGTCGGGAAAAGGTGTAACTTTAGTACTAGGGACTAGGGGTGTGTGTGCCCAGTGAAGAGAGCCTTGAATGAGGTAGTTCCAGAGTTGGCAGATTTCCTGCTGATGTCCTCAGCTATCATCAGCATGAACCTCGTCCCTTTAATACCCTTTGATATTCTAATTTTCCTTTTTCCTGATCTCCTTCTACCCCAAGTCATGGAGTTCCTGTCTTAGTATTCTGGGTGCTGCTCTAGAGAAACAGGTTTCTCCAATCACATCCCCATACAACTAGGGTAGCCAGATACTTACTTGCCATTTTTTTTTTTTTTTTGGTGGGGAAGGTCCCTGCTGCTGGAGAGTTTAGCCCTGTGCTCTTTTGTCTTGGGGGTGAGTGTAAGTGGTGCTAGTATAGCTCTTTTATTATTTCTACCATATCCAAACTCATATATATATATATGAGAGAGAGAGAGAGAGAGAGAGAGAGAGAGAGATAGGTATAGATGATATAGATATAGATATCTAGATATATATATATATATATATATATATATATCGATATCTAGATCTCTATATAGATCGAGCTATCTATCTATCTATATATATATATATATATATATATATATATATATATATTTTTTTTTTTTTTTTCTCCAATGGCATGCTGCAGTCTCCCCTCAGTAAGGCTGAACTTTTTCAAATTTTCTCTTGTCCCTGGATATCTGACCAGGTCAGCACTCTCCTGGCCATTGTCCTGATCATTGTGAGAAGAGTGGGGGAGGTGCAATGGCTCTGCTGGTTCACATGCTAGAGAGAAGTCTGTCTGCCTTTTATGAAATGCACAGGTGGGCAAGACTGTCCTTAGTTCCCTAGACATGTGGCACTAGATTTCACAACTCCCCAAAGGCACTTTTGTCTGGGAGTGGATGTCTAATTAGTTATTTAAAAAGGGAGACAAAAAGGAGGAACATCTCATCTTGCCATAATGTTAACATTAATTTTTATTGCTGAATAATATTCCACTGTATGAATATACCACATTGTGTTTATCCATTCATCATTTAACAGATTGTTTTCACTTTTTAGCTATTGTGAATACTGCTGCTATAAATATTCATGTAGTTGTGTAAACCATACAAGTTGTTTTATAGGAAGAAAAAGAGACAGAATAATAAAAATACAGCTTTAAATTTTATTCTAATATGCACCATTTGATTGACTGGATTATTGTCTTCTTTTTTAAAATTTTTATCAAAACCTTAAACATTCTCTGTTCAGGCTTCATGTTCCACTTCATTTTCATTATATTACTTTAATAAGGTTACATTATGTAGCTGCAACCCTACATTCCCTTTAAAATCTCCCCCTTTTATCTCAGCTGAAATTGTTAAATTGCTTCTTCTTTCATCTAAACCTTATGCAACTTAGTCTGCATCTTCTTGGCACTTATTATATTCTACTTATGAGTACAGGTTCCCACCAGCTTCCCCTTCCCCGAGTACTTAAAAAAGGAAAAAAGAAAAACTCCTGTTCCTGGATTAAAATAAAAAAAAAGCACTTCTCAGCTAATAAGTATATCTTTTTAATATGTTATATTATATATACATATATTTTATTCTATTTAAGATATATCATATCTTAATATATTAATGTATACTTAATATGTGACAAAATAGAAACAGTCACTCTATTTTGATAATAAATGACTTTAAAAAATGATCCTTTACAAATAATACTTGCAAGAATGCATAGGATCTTTATTTATATGAAGTAATTAACAGACTTTTTAGTATCTAATTGCAATTGTCATATTCAGAGGAAAGTATGTAGCACTTTCTCCTCACTATTCTAGATGTCATTAGTGTTGATGTGTCTAACCTTTCAATGCACGACTACATGACATACTATGTATAGTAAGTTCTCATATTTAATTTTTCCATAAAGAAAAGAAAAAAAAATTTATTCATTTTATATATTAGATTATAAGCATCTTCAAGTAGGAGTTTGTTATGAATCTATATCCTCCTAATACCTGTAATACCACTTTACATGAACTAAACCACTGTGTGAGCACCACTTCCTTGTACAGTGAATGAAGAAATAATCATTAATCACAAGGCTAATGGTCCTGTGTTGGATGTGAATCCACTGTGGTTTCCATGTTGATACCTGTATTAGTTTGCTAGGATGGCCATATAGCTAATGGGTAGCTTAAACAACAAAAATGTATTTTCTCAGAGTTTTTGAGACCAAGGTGTTGGCAGGGTTCTGTCCCACGCCTCTCTCTTTGGTTCATAGATGGCTGTCTTCTCCTTTTGTCTTCACATTATTTTTCTTCTATACATGTCTGTGTCCAAAGTTTCTCTCCTCATAAAGATAATAGTCATACTGAAATAGGTCCCACGCTGATGACTTCATTTTAATTTAATTGTCTCTTCAAAGATTCAGTCTCCAAACATGGTGACTTTCTGAGGCACTGATGGTTAGGAACTTAACATATGAAATTTGAGGTGGGAGCACAGTTAGCCCATAGCTTTTCTCAATCTACTGAATGCATGGTACTGAATACAATAACAATTTTTCTAAGATAAACTAGAGTTAATTTGAAATAAAAAACATTCCTGTGCTGACATTTATTGGCAATGTGACTGAAGGTTAGTTAAAGAACCACTTTCCCACATCTTCATCCCCACGGATACAGGGTACCAAAGTTAATTACAGAACTGTACGTTTGCATTTATCTTTTCATATTTTGAGATTCCTCCCCCTAAATACATGGGGAGGAGCTGTGATATGTAAGTTATGTTTTAACTTCCTTCCACAGATGTGAAAATCTGAACTGTTAATTGATTTGCCTAAGACTGCAAGGTAGGTCAGTAACTTCTCCAATGCCCTGATTAGTTGTATAATGACTACCATATACAATGTAATGAGCTTGCTCATCAGCAGCTTATAAAAAAAAAAATCTCACTCCTTTTGACTTAAGCTTTCTGAAATTGGATAATTATATTTTCCTTTTTTTCTAACACAAGAAACAGTTGCTTATAAAGTAATTCAAAGAAAATCTAAATCTGTAAATTTATGGTATAATTATAATGCACTGCTCACCTTCTTATAGTTCCCTGGGGCAGTGAATAATGGCATCCTAAAGATGTCCCTGCCCTAGTCCCCAAAAACTGAATATGTTAAGTTCTATGATAAAGGAAAATTAAAGTTGTAGATAAAATTAAGGCTTTTAATCAGCTAACCTGGAGATGAGGAAATTATCCTGGATTATCTGGGTTGACCCAATGTAATCATGATGATCTTTAAAAGTGAGAGAGAGAGGCAGAAAATGAGTAAGGATGGTGTGATGTGAGAAGGATGCACCCCGGTGATGAATGCTGGCTTTAATCCAAAGGATGAAGATGTCTACAAATTAACACATAAGAAAACACATTCTCCCTTAGAACTCCTTTGTGGGATCACGGCCTGCTGATACCTGATTGTAATCCAGTGAGAGTCATTTTAGACTTTTATTCCTCATAATTGTATTATTTAAGCTACTAAATTTGTAATAATGTTACCACTGGGACAATCTAAAATCTGCCGTTGCTGCAGTGGCATTGAGGGGCCCTCAGTTCTTTCTGCCAACGCTATAAAGAATTACAGATTAGTGAGTTTTAAAAAAAATTTATTAAAGTACATTTCAAGAGAGAAAAGGGCTATACCAAAGAAGCCTGCAGCACCATAGAATTAGAGAAGTAAGCCTCATATTGTGGCGGTGATGAGTGGTTACAGGTGTGGTTCTAGATGATTGGCACATGAGGTCATTTTGATTGACATTTGACCGTTAAATAACCCTTTGCCTACTGTGCATGTGGTTACCCAGAATTCACTCTGTTATAAGTAGATTCATGAACTTCTGGGCATATGCATATTATAATGGTATAACGAGGTTAAGTGTATGGAGAGGTTAGGATGATACTAGCTGCTCAAGTGCTTGTGGCCAGACCAAATCAACTGCTATTTTATGGCTTTCACTCCTTTGTGCCTCAGGATGAGGCGTAATTTCTAACCATAAAATGGATGTTCCAGGGAGGTCCTAAGAGAGGTCTTTGGGAGGGGCCTTTATTCCCCAGTCTTTTGTGTCTACCTAACTATCTAACAATAAATTGTTACAACAGCAATAAAAACTAATATGAAGAATTAATAACTCTCTTGTTTCATCTCTGGCCTCTATTAATTTAATTAGCAAAGACTTTATGAAGGTCTACTGTATGGAAAGACTGCTGACAAGTGATAAAACAGAGTTCTGAGTAACTTTTCTTCTCCCTTCTACTCAGGCATAACACAGCCAGTTATCAGTTTTCCATGATATTCATGTATATTGCCCTGTTATTTTACATAAAACATTAACTCCCTAGAGCACAAGATCAGTTTCACTGATCTAGTTCCATGTCACGTAAGTAACCATGTCAAGATCACTTATTTCAGCTTTATAGAAGAGAATGTCCTTTGAAACAACAGCAACAGGATCAGAAGCAGCTAATATATATTGAGCTCTTACTTATGCTAGGCATTGTAATAGGCCCTTTACATATATCACATATACCATATTTAATCTTTTCAGCAACCTGATGAAGTAGGTTGTAATACTATGTAGCTTTTACAGTTGAAAAAACAGAAGAGCAGAGAGTTAAAGTTACTTTTTTAATTCCATTGAAATAATAGGACATAGATCAAGACTCCAAAATAGTCTGTTTAATTCATGAAATTTGGTTAACCACAGTAGTCCTTGGCTCCCAAAGTCAGTATCACAAACACATTTGAAGAGAACAAAAAAATTCTACATAATCAGAGCAATGCTAAGTATGCAAAGGAGGAAAGAGCATACCTGAATATATGGCATACACTTATATGTTGCTTTATTTTACATATACATACAAAATAGTTCACTTTATATGCTGAAAAATTGTAAAATAAGACTTCAACTTCTTCTTCCTTCATGTTCTATGCCTTTTCTAAAAAATAAAACTTCCAAAGAAAAAATTGACAATTAAAATTTAGAACTTAGAATAAGTCAAATGGTAATGTGAAAAATATCATTTGCTGAATTAAATTCTGAAGACTTAGAGAATAATATTTACTTAAATGAAAGAGTTTTATTAACTTTAAAAAATTAATTCCTATAAATAGAGATGTTATAGAACCCACAGGAAATAATTAAAGTATGGATTCTAAGGAATTTGTTCTAGAAACTATTATCAGCAGGTATATTATTATCTAAATTACTCAAGAACACATGGATCCTGAATTTTTTTTTTTTGAGAAGTTGTTTTATTATTTGGATTTTAGATGTTCTTTGCTTCAGCTATCTGTGATTTATGCAGTCTCTCACTTCATAAGCTCAGTAGATTCTGTGTGTGTGTGTGTGTGTGTGTGTGTATGTGTGTTTATGTGTGTGTGTATGTGTTTTGTTGCTGTTGTTTTGTTTTTAATTGTAATCTAAAGCTTCAAGAAAGACAACCCTGTTGGCCCAGTTTACATCTCATCTTATCTCTCTTACTATAGGACTGCCTGAAAAATGGGATTATTCATTTTACTTCCTACATAAGTATAAGCTATTGGAAAAAGATCTCTTAAAACATAGGCAAATAATCCAAGAATAGTTTGTGTCTAGGCAGAAAATGGGTAGAATTGGTGTGAAAAATTAGTGATATTCATAAAATAAGTACAAGTAGTCAAAAGTTACAAAGGTCAATCTCTTTTCATTCTCTTTTAATTAAGTTTTATTGTGTTAATTTTTTGTAGTGTTCCTAAAATTTTGATCTGACTAACAATTGTGATTTTCTTTTTGTCTATTGAGCCAAACAGATATTCTTAGCCCAAACTGACACTCAATGTTTTCTAAAATGTTAATTTTATAATCAGTTTTTTTACTCTTTCTACTCTTCATTACTTAGGGCTCTCTTGTTTTGACTCTATATCTCATATCTAGATCTTACTACCAGCCCGCTCAGTCTACGAATAAGTGTATAGTTCATATTATTGTGGTAAAAATATTTCTATCTTCAGTTAAATGTTATAATTCTCAAGAGAAAAAAGTTACACATAAAAATGTATTTCCAAATTCTAGTTATCAAGAAAAAATGTAGACATAATTTTACCTATTAATCTCACAAAATAGAACTAAAACCCTGGGTATTATATGAAAAACAAATATAAGAATACTATTAAAAGTGGAAAGGTGAAAAACTTGTTAGGAAACTGCGGAATGGCATGGTGGTGAGTTTCCTAGGTTTTGCTTTTGCCTTATATATCCCAGTCAGGAAATTTGGAAAAGCCAACAAGCTAGAAAGCTGCCAAACAAAAGTTAAGTGGAGACCATAGACTTCCACATTCACCAAGCTGTACAGAGGCACCCTTAGCCCCCAAGCAAAGAGGTGGTTATCAGAGAAATTTGAGTGGGTGATGAAACTTACATTCCCATTCAGAAGTAACATGTCCCCTGCCCTGTATTGCCAGTGGAGACTAGCTGGGAAGCCTGGAATTCAACCCATTGCAGTAATTACAAAGTTATCTCTTTCTTCTCCCACTGAGGTGGCCTCAGGCAAAGAATAGTAATGTGTTAGGCTTTCCAACTTCTTGGTGGTTATCAGGACATCCTCTCCTTGCAATGTTAGTGGAAGCCACAGTAACAAGGTGGTCTTCCTTTTGCCAGTCAGAGAGGCTTAGTAAAGAGACTAAATTCTCACTCCCATCCAGAAATGACAAAGATGTCTTCTCCCTCCTAAGTGTCAACAAAAGTTATGAGGATAAGCTGAAATTTCTTTCCCAGATGACAGTAACTGGGACGCACCTCCTCCTCTGCAAGAGCAGTATCTGAAAGCTTAGCTAAAACATAAAATATAAATGTTAGTGAACAAGGGTTTGCTGCCCAGTATACTCAAAAGCTGATTCTATGACACTGGCTTTTGAGAGAAGAAAAGGCTTTTACTTGGAAGTCCACTAACAAGGAGACAGGAGGCAAAGCTCAGATCTGTCTCCTTAATCCAGGGTTCAGAACAGTGTTTTAACAGGAAGCAGTTAAGAATTCGCAAGTTAAACTTATGAGATATGTTTTACAAATAACATAAGTGGTTTAAACTTTGGTTCTCTGTCTTGTTAGAAACAGAAAAAGCCCAGTTTGAGCTGTTTTTGCAGTTACAATAACATACATAATTTCTAACATAATACTCAAAATGTTTAGATTTTAATCAAAAGTCATTCATCATATGAAGAATAATAATCCCAACTTGAATGACTAAATACATTTATATGTGTAAGCACCTAAAGCAACCACTAAGAAATGCTATACATAGGTAAGACTTAAAAACATAGATAAATCAATATAAAATTATAAAAATATTCAAGTAATCAACAGCAATGTAAGAAACAAGAGAGAAAAAAATAAATGAGAGGACCAGTAGAAAACAACAAACAGTAAAATTTAGTGATAAAACTCATTTCCTACCATACAAATAATTACATTGTAGGTAACTGGTCAAAACACTCCAATTAAAAGACAAAGGTTGTAAGAGTAGATAAAAAAATAAAAAAGAAAAAAGAATTACTCAATTATACATTGTTTACAATAACATTAATTTAAATATAATAGAAAGCAAGAATGACAATATTAATATCAGGTAAAGAAGACTTTGGAATAAAGTATCAGACAGACACACAGACAGACAGACGGACACACACACACACACACACACACACACGTGCGCACAGAGAAATATCAAGGCTCAAATGGTTTATGTATTTAATAAAGAATTAACAAATTAACACAATTTCTTCCAGAAAAAAAAAAATAGTGAACACTGCCCATCTTATTTACCTGACATCCAAGCCAGACAAAGGCAGTATTATATAAAAATATTGTCAAACAGAATTCAAAAATATATAGAAATAATTATGTACCATGGCCAAGTGTATTTATTCCAGGGATACAAGCATTATCAGTATTTGAAAATCAATGTAATTCACCATATCAATAAGATTAATACAATAAAATTACATACTCTTGTCAATTAATGCAGAAAAATTATTTGACAAAATTCAATACCCATTTACGATAATTAAAGAAAAAGGAAAATATAAAGAGAGGAACTTTTTTGACTTCGAAAATAAAATTTACAAAACCTACAGGTAACACATAATTAATTGTGAACAACATATTTTTACTAAAATTATTAAATTAATAAGGCAAAGATGTATACTTCAATAGCTGATATTTAACACAGAACTGAGAGTTATAATCACTTCAAGTAGCTAAGAGAAATAAAGGCATATAAATTGGAAAGGTAAAAATAAACCAATTCTTATTTGCAGAATTGAACTTTCTACAAAGTCAGGTAAATGGTAGTCTTTGTAGAAAGTTCAATAGATCTAAATAGAAAAATAGGCTCCTGGAATTAATAAATGATTTTAGTAAGGTCAAGACACAAAATTAGTTCATAAAAGTGAATTTTATTTCTATATACTAGCAATGAATAGGCAAAAATCAAACTTACATATGTAATAATAACATCT
This sequence comes from Macroglossus sobrinus, assembly GCA_004027375.1. NCBI lineage: Eukaryota > Metazoa > Chordata > Mammalia > Chiroptera > Pteropodidae > Macroglossus > Macroglossus sobrinus. Next base: position 44,429 of record PVKZ01002702.1, read on the forward strand.
ACAAACACTTTAAAAATATTAAACATTTAGGCAGAAATTTAACAAAACAATAGGGCTTGTATGACGAAATCTGTAAAATGCTGATGAAACAAAAAAGATAAAAATAAGTGGGCTGGAAGAAACAACACAATAAAGATGCCAATTATATTTAAATGAATTCACATATTTAATGCATTCCCTATCAAAATCCAAGTGAGCCCTTTTTTTTTGTAGAAATGGATAAGTATACAACATAAATTACATAAAAAAGCAGAGAGACTAGAATATTAAAAAAATTTTGAAACAGAAGAATAAAGTGCAAGAGATGCTCTACCAACTTCAAGAATCGGTCTATAGCTACAGTACAGTATAGTACTGTGCAGTACAGTAATCAAGACCGTGTGGTTTTAGCCCAAAGATAGAAATGTATGTTAATGGAAGAGAATAGAGAACTCACAAATAGACCAAGATAATTTATTTTTGATAAAGCAATTAAATGAAAAAGGATATATTTTTCAACAAATGAGGTTGGAATTATTGTATACCTGTAAGCAAAAACAAAATGGGTTAAGATGTCAGTCTTATTATGTTATATAGAAATAACTCAAAATATATCACAAATTTAATGTAAAATGTAAAACCACAAAGTTTTAAGAACAAAAACAGGAGATAATCTTCAAGATCTAGATGTAGATAGAGTTATTAGACTTGACACCAAAAACATGAATTATAAATTAAACAACTGATAAATAAATGGCAGGAAGATCACTGCTGATTAAGAAAAGAAAAAAAAAAAACAACAGTAACTTGGGAAGATAACTCTGGAGGACAGAAATAAAGACCTTTCAAATTGAAATTTCTGATGTCTGATGAAGAAAAATAATCAATTGTAAACACACACACACACACACACACACACACACACACACACACACACACACCTACATATAGAACTTTTTTCTCAAACACAAGGTGATGTGTAATCATCAGCCTAAAAAAAGTTAGTTATTTTTTTTCTCTAGGAAAATTAACAAGCAACAATTAGAATAGAAATATATTCTTTCGAATTCAATGAATAAGCATTTAATTATCGAAAAAAGATAAACTAAAAGGAAATAAAACCAAAATAGTTTTTGATATGTTATCTACAAAATTAACTGTTAACAGAGATATCTTTCAGGAGTTCAAGTCCCAAGATATATCTTACTGAATAGTTGTTTCTTTTAAAGTTAACAGTTACACATTACCAGCTCTGGAATGTATCAATTCTATCACTTCCATGAAGAGTCTCAAAAAATAAAATAAAATAAACAAAAGAATGAACAAAATGTGAAGCTTTTGTATGAAATCATTAACATAGCACATAATATAGACTTTAAACAATATTGATTTTTGAGATTATAGTGTAAAATAACAGTTAGCACATCGACAAAATACAATATTTAATTAAATAAAATTATACTTTGCTAATAATAGACTAAAGCCAAAATCCCAGAATGAATGAATTAACAAAAACAATGTTGAGTGTAGATATAAAATATGGATATGTAGGTATTTAGCAGTTTCACTTTCACATACGATATCCAAATATAGAATTATATTATTGAAGTTAACTAGTTTAGAAGATAAATAAAAATTATATTAAAGTTATAAAATATATCAGCAGACTCATAAATGAGGTATATGAAGATAAATATATAGATTTTGGTATATTATGTAAAACTCTAAATGCTAGTGTCAAGGAACGAAAACTACTGAATTAATGGACATGGAAAACATCTCAGTAAACAATGACTATATTATAAAGCTAGAAAATATAGAAATTATGTAGGATTGAAAGAACATGGAAAATTAAATATACATTTATGAATTTAAAGAGAATATGTAATGGTTCAAAGAATAAAATCTCAGCATTAATTAAAAAATGTATAGAGCAGGCTTTTTCTGGACAGTCATACTGTCCATGGCCCAAATGAAAGGCCATGTTCTTTGATACTGATAAGGTTGTAGAGTTCCTGAGAGCTAATTTAATGACATTCCGTATCTATGAGATTGGTTTGGGATGTCCCATATCCTTGGAGATAACTGACAAAAAAATGATAACATCACGAGAAATTCAGAAACAACAAAACCAACAATTATGAAGCAGTTAGTATGTTTTAAGCACTCCTCTAAGAATATTACAGGTATTTATTTAACATTTTAAACAACCCTATAGAATAGGTGCTACTATTATCCCACTTTACAGAGAAACTGAGGCAGAGTGGTAATCATGTTGTTAGTCTCCATAGAATCATGTCCTTTTATTTTTTTTTGTTTGTTTTTAGCGAATAATTGAGAACCCCTCATGCAGGGATTTCTTTCTGAACATTAAGATACATATACCTTCAAAGATTTTGAATTTATACACCGCTTGATAGAAAAATGCATGTCAGGAAATAAATCTCTTAGTATAAATGCAACTCTTCACTTAGTAGCCACAGAGATGGTAAGTAGGACTTGTGCCAAAGCAGAAATTGGTAAGCTTGATATTAGAATAATAATGTAATAGAAGTGTATGGTCCCTCCATAGTTGTTAGAATTCTAATATTAGTTGTTAGAATTTGAGACCGGTCAGGGTCTGGGTAACAGAAGGAGTATATGAAAGCTATGTTATAGGCTTCATATACATAAACCTATGACCTTGGATAGCTCCAAGGCCGTGAAGAAGTCTCAGATTGGAGTTAAAAAAAAAAAAAAAGTAAAAAGGTATAGTTGAGTAAACAGCCCTATCAATTCATCTTGCACAATACTTCTGAGCACTTTCTCAAACTCGCATTACAAATTTTAGTGTTTCTCAGCTATGAAGTAAGAACTCAGAATTTCATAGAACAGCAGGCCACTGAGTATAGCCTAGAGAAGTATGCAGATATAGTGAACTTCCATGACAGTTAGGGTCAACCAACATGGAGTTTAAAGCAGCTTTGAGGCTTAGGCAATTTTAAAATTGTGGGCTAAAAGGTCATTGGAAATTTACTGCTTTCTTCTTTGCTTCAGCTTTCAAATATTTAAGCTTAAACGTAATGGTCTCTTTTAAAACTTGATGCTTTGTGTGTCCTAATATAAGTTGTCTACAAAAGAATGATGGGTAATCTCTGGCATAGGAAATTTCTTTAGTTAGGAACGGTATCTGGAGCATATATTTTTCTGGTATCTTACAACTTCCTTAACTGACCTGACACACCTGCAAATGGAAGCTGTCATCAGGCTTTCGAAGTTTTGGTGGTGTGTTACCATGGAATTCATCTTCCCTAATGACCATTTAGGGTCACCTGGAGAAATGATTCAACGGCATACGTAGCTGAAGATTGAGGGCCTCACTGCTGCAAATCCTGAAAGAAACAAAATGATATATTTATTACATCACACCCATGATCTTGAGCAGGCCAAGAGAAATATTGAATCCAATGCAACATGTGATTGACTTTGATCTCCACATAAAGACCTGCACAGCAGCCATGGCATAAGCTTACTTCTAAAGAGAGATTCCCTGGGACGATTTTAAACATAATTTATTTTATGGACCCTCTAGTGGTCTGGTGAAATCTATGGACTCTTACCTCAATAACATTTTTAAAAGCTTCAAATAAAATAAAATTTATAAAGAAAAACAATTATATTAAAGCATACTTTAAGTTAAGAGCAATAAACTTGTTAAATCATCTTGGAGGTTGATAGAGAAGGAAGGATCCTATGAGTCTCAGAAGGATTCACACATTCTTCCTGATTTAGAATGCCAGACTAAGACATTCAAAAGTTATCTTGTGCGTAAAAATACTGTGACTTAGGAGACAAAAATAACTTTGAAAAATAAAATTTTTAGTTTTGTTAAAGGGAATTATAATACTTAGTTTTAGCATAATAAACAAAACTTCAATGACCTGTGTCATTAAAAGAGACCAGTTGTTTTGAGATCTGCAGACTTAAAAAACTTCGTGAGAAATTAATTAAAATGCTCAAGTATTTTTAAAAGATACATACATATATTAAAATTAACCATATATTTTAATATACAAAATCTCAATTCCTACCTAATGATCAATTTCTTTTTCTTTTTATGTGATGGGGATCATCACAAGATTATCATAAAATGGCAGACTTTTTTTTTTTTTTTACGGAAGTGCTTGAAAGTTATAAAACTCAATTTTTAAGCAATAAACTAAAGAGAGAATTTTGTCACCAGGATAGATTAAAGTTTTTGACTAAATGAATTTTCTTGCCAAAGGAGCTTACAGTACTTCATAGAATCTATTTTCCTGACAGAATAAATCATTGCATGTGACAAAATGCGGTTCCTCGGGATTTGATTTTCCCTCCAAACCCATTTCTTTTATGGAAATATATTTGCAAAACAGCAGCAGTTTCAAACCATAGATTTCTTGAGGAAAACTGTATTTATACTCAGTAGTATAATTGTGTATAAATGATAAAAGTTAGCACACAGATTGGGGAAGGTGTGAAGTCTACAGATTTTAGATGTTTGTCAATTTTTACTTTAAGCATTTGGTGATTCAGACTTAAATACCATTCTATAATCTGAATTGTTACCCTGTGATTAAGTTTTGTATAGGCACAATTTTATTGGTTGTGTTCAGTTTAATGCAGAATTAAAGTAAATAAGGCATAGGGCAGAACAGAACAAATAATCAGAAGGAATAATGAATGTTTCTGATTAAAAATTTTCTAATTATGAATTCATGTTTTGAGATCCAATAAATTCTATGCTCGATTTTATACTAATCTACTGTATACTAGTAATATACATATATACTTGTATAACTTAAATTCTCCTTTCAAAAGGCTCATATCACAAAAAGTTAAAATTAAATTCTAGAAATACAGATTCCAACATTTGGGGTCTGTGAGAGGGCATGAGGATATGGGAAGAAGAAAATGAGAAGTCTTCAAATATCGGCTAAGCATATCTATGTTTTTTTGTTCCAGGGAAGTATATTTACCTATAATTACATAATATTATTATAATGTAGAAATTCACTTGATAATAATAGTACTTATTATATACTTGTAGTAAAACTGACAGATAGAAAATGTGATAGCATACAAAAAATTTTTTGATTAAACAATTTAAAAACTGTACAGAAGAGGGAAAGAAGCTTGTGATGGCAAAAATACTTTCCCTGACTCTTTAGTGATGGCCGCTACATAATTTGTGGGGCCCAGTGCAAAACAAAAATGTGAGACCTCTTGTTTAAAATTTTTTAAGGATTTCAAGAGTATAATAGCAGAGTATTAAATTAATTTCTGGCCTTCCTGAGCATACAGGGTCCCAGACAACTGCACAAATCACATGTCTAAGATAATAGCCCTCCCCCTGCTTTTTGTAACATTTGAAAGACCTATATAAAGTTAGAAAAAATACCATGGAGCAAATAAAGAAAAAAAATGAAATGTCCCTGTTGTCAAGAAATGTGTTAAAGTTAGCATAGTCATATTTAGTTTTCCTCTTTTTCTTTAGGGTTGCTTTATCTTTTTAGATATTCATTCAATAACCATTTACTGAACATCCATGTATGAGGCATAATGTAGCACTCTATAGATACAACAGGGAATAGAATTGCCACTGTCTCTGCCTCCATGGGTTTTTTATACTGTCTCCTTTTTCAGCCATCCTAATCACATGTTCTTCCCTTATTCTTAGAAGAGGCTCTAATCATATGTTCCAGAAATAATAGAAGATATCAGCCTGATTTTTATACAACAACTTGCCATTCCACTTACAACTTTACTTATCTCCATTTTTGCTTCCTTTTGCCAAGTGAGCTTAGTGTCTACCCATCCTGTCAATGATCAATCAGCCACTACAACTAAATTGTCTATTTTCATTTCCTCACATACTTTGCTACATCAGATAATTCCCTCTTCTTTATGTCTCACTAGCCATTAAATAGTTTGATAGTTGACATCAGTCAATCTTATTCACTATTCGACTTGGTAATTTAGCTTATCTTCCTAATTTTTTTTTTAAATCTCAAATTCAGCTCTGACTTCAAACTCTTATTTTTTCAAATTTATTTTTTGTAAAATTTATTAGGCTGACATTGGTTAATAATATTAAATAGGTTTCAAGTGTATAATTCAATAATATGTCATATGTGTATTGTGTTGTGTTTTCACCAAAGTTTAATTTTCTTCTGTTACCATGTATATGACCCTCTTTACTCTTTTGTACCTCCTCCCTCCCCACTTTCCCTCTGGTAACCACTAAATTGTTCTCTGTGTCTATGAGTTTTTGTTTGTCTTATCACTGACACTTTTTTACTAAATCATTTTTTCATAAAATTTAAATAAAATTTACTTTTATTGGATACTAGGAACTCTTTTCATTTGTTATATTTTCTCTGCAGTTTTTGTATTGTTTACCACTCTCAAATTCTATTTTTTTAAAAAGTTAAGCATAACAGTACATTATTTGGAATTACTTTTTAAAGTATTTCATAGAATATTTGAAATCATTTAAAAATGAAGACTAAGAAACACATATTCAAAATAGGAATTTTCTGTTTATTCCAATTCTAGTCACAATTGACAATGTGAATATGTTCACATTCTTATTATGTTGCATTATGAAAGTAAGAAAATTAAAAATAGAGAAAGTGGCAGCAATATATTGCCAACTAAATGCTCATGTCAACTCTCAATATTTTTTATTGTTTATGATATGTACTTTAGTAATTCCAAACAATGTAACATTATTTCAAGCTTATCAATCCAAGTGAAATATTTATCTCTTGAAACTTGGTCCTCTTCCTCCAAAATACAAGCAGTTTTTAAAATTCTTATGGAGATAAAAATATCTGAATAATTTAATAATCAATTCTTATGATTATAACTATGTAAGTGTTATTCACTTGAATCTAATACTAAATCTATGTTTTCTTATATAACTTTATTAAAGTTAATGCCTTATTTTATTTAATTTCTTAGTTTTCTACATACTTCTACTTTATTACTACAATTATTTAGAAAAAAATTATACTAATATGTTATCTCTAAAACTTCTCATATTACTTACTACAACTTTACCTTTAATATGTGGTCTTCCAAAATATAATCATTACCTCTTATATTTTATTCTCTTTCTGGTAGCACAATATATTTTCCTTGATTTTTTTTTTCAGTGAGTCATATATATCATGGAAATAGCTGGAAGAAAAGGAGAATGACATCATTAATAGAATGGTTTGATTTTACAAATACAAAAAGATAAACATACTTTGTCATCTGGAAATGTAGAATTGTAGATAAAGCTTATCTGGCATTTTGGACATTTGCTTCATGATTTGGTATACCATTATCTTAATCTTCACAGTCACCAAAACCATTACATATCTGTGACAATTTTATACAAAGAAAATTGTACCTTAATCAGTCTTGTTACCCCAAAAAGCTAACATGTGTGCTCATATTTTAATATTAAATAAAATATAATTTTATTGAGAATTACCACTATAAAGACAATTAATAGTGTTTGTTGGACCTTAGGAATAATTTTATGGTGCCAATATTTCCATACTTATACCTCTCTCTGGTTTTCTGGTAACCATTACAACATGAACAAGAAATATCAGTCAATCACTTTAAGCTATAAGACATATTTACATATTTTAACAGCAAAGTTGTTTATTTCAGACTTATGTCTATATAAGTGCAAGATGACAGGGATGGACTATGATTTGCAATAGTGTATTGTATAGAAAAGTAATTTGAATCATCAAAACCAACACCTTTCTTATCTGCAGAAAGTAGAATAGTTTTTTTTTTTTATTTTTGTTCTTGAGAGTGTGCATGTGTGTATGTGCATGTGTGTGTGAGTGTGTGTGGGTGCGTGTGTGTGTGTGTGTGCATGTGTGTGTGTGTGTTGAATTATTCTTAATAAATATTTAACCTTTCTTCTGTACCACATGGATTACCATAGATAGGAACAATATAGTTCAGAACATCAAAAAGTTGCAAGCATTTTACATTTTATTTGCAATAGCTGTAATTTTTCTTTAGTAGTATGAGTAATAAAATTCAGTAATTCTATTCCAAAACCCATTCAGATGAAAATGTCTGAAAGTATAAAACTAGTATTGGCCCAGGATAAAAATGAACAATTTTAAATTATTAACTTCTACAAACTATTGACATTTTACAAAAGATGTATAAAATAAGTATATAAGAAACATATATTGTTGCATATATGATTCATGATTGTGTTTTGTAAAGCAAATATGTGGAAAGCAAAAGTGATTATCACAAAATATGTGTGCTTTATGTGCTTGTATTCAATACAAGGAGAGATAAATAAGATATTTCCCAAGCCACCTACAAGAGGGGATATAGCTTCTATTCAACATTTTCTGCTGTGATGTATCCTATTATAAGACACTCATTTTATTTTACCCCCATGTACAACAGACAAGAATTAAAATTTATACTTGAAGACATTAATTTCTTTCAAATATGGATTTTAGTTTTAATAGCAGTGCTTATTTTCAGGGTGTGTCCTATATATAATCACCTACAAAATAAATTTCTGCATGTGTATATCTTTAGGGACAATGAAATAGCTACATAAGATACAATATCTGATAACAGAAATAAAAACTATGCAACTGAGCATGTTTTCTTTGACATCTAGGATTCCAATGTCTGGTTTTGAGTCTGAAGGACTCTTAGTTGTTTATGCAACACATTTGAAATGAAAAGTATCCACATGCATATTTAATGAATTAAAAAGATAATAACCTTAAATTCCTAACAATAGATTTATATAAATAATTTAACTGATAAAAAAGATGAATTGCCATTTCAAGTTTATGTTAATCTGAGAAACTTTATTAGGGTTGAAGAAAATTTTTACTATGGCTCTGTTTTTACTCTTCCCATGGGAAATACTGTGACACTGCACACTAAATCTTTATTCTTCCAATGTCTCCAAAGTGCCTAGTCATCTGCTAATCTCATAAACTTAGTGAGCTCTGCTTCATTTAGGATGCTGCTCACAGCAACTTACTCTTATTCACACATTGTATAAAGGTTGTTTGAACAAAGTGAGTGGAAAGTTAATGTTCCCTTTAGTGCTATCAAAAATCCATTAATAGTGTTAATGTTGTCTACAGCATGCCTTCTTCAGATACCAAGATGCTCTCAGTTTTAAGAGTTTTGCATGTAATGATTTATTTAACTCTCACATGAACCTATGCTCTCAGTACTATTAATATCTCAGTTTTAAAAATGAGGACACCAAGGCACAGGGAGATAATTTCCAAAGTTTATTGATTTAGTACCCAGATATTATGACTACAGAATTCATTTCTTCATACTGCACTATGCTCTCTCTCTAAAATTTCTAATGTTAAAAAGATTTATAACTTTGGAAGTTATTTATATTCTTTTGGTAGTCGGCACTCAATTTTCATATTATCTGTATATTTTGTCTTAGAATTTAATGTATTTAGTACTTATAACAACCCATCCCCATATGAATAAAGTTGCTTTAGATCCTTACTGAACATTCTTTCCTTTTTGTTATTGTTGTCAAGGACAGTGCTGTTTAATAGAATATCTTGTAATAATGAAAATATTCTATATTTTCACTGGTTAATACAATAGTCATTGATTGACTACATGTGGCCATTGACTGCTTTAAATGTGGGTAGTTTGATTTAAAAATTAATTTAAATTTAATTTTCTTTAATAACACGTAAATTTATATAGTGTAGAGTAGCTACACATATATGTGTAGCTACTCTTGTATTGAACAGCATTGCTCTAAGAGTTTACTTTTAATTTTTTAGAGTAGAAAATATTAAAAATAAATGAAAATCTGAATTTATTGTTCAGTAAATAGTTATGTGTGTGTGTATATGTGTGTGTGTGTGTGTGTATATCTTTTGATATATTTTACATATTTCCCTACATACCAATGTTTTCTTATAGCCCATGCAGTCCTTTAATTTTTTCTTTTTGCTTTTTTGAGGGAGAATGGGAAACAAATAAGCCAACTTTAATAGTAAAATGTTTCATGTGTTATAAATTTGTGAGTGCTAAAGAGAAAAAAATACACGGTAGGAGGATATGTGTGACCATATTGTAAGTATATATATGGCAGTCTCTATAAGCCAAATTATGCTGCAGATGACCTCCAAATAACAAGGCCATATTACTACAGAATTTATTTCTCACTCAAGTACAAACTGAACAATAGTTGGCTACCTTGTTTGTTCATTTTAATCCATCAAGGATCCAACCTAGTAGTTTCCTCTTGACTTGTAGTTCCATAATTAAATAGAAATAAAAATGGCAGAATGTAGGAACAAGAGTAAAGATTGAGACAAACAGCACACTAACACTTTACACATTTGCATAGAAGAAACACATGGTACATCTGTTTATATTTTATCAACCTAAGCAAACTATATGAGTGCGCATTAACTCAAAGAAATAAAAAAGTTTTGAAATGACTCAAGTCTTTTGTTCATATTAACAAATGCAGTTAGTTATTCTTTCCTCAAAGAAACATATAAATATCTCATCTAGTGTAGAAATAATATAGTCTTCATATCAACTTTTAACATGGCTGCTTTTGATCTAGAGACTTATTCTTAAGTGATAATTAATCTGGCTTTCTAAATACATAATATATAATGGCAATATAGGCACAGGTGACTCAGATAAATATCCTCATACAAAAGGGAGGGAATAGGGCACACAAAATTTTAACTTCTCAGTAATTCTTTAATTCCGATGGGCCGTTTATGAGTCTACCCTAATTTGTGGGTAAAAATTTTTTTGATTAATCTAAATTTCTGTTATTTGAAAGAGACTTTTCAATAATTTGTTATCTAATGTTTTTGGTTTTACCTTCTGAGAAGTCCTATCTTTTCCTTTATTCTTCTTAAAGATGAAAATCTAAAATTATTAGAATTTTGGAAAATTACCATTCTTGAGGGATGAGCATCTTCTTCAGAATAATTTCTACACAGAGAGTTGAGACTCTAAGAGAAAATAGAAATATTGAATGGTCATAGGTCTATTCTAGTGATATATAGATAATGGATGATAGATACAGCTAGATGATTGATAGATGATAGATGGTGATAGGTAGATATAGATAGATGATAGATAGATAATAAGAAAACTAAGGAAGCTATGGTTCTTGAATTAAGTAAGTACAGAGTCAAACGTTTTAATCAGACCTTTTGTTTTAAAACCACATACTTTCTTTAGACCACACTGCCTCTTACAGGACTTAATTAGAGACAGCTTTATATAATGAGCAGAGCCTTAACTAGTGAACACAAATAGCAGACAAAAGAACTTCTGTTTTAGATGATAAGCATGAAAATGGCAGAAAATATAGGTAAAATTATTTATTAGCCATTAACTTGTCCTTTGTAATGTATCATGCATTAAGACAAATAAAACAAACTTACAGGAGAAGAAACTCTAATTACATTCATGGGAAAGAATTTTCATGAAAGCAATGGATGACCATGTTTTGAAGGATGATACTATTTCAACAAGTATAAAAAAGAAAAAAGAAAAAGAAAAGGAACAGAGAAGGGATCTTTTATTAATATCTATAGAATACAGTTGTGTACGAGATAAGTACAGGAAACTAAATTTAGGTAAAGGTAACAAGAAATAGATATGGAAAACATAGGAAGAATGTCTTATTCCCCCAGAAATTGAATTATAGAAGAGTCTTGAATTAATAAAGACAACTCTTATCTCATAGGCCACTTGCCAGTGCCAGTGCCATGATAGTGAGTCTTATTTCATCTCTGAAGTATTTTGCAAACCTTACTCTCTTCCACGGGATTTAATAACCATTTAAACTAATCTTTTCCACTGCTATGAATAATTCATTGACCACACAGAGAGTCATTGAGTCGCATACCTCCACAGTTGTCCATTTAACAGCCATGTGTTCTCTCAGATAAATTAGACAGAATACCTGACATTGAACCCCTGGTGATTTTAACAGAAAGCATGTTAATTGAATGATGAACATATTATGTAACTTCATTAAATAGCAACAGTAATTTTATGGATTTTAATGTAAAGTACAGGCATTAGTAACTAATCTAATGAGGTACAAATGACCATACACTAATTCTGCATTTGTTTTATAACTAGAGATAAGAGCTATTTTGTCAAGTGTAGAACTCATTTGAATGAAAATGTACTATATTATTGTAAAAAAAAAGTAAAAGAACCAAATGCGTTAAACATTTCCTTTCACTTTGAAATGAGAATGTTGAAGGTTTAGGTTCAATTTTTCTCTTTTATCCTCACATGTGTACTTTAAAAAAAAAAAAAGAAAAATTAAAATGTCTGAGTGGAAAAATAATCTTTCTTCTTTCTCATCCTGGATTTTTCTGACTAAATCAATGAAATCAGTAATTGGCAAATTACCAATGAAAAGCTTCTTTTTCCTGACTCATTTATCACTTAGCAACCCTTGGTGTCCCATTTCTTTATTTACTGGCCATAGCCTTTGTGTTTATTTCTCTTCCTTGTACCTTATTTATCTCAAAAATATATATTGATAAATCCCAACTTAGTGTGCAATTAAATGAATATATTTTCTCTTGTGCAATTTGAACTTTTGTATTATCCTTGAAGGATAATTATGTGGCTTTTCATAGATTTTTTCATTCACCCTGATCAAAAAGTTAGAAGGATTGAGGGAAAGTGGAAGAACCTTTGGTTCTTATGAAAATATCCCACAAAATACAAAGGTATAATCAATGGATTAGAACTTTCTAAACTGCATAATTCCACTGGCAAAAGAACAAAGATAAGGGAATATTTTATATACCAAATATTACTACCCACACAGTCTCTGTATTTTAGAAACTTTATTAAGATTTGAAAATGTCTGTTCTATAAAAAACAAGACAATAAAAAGATAAGTCATAGGCTAGGAAAAAATATTTGCAAAACATGTATTTTTATTTTTTTTTTAATTTTTCAATTACAGTTGCCATATATAATATTAGTTTCAGGTAAACAGCAGTGATTAGACATTTTTCTAACTTATGAAATGATTACTCCCAGAAATCTATGTTTCTGACAACATGCATAGTTATTATAATACTATAGACAATAATATTAAAGAATATTATTACTCTTTATTCTATACTTTATACCCCTGTGACTACTTGGTAATTACCAATTCATACTTCTTAATTCCTTCTCCTTTGACACCTATCTCAAACCCCCTTCCATCTAGCAACCCTCAAAACCCTCTGTTATGTATGTTTGTTTCTGTTTTGTGTGCTTATTTTGTTCCTTAAATTCCACATATAAGTAAAATAATATAACATTTGTCTTTGTCAATCTGACTTACTCTACTCAGCAAAATACTTTCTATGTTCATCTACATTGTTGAAAATGGCAAGATTTCATTTTTATCTATCTATCTATCTATCTATCTATCTATCTATCTATCTATCTATCATCTATCATCTATCTATTTTTTTACGACTGAATAATATTCTATTTTATATGTGTAGCACCACTTCTTTATTCATTCAAATATTGATGGACTCCCAGGTTACCTTCATATCTTGGCCATCGTAAATAATGCCGCAATTAACATAAATGCACATGTCTCTTCAAAGTACTATTTTGGGTCTTTTCTGATAAATACCAAGAAGTGGAATTGCTGGATTCTTTTTTACTATTGTTATAAACTATGTTTAAAAGTCTATTTTGTCTGGTATCAGTATAGCTACCCTAGACTTTTTCTTTGAAAAACCTCCAAACTTTTTTCTATAGCAGCTATACTAATTTATAATTCCACCAAGAGTGTACACAGTTCCCTTTTTTCTATATGCTTGTCAACACTTGCTGTTTTCTGATTTATTGACATTAGCCATTCTGACAAGTGTGAGGTTATATTGCATTGTGATTTTAATTTGCGTTTCTCTGATGATTAGTAATGAGCATCATTTTATATGATATTGGCCATCTGTATGTCTTCTTTGTAGAAATATCTATTCAGGTCTTCTGTCCATTTGTGTGTGCATGAGTATATTCTGTGCTTAATTTAATTTTTTAGAAATTTTAATATTTAACACTTTTTATTCAGAGAGATTTACTGTTTATTCTCTAAAAATTTATAAACCATTTTTTATTGGTTTCATGTATATAGTACATTGGTTAGACATTTAAATAGCTTATGAAATGATCCCCCTGATTATTCTATCTTCCCTCTGGATCTACACATAGCTATTACTTTATTGTTCTCTGTTATTTTTTTAAATTGTGTTGTTTGTTTGTTTTGTTGTTGAATTGTATGAGTTATTTATAAGTGTTTGATATTAACCCTTTGTGAGACATATCATAGGCAAATATCTCTCACATTCAGTAGGTTGCCTTTTAGTTTTGTTGGTGGTTTTCTTCACTGTGCAAAAGTTTTTTAGTTTGATGTAGTTCCATTTGTTTGTGTTTGTTTATTTCTTGTTTGAGGAGAGAGAGCAGAAAAAAATACTAATAACAATATTAGAGAGTTTACTGTTTTTGTTTTCTTCTGGAAGTTTTATGGTTTCACTTTTTACATTTGTCTGTGATACATTTTGAGTTTATTCTTGTGCATAGGGCAAGAAGGTGATCTAGTTACATTTTTTGCACGCATCTGTACAGTTTTCCTAACACCACTTGTTGAAGATACAGTCTTTACTCCATTGTATATCCTTGCCTACTTTGTCAAATATTAAATTATCATATAGGTGTGGACTCATTTATGAGCTCTCTATACTGTTTCACTGATCTATGTGTCTGTTTTTATGTCAGTATCATACTGTTTTAACTAGTATAGTCTTGTAGTATATTTTGATATCTGATAGTGTGATGCCTCCAACTTTGTTCTTCTTTCTTAAGAATTGGTTGCTATTTGGATTTGATTTCATACAAATTTTTGGATTATTTGTTCAAGTTCTCTGAAAAATTTCTTTGGTATTTTGATAGGAATTGCATTAAATCTATAAATTGCTTTGAGTAGTATGATCATTCTAACGATGTTGATTCTTCCTATCCATAAGAACAGTGTATACTTCCATTTATTTATATCTTCTTTAATTTCTTTTTTCAAAGACATAAATTTTTGAGAACAGGTTTTTTATCTCCTTGGTTAATTTGATTCCTAGATATTTTCATATTTTTGATGCAATCATAAATGGGATTGTTTTCTTAATTTCTCTTTCAGATAGTTTGTCATGAGTGTATAAAAAAGAAGCTAATGTCTGAATATTAATTTTGTATCCTACTACTTTACTGAATTCATTTATCAGTTCTAACAGACTTATGGTGGAATCTTTAGGGAGATTCTCTATATAAAGTATCATGTCATCTGCAAATAAAGACAATTGTACTTCTTCCTTTTCAATTTGGATGCTTTTATTTCTCTTTCTTGTCTTATTGCTGTGGCTAAGACTTCCAATGCAATGTTGAAGAGGAGTGATGAAAGTGGGCATCCTTGTCTTGTTTCTGATCTTAAGGAAAATGATTTTCGCTTTTCTCCATTGAATATAATGTTAGCTGTAGGTTTGTCATATATGGTCTTTATTATGTTGAGGTATGGTCTCTCTATTCTAACTTTGCTGAGAGTTTTTATCATAAATGGACACTGATATTCATCAGAGATACTGGTGGATAGTTTTTGTTTTGTTTTGTTTTGTTTCGTTTTGTTTTCTTCATAGTGTATTTGTCTGGCTTCGAAACCAGGAAAATGGTAGCCTTGAAAAAGAATTAGAAAGCTTTCCCTTCTCTAGAATTTTTTTGGAATAGTTTGTAATAATGTTAATTCTTTGAATGTTTGGTAAAATTCATCTATGGAACCAACCAGTCCAGGACTTTTGTTTTTTACAGATTTTTTGATTACTGATTTGATTTTGTTGGTGGTAATTGGTTGTTTTAGATTTTTTGTTTCTTGACTAAGTCTTACGAGATTGTATGTTCCTAGGTATGTATCTATTTCTTCCATATTGTCCAATTTATTGGCATATTATTGCTTGTAGTATTTTCTTATAGTCCTTTGTATTTCTGTTAAAATTATAATTATTTCTCTCTTTTTTTCTTGATCAGTCTTATTGAAGGCTTATCAATTTTATTTATCTTTTCAAAGAACCAGCTTCTGTTTTCACTGATCTTTTTTTTCTCCACTAATATTTTGTATTTTTTTCTAGACCGTATTTTATTTATTTCCACTCTGATCTTTATTATTTCCTTTCTTCTACTCATTTTGGGTTTTGTTTGCTGTTCCTCTTCTTGAAGTTAGATTGTTTATTAAAGATTTTTCTCGTTTCTGGAGGTAGGCTTGTATTGCTATAAATTTCTCTCTTAGCTTTTGCTGTGTCCCATAGATTTTGAGTCATTGTGTTTTCATTTTCATTTGTCTTTAGGTACTTTTTTTTTTTCTTGATCTCATTGTTGAACCCATTAATCGTTCAGTGGAATGTCATTTAGCTTCCATGTGTTTTATATATTCCAGTGTTTTTCTTGTATTTGTTTTCTAGTTTCATACCATTGTGGTCATAGAAGACACTAAATATGATTTCAATCTTTTTAAATTTATTGAGACTTGTGGCCTAACATGTGGACTGTCTTGGAAAATGTTCTATATACACTTGAGAAAAATGTATATTCTACAGCTTTGGGATGAAACACTCTATGATTGTTTTTTTCTTGTTAATTCTCTGTCTGGAAAATCTGTCTATTAGTGTCAATGTGGTGTTAAAGGCTTCTACTATGAGAGTATTACTGTTGCTCTCTCCTTTTATGTTGGTCAATAATTGTTTTATATATATAGATGTTCCTATGTTGAGTGCATTTATGCTTACTAGGGTTTCTATTCTCTTGTGGTATGTAATGCCCTTCTTTGTCTCTTATTATTGCCTTTGGTTTAAAGTTTATTTTGTCTAATGTAAGTATTGCTACCTCAGCTTTTTTTAAATTTGTATAAAATATTTTTTTCAATCCTTTTATTTTTAGTTTGTGTATGTCATTAGATCTAAAATGTGTCTCTTATAGACAACATACGATGGGTGTTATTTTATTATCCATTTAGCTACCCTACATCTTTTTATTGGAGAATTTAATCCATTTACATTTAGAGTGATTATTGATAAAAACATATTTACTGCCATTTTATTATTTGTATTTATGGGGTTTTTTTCCCCACTTCTTTTTACAGAAATCCCTGTAAGGTTTCTTGTAATTCTGTCTTGTTAGAGATGAATTTCTTTAGATTTTTTTTCTTTCTGGGAAGATCTTTATCTCTCCTTCTATTTTAATTGTTAGCCTTGCTGAGTAGAGTAATCTTGATTATAGATTTTTGTTTTTCATAACTTTATATATTTTGTGCCAATTCATTCTGGCCTGCAAAGTCTCTGTTGAAATATCAGCTAACATTTTTATGGGAGTATTCTTGTAAGTGACTAGCTGCATTCCTCCTGCTGCTTTTAATATTCCCTCTTTGTCTTTAACCTTTTAATTATGAAGTGTCTTAGTGTGGATATGTTTGGATTCTTTTTGTTCGAGACTCTTTGTGCTTTTTGGACTTGTATGTCTTTTTCTTTGCTGAGTTAAGAAAGTTTTCCGCCACTATTTCTTCAAATATGTTCTCAATCTCTTGCTCTCTCTCTTCTTTTGGAATCAATATGATGTTGCTCTTGGTACATCTGACGTTGTCCCAGAGGTCTCTTAAACTTTCCTTTTCTTTTTTTTAATTCTTTTTTCTTTTTGCTGCTGTGATTGTGTGTTTTCTAGTACCTTATGTTTCAAATAGCTGATTTGGTCCTCTGCTTCTTCTAGTCTACTGTTGATTCCTTCTAGTGTATTTTTTATTTCAGTTATCATATTCTTCATTTATAACTATTTCTTCTTTCAGTTTTTATATTCTTTTTTATTCTTACTGTCTCTTTTGAAGTCCTCACTGAGGTTATCTATTCTCCTCCTAAGTTTATTGAGCATCCTTATAACTAGTGTTTTGAACTCTGTCTCTGGTAGAACCTGCTTCCATTTTGTTTATTTTCTGGCATTTTCTTCTATTGTTTTATTTGTGACATGTTTCTCTGTTTACTCATTTTAATTGCCTCTCCGTTCTTTTCTATGTATGATGAAGATTTATTATGTCTCTCAGCCTTCGTCAGGTGCGTTTATGTAATAAGTGTCCTATGTGGCCCAGTGGTGCAGTCTCCTTGATCACTTGTACTGGGGGCTCTGGGAATGTTTCTTATGTGGTTGTGTGTATTCTCTTATTGTAGCCAAACTTGATTGTTGTTAGTACATCAGTGAATGGGATTGGCTTTCTGGATGACTGGCTATAAAGATTGGCCATGTCCAAAGGGTATGAGCTACTGTGTGGGGCCTCAGCAGTGAGATTCACCTCAGCAGTTTTGTGTACCTATTGAGACCGCCCTTTGGGTATGCTGCTAATGGGATTAGTCAAGCAATGTTCTGTTGTGGTCTGATTCCAGGCTTTAGTGTGTTGGTTCTGTGGCTCCTTGGGAGAGGCTCCCATGTAGGCTAATGTCAGCCACTGCCTTTGATTGCTCAGAGCTATCTAATAGGAGCTACAAAGTGATCCATGGATATTTGCTGCCTATGCTGGATTTGGAGACAAGTGAGCTTTGAGCAAGTTTGGTTACTCCCAGTACTGTGCCTGTGGTGGCTTAACAAAAAGACCAATGTACCTCAAGGCCTGGGGCCGTCTGTCAGCTACCCATAATACTCTGCAACTAAAAGAGCCTTTGGGTGGTATGTGAATTGAGTGAGGTGAGAAACCTGGAAGTCACCAGAGTAAAGCAAGCAAATTTCACATGGCCAATGCAGAGTCAGGTTTCAAGCCAGTACTGAATCTCTGGCTTTTTCTAAAAGTCTCAGTTTGTAGCAAGGCAACCATTGGCCATCTCAGACCTTCAGGTGCCCATGGTCTGCTCAAGAGATACTGCAGCTCAGGCTGGCACCAATGGTTTGACACCAAAAGTCTCCCTTGAAATGTGTGGTCTTTACATAGGCTGCATGAGCTGAGAGCTATTGCCTGCCAATAAGTGTATGGCTCAGGGAAGCCATAGGGTGGGGCTGGTTGTGGCAGGGCCCCAGAGAAACACAGGGGTAGACAGGTCAATTTCACTGAACAATGCAACTTTAGAATTAGCTGTGTGGGGGAGGTTTCAATACAGGCACAATGGCACCCATCTGTAGACTGCCTGTAGGAAGGCAGAGCAAAGAAGCAATTGCAGCTGACCTTCCAACCTTCACCCTGGTACCACACAACTCAGTCTTTCCCATATGTCTCTTGTACTTCCTGAGCTGCTGACCCTTCACCATTGCCCAGGGCAAGTGTCTGTGGATGAGTGAATCTGTGCATGGGCTCTTTAAGGGATCATCTGGGTTTTCAGGTCCCTTCCATCTCACCCAGACAATCAGAGACCCTAATGGCTTTTATAGTCTGATTTTGTGGGGACTTCTTTTCCTGAGACTAGAAACCTGACCTCGGGAGCACCTGTGTGGCCCTAAGGCCCTTCATTCCTTCAATGAGGGTTCTGAAGCCATGTTCTCCTTCCTGGTGTTCAACTGCTACATGTGAGTGTGGGACCGACCCACTTTGTGTCTCTTCACCCACCTACTGCTCTCAATATGGCTTTTTCTTTATATCTTTGATGTATGTGTTATGCTCAGCTAGACCTCAGGTAGTTTTCCAAGTTATTTGTTTTATAATTTGGTTGTAGTTTTAATGCGGTCCTGGGAGGAGATGAATGTTGCTTTCTCCTAACCCACCATCTTGACCAGAACTGCTCTTATATTGACTCTTAATAAGTCTCATATTTTTTAATTCAGTAAGATTAATGCTTTTCATTTTTTTCTAATAAACAAGGTTTGAATATCTCCTTTGGCATCATTTTCTGATTGGTGATCAAATCTCTCTATTGGTTCTATAGCAATGACATGTAGATATTTAATAACTTTATGCAAGTTATAGGTTTCTACAGCAGCCTTTGATCTATTGTAATTCTGGTAGTCTAAAATAAAGACTTCTTTTACTGCTTAATTCTGAACATATAAATAAATCAGTAATTAATGTCACCATAATCCTCTGCCAAATTCTCATTATGCTTTCTTTCTGGCTTGTGAAAGTTATAAAAATTATGTTACCTGGATTGTGATGCATTTGCAGTCTTAAATGGACCTATATACATCCTTTCCTACATTTTTTTTTTTAATGTTTGATCTGACTCCCTGGGATATACATGTGTGAAGCTATAAAGAGAAAGGTTTTCTGGTGTCCAAAGGCCATTAGATCCAGGAACAGATTTTAGGGTTATAGGCTTATGTTAAAAGATTGTGTTTCTGATCTAGGTGGTAAATATAAGGAAGAGTAAAAAAACCCTACTTCCCACTTTCTGACAGACCATCTTCTTCAATGTTTAATACAAGTACATAAACTTCATATCCTGCCAAACTTTGAGAATAGAATAGGTTTATAAATAGTGTTTGTTTGGCTAGTGATATAATTTTTCATCTATTGTATTGCTCTATGTAAAATGTGATGAAAAGTTAGGAAAGAATATGCTCATATTAACTCATATATTAATTTAAAAATCTTGATAATAAAACAAAAGAATGACACCCACATCCAAAATATGTTAAGACTGCATGTGAGCAAAGTTTGTTTAACTGAATTCATTAAAAGAGGATAATCATCTAGAGGCAAATTGTATGAACTTAGCAATTTAATGTACTACAGGAAACTAAAAAAATCAATATAAATATATGTATATTCATATTTATATTATATTTTATATATTTATATATAAAATCATATATATATGTATAGATATATATACACATACATACATATATATATATATATATATATATATATATAAAGATTTACCCATCAACCAATTGCCTTCATTATCCTAGAGAATATAATTATAAAGTAAAAAAAGTCTAAATTTATCCAAATGCTTCAAAGATAACAAAACTGAAATTTCTGATGCATAAACATGACTATAGGTCATGTACAATGACCACATTTATTTTCTTAAATAATATTTATCTATAAGAAATCTAAAATAAATACATATCAGCAGCCACCTTTGAGAATTTGGATGATGCTCATTTGACAATTTACAATAAAGGTTAGTATACAGCATCTTTAGATACATCTGTCATAACCTTATATTATATATAATTTAGAAGTATATTCTATCATCTAATATATTAGATCCTTACCCACCTCTCTAAAACAGTAGCTATTATAATGACCTGAACTTCTTAAGTTTTCAATAAAAAACAGTTGGTTGATTTATGCTTCAAAGATAATCTCACAATTTGCTATTCTATTCTAATACATATATATTCATAGATACAGAGAACAAACTAATGGTTGTTGGGATGAGAGTGTATGAAAAGGTGATGGAGAATAAAACTCACATACCTTTTAAATATAACATACAAAATAACTATAGGATACACTATTCTCTTTTAGACCCAACCTTCCGCATTAACTTTTTATTGTGTAAATTTCTGTCTGTAGAGTCTCCACCTTCCAATATAACAGAGACCTTCAGATGTTTTGAAATATGCATTGCCAAGTTTTAATAAAATTCTACTGACAATGGACTTCAGAGTTACCACTCTTCTGACATTCTTAACTATAAATCCATCAGACCTGGCCATCTTTCAAGCTAAAGCTGCTCAAATTATTCATGCTTGTGGTATTGCTTTAAAACTGAATCTTTTCTACAAATATTTTCCAGATAAAGAAATTTTTAAAAATGGTTAAGAATACATTTTTATAAAATCAAGTCAGTATTATTGTTTGTTTCACTTATCTGTTTCAAGGTATGTTGCTGTATGATCTTCACTTAACAAGCTATTAATAAAAATAACAAAATATATACTCTTGAACTACTACATCTTGTGGGTTAGAAAGGTCTAACAGAGAAAAATTTCAAATTCTAATCTTCTCTTTTATATAGAATAAAGCAGTGTTCACAATTAGGGGCAATTTGCCCCCCAGTGGGCATTTGCAATATATGGAGACATTTTAGTTTGTCACAACTGTGTAGAGACTGCTACTGTCATCTAGGGTGTAGAAGTCAGGAATGCTGCTAAATATTCTACAATACGTAGGACTGTACCTCAGGAAAAAAATTATCCAACCCAAATGTCTATAGTCTTGAGATTAAGGCAATAGATTAAATTAAATCTTGCTATTTTTAACAATACAACTGTCTCAATGGCTTAAATTTTTACTCAAAATCTGAGATTGTGTCATCTCCAGTACTTAAATATCCTCATTACTTGCTCCAAATCTTTTTAAGATGCATAGTACAAAATGTAATGACTAACATTCTCTGTTCTAGGGAAGCAGGGCCCTTTGGACGGAGGTGGGTAGGTATAGGTACGCAGCATTTTAAATTCTTGAAAATTTGGAATTTCTACACAGATAACTTCTGCTTAGATACTCTTAGTTGACCTAAGCATTTACACTAAGGAAGACATTGAAAAATGCTTCTTTTCTCCATTCCACTTGCACAGAAAAGGTACATGCCTGGTGATGACATGGACTCCATAAAACCAGCTGTCTAGAAACAAAAAGAAAGTCAATGTTTATTTACTTTAACCACACAAGCACTAGAAGTATTCAGGAGCAGGTAGTGGGGGATAGAAGAAATTGAAGAAAACATATTTTCTTATTTTTATAAATCAGTGGTAGCTATGTGAAGTGTTACAAGTTTTTGAAACTAATGTAATGTATCTATGTAAAATTAGAAACATGGACATGGTCCCATAGTGTAGCAGTTAGCACGTCTTTACACACAGAAGGTCCTGGGTTCACACGTTAGTGGAGCCACAGTCCGTGGTCTATGACCATGTCACCCTGAACAAGCCTGATGTTTGATCTTGGAAGCTAAGCAAGGTCGGGCCTGCTTAGTAATTAGATAGGAGACCACCTAGGAAGACTAGATGCTGTAAACATAAATAATAATAAATAATAAATAAATAAAATTAGAAACGTATATAATGCCGGAGCCAGCCGGCTAAGATCGAACAGTTCCCGAGAGGGAGAGTGAGGACTGAGAAAAGAGAGGAAAAGAGATATATAAAGAGAGACAAAAGATAGATTCAGGAGGGCTTGCAATGAATACTGTGGCTCCGAGTTTATTTAGTACAGCATATTTATACCCTTGACAATGCATGAAAAACAAAACCCACACATCTGTAAACAATTGCTAGACGTTTACATAACTTCTCTCACCTGTTTTCCATTAAGCCAAACTTCCTCCATCTGCATGGAGCCCACCTGCTCTACAAACTTCCAGCTTGCAGGCAACTTTAACCCAGTCTGTAGGGCATTCAGCTGTAGAGCATTCAGTAAGAAGGGCTCCCAACAATATAATATTCATTTTAATGATTCTACTATTGGGGACCTATTCCATAGACAAAAAGATTCAATTCATAAGGACATTTGTACAAAGATGTTTATTAAAGCAATTTAGTAGTGTTCAAAAATATAAATAAACATCTAAAAGAAGTGGATAGATAAGTTATGATACATGAAATATTATGTAGCCCTTGGGTGTAGCGGGGGAACCATTAGAGCTATATCAGAAGACTTGATGGGTAGAAATTGCCATATGGCATCACGAGTGAAAGAAATACAGTAAAGATTATATAATGTGATCCCTATACATAAAATGGCAAATACACTCAATGTGTGTGTGTGTGTGTGTGTGTGTGTGTGTGTGTGTGTGTGTGTGTGTGTGTGTAGGTGGATCTGTTCATGCCACCAAATTAAGGAGTGAGTTTCCTAGGTCCTTAACATTGAATATCCAACTGCTGTCAGGCTCCATCTTATGGTGGCTGTTCCTAACCTTGCATGAGCTGTTTGTGTTTCTTTCTAGTAGATCTACCATACAAGGCATGCAAAAACCATCTTCTCCTGGGAGGTAAAGAAAAATGCTTTCTAGGGGAAAAAATGGTTTTAAAACTAGCTGATTTTAAAACTAGAATATATCTCCATCTAAATACTACCTTGCATGTTATGATACCCGGTAAGCACCATGAGAAAAATCTGAAAGAAAAAAAAAATGTTCTTTGTCTTCAGAAGTGTTTCATCTTTACAAATTGAAATGCTGAAGAAATGTTCAGAGTTTATGAGGAAGTCATTTGAACAGTACTGTTGTTCATGGTATTCCTACTCTGGTTCAGCAGGGGAAACATATTTTAAAATAGTGAATATTTTTAAAAGAAATTTTTACTTTGCTGACTACAGTCCCTAAATATATCTTTTTATGGCTCGTAATTTATTTTCAGTTTTTTTTCTTTGTCTGACTAATAGGTAATAAGGATTATTTCCTTAGACTCTCATTCAATAATGCAAATCATTTTAATTAACTCAACCATTACAATGTACTTATTTGTCAGAGAGATCTTAGATTGAACAATTTTTCTAATGTGAGCAGCTACATTTTAAGCTACAGCTAAGTCCCAGAGAGTGCATTTGCAACAATACACATTTAAGACATTAAAATACAAGCAGAAATGCTCTTGACACACATAAAAAAAATTAAATATCACAGTATCTATTCATTTTTAATTTCTCCCCTTCTCAAACATAGTCGGTACACCTATATGCCCATTCATTATCTCTGCTTGCCTCATGAAAAATAAATTATTTATTTTATTTTTTTAATAATTAATAAAATAGATTTTGTATTAGGAAAAGCTACAGCCAGTTTTCTTTCCTCTTTATTTAATAGTTACCAAGAATTAAGTGCTGTAAAATTTCATTAAATGTGCTGGCAGTACTGCTATAATTCATAATTAAAAATAAGTGCTTGTTGGTGCTTCCTAACAATACTGTTGACTTTTTTTAACCAGAAGTGATTTCCTAAAATATTAATTTTAGCAAATATGAATGTCTTCTTAGGTAAGGAGAAATTATATTTCTTTTAGATTAAGTATGAATATTATAATGAGAATACTCTGTTGTTGATACTCTAATAGTAAAGAAAAAACAGTAACAAAGAGTTTCAGTAGAACAGTGTTAAGCTGTAGAGTCCTTTAAAAAAAATGTCTGTTAGCTGTTTTTGGTAAATATGAATATTATGGCATAGATATAATCCATGTAGTACAAAATAATGTCATTACTTACTGTATGCAAATAACCTAATAAGGATTTTAATTAACTTGTCTAATCAATCTATTAAATTATATCTAAAAACATTAATTCTAATATTTATAGTTCACAAAAAAACAGAGAAGAGGAATTGAAGAAACAAAAGATTTTCAAGGAAAAAACATAATATGCATAAATATTTCACTTCTTAATTTTACTAATTTACTGGATATATGTTTATTGTATAGTTTGAATAAGAATTTACATTGAATCTGTACATTCTAATTAATACCTATTTAGATAGAAAGTATAATCCTCCTATTAAATAAAAAGAAGTCTAATTAATTTGTTTGAATAACTTGTGTCTAAAAAAACTCGTCTTAAATTAACAATGATATAATGTATAGAGCATATATAAAGAGATCGAAGCCCTTACCATTTCCAACATTATACGTTGGCACAAGCACTAGTTTTATTTCTAGGCAGAGTGGTTTTAACACCAAGTCTTCTACCTGTTATTAAATTGTTAATCTCTCAAACTGCCTTTTGTACTGACTTTTAAAAAAAATACCATTTTATGACTTACATGAGCAAAATATGATCTACCTTGGACTTTATGCCCCCTTGTAGTCCATTTTATGTAAATCCTTTGAATTTAATATCTTTGCATCAGAAAACATAAATCAGTTGCAGTTTCCTATTGTCTTATCACATATCATTGATATAATAATAAAAATAGCAATAGCAATAATAGTAGTAGTGGTTGACATTATTGTTCTAGGTTATTAACATGCATGGGATATTTTTAGTCTTCACCAAAAGATTAGTGTTTGTTCATATTTGATTGATGAGGGAACCAAAACTTAAAGGAATTTTAAAAATATATACCAGGCCACACTACTGATACATAGCTAGACTAATATTGGAACCAAGATTATCTCTCATTCTTATTCATAATGTTGATCATAATCCAAAGAAGTCATTGCTGATTATCTAACATTTAAAAATTCCTTCCATGCCCATCTCACTTGCCTTTCTTTCCAACCATTCCCATGTAATCAGCTGTTTGATCACTGTGTTAGTAAAATCTCTTGAAGGCTATTACTAACACTTTCAGTTTAGGCACATGAGATTGCCAGTATTGATGGGGTCATGTTTCCAATATCAACAAATCTGACTATCTTTTCCAGCCAGCTACGCCTATGTATCAAGTAAGATTTTCCTCCTCTGGTGTAAAAATATCATTGTCAAAGTCTGATGTTAGATACAGCACTAGCTATATTAACCAACCCTGGCAGGGCCCCGCACAGTGCCAAACACAAGGTTGAAAAAAAATGGGGGAAAGAATAGCCATTTATTGAATCATTTTCATGTAAGACCTCTGGATGTATTTCCCAAAGTCGTTATTATACAGTCACAGAGAAACACTAAGTTTCAGAAAAATGCTTATAATATGTCTTTAAAACTCTCTATTAAAGATAACATTGCTTGTATTGCACTGTATATCACTTCATATATGAAATTCCCATAATTATTTTATGGGTGAACAGTTAAATCAAAGTTAATTTTTGTGCAAAAATTTTAATTTGTTAAAATATTCAACATAGATATTATTCATTTATAAAACTTTTTTTTCTTTTATTTATACTATTTTTCAGGGAAAAAAGAAAAGGGAGAGTGAGAGGCAAAGGGTGAAGTAGGAGGAAGAAGAAGAGAAAAAAGAAAAGGGGTGCAGGAGGAGAGACAGTGACCCCCAAAGATGGCCTGGGATTCTCTCAGCTCTGTCCTGGGAGGAAGTATTCTGGTGCCTCTGCTCCTTCTCAACAATTAAATAAGCAAATAAAAATTTAAAAATTAAAAGGAAAGGAAGGGAGAAATAGGATGTTCATAATGCATTTTTGTATCTTTGGTTGAAAAAAAGTCCATTTGAGGCCAATACATCCAAAAACAAATTAAGTCATTATTCCAATAAGCCTGCATCCAATATCATTATCATCAAAGCCAAAGAAAGTCTTTTTAACGTTCTATATAATGCAATTAATTTTTAAAATTCCAAAACTGCCTGCTCTATAGGTTCTAAATAATATAACATATTTAATTTTTTTAATTCAGTAAGTAAGCATTTGGCAGAGCTAGTCCCAAGAAAGTGTTGAAAAAGATGGACATTTAAAACAAAATGAAATAAAAAAATTCAGTGGAAAAGCAAAAAGTTTAAAAAACAGTTTTAAAGAAGATATTTATTTTCTAGTGGTAATAGTGAATATAAATTACCTATGGCTGTAACCGAAGACATTTAATATTTCTATTTATAGAAATTTTAAAAATTTAGTAGGTAAAATTAACAACTAAGATAATTGGAGAAAAAAACAATGTTTATTCATGAGAAGACAATTTATAAAGTTATTCAATCTCAAATTGATAAAGACATTCAATATAATTCCAGTAATATCTCCAGGAGATTTTTCATGGAATTTGATTAAATAATTCTAAAATATATATGTTAAGGAAAATATATATATTCTAAAATATATATGTTAATATATTCATACAAATTATTGAGAGATCTGGAGAAAAGACAGATTTTATCTACCAAATATATTATGGAGTACTGGTTGTTAAAACATATTAATTGTGATATTAGTGCATCTATCAACAAGTTGATAAATGCAATAGGATAAATGCCCCAAACCAGGCTCATGTAGGGATAGAAATCTGGTACATGGATAAGGGGGTATGTATAATCAGTAAGGAAATAAAGCTCTTTACAATAAAATGGAGTTACAAAAAATTTCTTATTTACATTTAAGTAACATGAAATTAGATCACTTCCTCAGAAAATTAAGGAATTATCAAAAATAAATGTGATACTCTTATTAGAAAATCTAGGTTGATATAATTTACAACTGCAATATATAATGATTTTTAAATATGGCACAAAGATGCTTACTGTAAAAGAAAAGACAGAAAGTAGCCATTTCTATTCATCTAAAGGTACATTAAGGAAAGCAGAAATATAACAAACATTATAAAAGTTATTCTTGACCCATAATTAACAAAGAATTGGCTATCAAGAAGCTATTAACAAGTCATATAAATCAATAAGAATAGCTCATTTAACAAATAGAAAAATGATAAGAAACATAAATAAACATTTAATGGAAGAAAAAACAAATATATTTTATAAATAAGTCAAAATATTAAATGCCATCAGTCATTAGGAAACTGAAAATCAAGGCAATAGAGAAATACAATTTACTATTCATTACATGGAGAAAATTTAAATGATATGGCCATATTGTTTAAGTTATACATTTTTAGTGAAAACATACATTTTTGTAAATTCTTTGGAAAGTACACAATATTGTCTCCCACGGTTGACTTTTCTACACACTTCATAACTCAGCAATTTCCCTTCTGGTTGTATTCCCCTAAACAATCTCTTATACATGTACTAAAGGACAAGAATATTCATGTTATTATTGTTCACAAGAGCAAAAAACACAAATCAATTCATATTGTTTATTATTATGTCTGAAATTGCAAAAATATAATGGCTTAAAACAAACCATATTATCTCACAGTTTAAGAATGCCTCTGGTTCAGTGGCAATCAAGGTGAAGGTCGAAGTTGCAGATATTTTAGGGTTTAACTAGGGTGCAGTCGGCATCCAGTCTCACTCATCTGGCTGTTGACAGTTCTTAGTTTCTCATTAGCTCTTGGCTGGGAACATTTTAGTTCCCTATCATGTGAGTCTTCCCATAGGTCAACTCACAATGTATATTCCCCAGAGTGAGGACTCCGAACAATAAACAAGACATAAGTCACAATCTTTTTATAACTATTTTTAGAAATAATAGTCTATTATTTTTGCCATATTTTATTTGTTAGAAGCAAGTCTACACTCATACTCACATACACAGTCATGTGAACAGCATGGTATAGGGATCCCTGGAAGCCATTTTGAATGCTGTCTACCTTACAACCCAAATGCCTACCAAACATAGAATAATTAACTGCATTATATTCACACAATGCAATATTATTCAACATTCAAAATAAATGAACTACAGAGACTCACATAGTATTCTTAAATCTTATCAAAGCAATATTAATTGAAATAAATCAAGAAAAAAATTACAGTAAGCATAATACCCTAAATGTAAGAACTCTTTGCATCAACATATATTATACCTTTGAAAGACATATACATATATATTCATATACTTTTAAAATATACCCTTGAATAGGTTATACATTTTAAAATATCTATACCTATCTCTCTATATACACATATTATATGTATATAAATATAAAACTTTATAAAAAGAATAGCAAAGTATTCCAGGTAATGATTAATTTAGGGTGTGGGACAGCTAGATGAATAAAGGGACCATGTGAATTGATATAAATTATTATCAAGGTTTCAACTGTTTTGTTTATGGATTTGCAGATACTAATACTTTGTTAAAAATTTAAGCCTAGACCAATGACGAAAGTGCATAATAACTTAAAGATCAGGTGTGCCAATTGTGTTATCGTGATATAATTAAACAAACCAGCAACACTACCAATAGCTATGAAAAGCAGTGATTAGGTATGATCTAATGTAAAAGGTAAGAAAATAAATATTATCAAAGAAAGAGAACAAAAGTAAACTTTTTATTTTTGATCATCATTATTGAGAGGAAAAATTGTGAGTTCCTGCTTTCTTTCTCAATAAAGTGGCATCACTGTAGGCAGATAAGTTCAGTATGTACTAGTTGCCAGCAACTCTGACCAGTAGAAAAGAAAAGGCTCAAGAGCAGTGGACTAGGTTGCTTTGGGAATTAATTCAGCTACAGGGCCTAGTTCTTATTCTCAAAGTTCAAGGGACCTAAATTAAGCCAGCGCGAAGACAAAATCTATTTAATCTACTATGTGAGACCCAATACAAGAGGAAATTATTGAAGCAAGCAACAAAGTTACTTAAACAGTATTATTGTCTTTCTGTACTGTCAGTCTGTTAAACAAGACCTATGGCCAGGGACCAGAACAATGAGGAAAACATTCTCTCTCTTTGGAAACAAGATTAGCAGGACACAAGCAATCTTATTCTTGGAGCTCCTAATTCACCATTCCTTGTCAAGAAAATTACTCTCAGCCCAACGAACTGCTGTGACAGAGGCTGCTGATGTTCCCTCAGTCTTGGCCAAAAAAAATAAAATTAAGGCTGCAATTCAACAGCGTCAGTAATTCTAGCTGCTGTGCTATCTCTATACTCTTATTGGTTTAGTTAAATGCATAAGAGTATAGATTTTTATCTTAGTTTTAACTTTCTTGCAAGGTGTATCTGTCACTTACCATCAGGAAAATGACATAAAATAGGTGAGAGTCACCAGTCCATTTCCTTCTTTCAAGTATTCACTGCAAAGAGCTAGAGAAGGCCAGTGTTGGCACTAGGATACAATTAAATGGTTTCTACCCAAATCAAGTATATGACACAATATTTATATTTTCTTTTTATCTAAATCTAATGAAAGTACTCACATCTCATATACATAAGCTACATTATCATAAGATATTTAATATATCAATATAGATTATGTGTAATATATAATAATTGTATAACAATATGATATCAAATATTGTATATTAATGTATTATATAATATTATAATATATATTATAATATATAATAATATTTATTAATTCAACATGTTCAGGTTGTTTTGTTTTTTGTATAATTGAATTAGTAAAGATACCAGAAAAAAGGAATAAACATAAACAAATGTAATAACTTATTATAAATGCTCTGACAGATATGTGTTTAGAGTTCAGGGAGGCAATATGAACATTCTGAATTCTCCCTGGAAGACTAGTAAGGGACTTCATCGTGATACCAATGGACACACACTATGTTTACATAGAAAACTATAGTTAATTGAGTCAGATAATAATTAAATACATAACTTCGATTCCAAATAATCAGGAAACTTACTAACTTGCCTCCACCTCCTCGAGTCAAGAGCTCCACAGTGTAGACCTTTGTTTACCATGTGCTTGACTAATATAATAAACCAAAGTCCACAAAGATCTTACTGGTACATATAGGATTTTATAGTAAGAGTAGGTTGGGATAACCCCTTGAATTTTTAAACTTTAATCTGCAAGATGATTTGGTGTTTTGACTCAAGTTTACTATAAATAATCTGACACATTTAAGACAAAAATTAAAAATATTTGTAGAAAATATTCAAAGGGTTATTGGCTAAGATTCAAATACACTTTTGTAAGATAAATTCCAGATATTTGTGTATTGAAGTAATAAGAACAATAAAGTATTACCTGAGTCAAGATGAGGTCAGCCTACAACAGATTGAGGCCAGACCAAGTTTAGCTATTGATCTGGTAGGATATTTTCTAAGTGGCATTAAGTGACTAAAGAAGGTGAAAGTAGATAAGATATTTTTGAATCACTGCTTAATTTTGGTAGACCTAAAATTTTTCAGTTCTATAACTCTTATTCTTTGAGAGATCATAAGATAAAATTCAAAGCAGTGTGTTAGAGAACAAAAATAATTTGTTATGTAGAATGCAAAGGATATAAAAGAAAATAATGACTCAGTTTGGGGGAATAGTGCAAGCCACAATTGTGGTAGAAGAAAATAAACCTATTTTAAGATATAGATTAGATCAAAAAGTTTTCCTGAAAGATATAGTGGAACATCATAGGAAAAGAGAATGTTAGTGGAATATTGCACCAAGTTGGAAAAATAAACAAACAAAACTAAAACAAAACTAAAATATTGCCAAAATGCATATTTAAGTTCAGGAACAGTTGCTATCACCCATAGAAAAAGCAGTGTTTCAATGCATCAGGTTGAAACCTCCACAGACTACTAAGAACATACACTCTGAAGAAACAGTAGAAACTCCAGTTCACATATCTACTATAGGTTACTCTCTACCAGAAACATATATAGGAATGAGTGGGCTTTTTTTCTCCAAGAAGCTAATTTTATAGGCATAAGAAATTCTATTGAAAGATCAGAAGTGACAAACACCTTAGCACAGAAAAATGCCTGTTCAGAGGAAAAGGTGGGAGTTTTGTTGTAAGGCCTAGCTCACATTCAAGCCAGCTTCAGAGCACCAAAAACCATGGTTCACAAAAGAAATGGAGGTTTTGAATACATTAATTTAGAAAGAATGACACCAGAATAGAATAAGACCTGGTAACTAAATTGCTATCCCAGCAAATTTCTAAATTTTGCTGCAAGAAATACTGAAATGTCAATATCTGCAATAGCAGACAATGTACTTACATAGATATCATTCCCCCTACCTCCTCAGATATAGTAAATTAGATTGTCATAATTACCTTTCAGATGAAAGATGTATCCTACTTGAATTTAAGCTCATAGTTCCTTTTGGTATAAACTGACTCACTCCAGAGACAATTATTTTTTCTCTTGTAAGACAAGTAACAATGTAGTCTTCCTATCTTTTCTATAGTAAGTTATAGCCATTTGATTATGTTATGACAAATAAAATGTGAACAAATTTATGTCTGCCACTTTCAGGACAGGCCTATCAAAACTTACCTCCTGACCTTCACTTCGTTCTCCTCTCTTTGGTCAGATGGATGTTAATAATCTGGGAACCTTTCCATGAAGTCTAGAAGGTATCCCTATAGCACAGCTTAGAGGAATGCCTCTCTCTTTCTTCTCATCCCATACCACTTTAGTTGAGCATGACATAAACTACTATTAAGCCACTAACATTTTGATGTTTATTTTTTACTGCACCTAATGTTACATTAATAAATAGTATCATATATTGGCCATATTTTAAAAATTATTGAAATCAAGATAATTGTAATACTTAGCATCATCCTATTCATTTGATGTTAGTATTATTACCCTGGATTCTAAGGAATCAACACTGTGTTCAATCTGAGAACATCACTTCCCTTGAGGCAACTCCAGTATGGGCTAAGATTATGGGCTTTGATCTCTAGTGTTTGTTGATATTTTTGGACTCTTTAACTGTGAAAAACTAGTTCAGCATTTGAAGGTCTGCAAGAAGCATATCTATTATGTGTAAGAGTGCCCAGGCTGAAGCCGTACTGGAACTGAAATGAGAGTGCTCTGGTTGAGGCAGAAAGAATAATAAATGAAGCTAAACTTAAATTTTAATTTACTTGAATTTTAATTCTTTGAACTTTAATTTGCAATATAATTTGACACTTTGACTTTTAACTTATCAATAGGAATATGCTAGTAGATGTGAGTTATATTAAAAATCAAGCCCTCAATATAATACTTTGATTGTTAGGCAATACAACCTTTTAATGTATTTGCAGATCATTATTTAAAAATTTTGAATTGTGTGACTTGATATAATTGAAATTGGGGTACAAATAGAAAATAGTTTTTATCCTCAAGGACAGAATAAACTAGAAATTAGTTTAGTTTAATAAACTTTCTTAGCCAGTTTCAGAACCTTGTTGGATGAAGGCTATCCTGCTCATCCTTGGTCCTGGGATGATACCCAGAGGAGCAGTAACTGGTTTAAGAGCAAAAGCCTTGCGATGTTGACAGCAGAATCATGGTGACAGCCTACATCTCTGTAATAAAAGTAGTAGTATGTCCTCCTTCCATCAGACTTCTGTATTTATTGGCCAGTTGATTCTGAACTCTATAAAAGAAAACGAGTGCAATTTTTTGAAACCCTTAAATCTCATATATCACTAGGTGTCTTGTACTCTGCCATAGGAAATATAAGAATGACTGACTGGCACCATAAGAGAATAACAGCAAGAAAGGATGCCAGCTTAGACATGAGAAGGTAAAGATAAATCCATTTTAATTCCTATTCTATCATTGACTGATGTATAGGTATGGGAAAGCGTCTTTCTAAGCTTCAGTTTTCTAAAACTCAGTCTGCACAAAATTTATATTTTTATTTTCTTTGATCAAGATGGTCATAACATTTCTCTCCACTTGACTAAACTTTAGACAGATTTCTTTCTGATCATAGGCTTCTCTCTCTCTGACTTCCTTTTTCTTAAAGTATTTACTTTAGAAGACATATCATTGTGGATTCTTCTGCCCAATTAAGAAGTAAATCTCCCAGCCTCTTGCCAGTTTTACAATCCAAAAATGACTTTGAAAACTACCTGAAAACCATCCTTTTGAAAAATACTCATCCCTTTGAAAGGTACTCATCAAGGAAGATATAGTCCCTATCTCTTAGTCTCTTTGGGATAGTTTGAGCCTAACTTTAATAAATACCACTTAGCAAATACATACAGCCAATCTACCTTGATTATTGTTCTTGAATACTTTTCTATTAGTTTACCCCAGTGCTTTAAAAAAAACTCCCTCACTTTTGTTCAGGGGAGTTGACTTTAATTTCTTTCCCCTATGGCAATATTCTTAACCCCTATTACAATAGTCTTGAATAAAATCTTACCTGTTTAACTCTGTCAGGTAAAAATTTTTTGGCAACTTTATTCATCCTTTTCACTTGTAAAAATCCATGACCATGTTTGTTACATAATTTTTTTTCAAGAAAGCTTGTGAAATTTGTGATAGTCTTTGTTTCATACAGTATACTCAAAGCAGATGTGTATAACAGACTGACAGTATATACATCAGTTCATGAAGGAAAGTTACCTTCAGGAATTCAGGACTTTTTGCTTTGTTCATGTCATGTTGGTTTACTTTATTTCTTAAAATTGGACATCTAACCTATATGTAATCTCTTGTGATGTGCTCATGAATCAGGAATATCGGGTGGATATATCATATGCTTTCTAGTATCTAATTCTCAAACTGAAGGAAAAGGCAAAGTTTTCCCTAACAGAGTTCTCATCTCATAGTTGCTAAGACTGAACGTTGGATAGCTACTGGGAAAATCATATATTCATTCCTATAGTTTTTATATTTATTGTCACAAATGTTTATGTAAACTGGAGAAAAAATAATAGCACATTGTTATTTGGGGAAGATACTTTATATGTAACCTAATTTAATCTCTTTATTTTGCATTTAAAGAGATAGATGATTCACCATAATTCTTATTTCCTTTGACTTGCGCACAAAGAAAGTGAATGAATATCTGTTGAATAATAAATAAGTTCCTAAAATTACTGCTATAAAGTTTTTTAGGCCCGTAAAAAAAGCTCACGTGCAGTTTCCAGATATAATGCCACCAGCTATGACTATTGATTTTAAGACTTAAGTGATATGATATTCATTCATTCATTCATTCATTGAATACATATAGAGAACTTAGTTTCTGCTGGAAATCATTTTCAAGAAAGATTGAGAAATAAGCAAAAATTAATAGATTAATGAAAATCTTCACCCTCATTAACTTCATATTTTAATAGCATAGATGCTAAACAAAGAAGCAAAATATGACATCTGGCTTTGTGAATAAATAAAAATATTTATTAGCACTGGAATTCAAAGAAAAATGGATATCATCCTGCTGATATACCTAACTGAAGTAAGAGCCATTTTCTGTGAAGTTAGTTTTCAGGACACCTTTTTAAGGCAAGTGGTCAGTGTCAGGCAGACAGTGAACTTTACTAAAGTTTATTTCCCTCTTGTTTCTATGTGGTGCCTTAAATCCCTCAACTCTTGCAGATTTGGGGACTTTTAACCAGTCTGTAGAATAATAACACTAAAGTTATATTCTTTTTATCTCTTTAAAGCTTTGATGAGGTTTAAGGTAAAATGATGAAACTTGCAAATATCGATAGCCAGGTGAGTGGGTGAACTATGCATCTTATTAAATTAAATAATTTTATAATTAATAAGCATGTCCTAACTTTATATGTAGGCTTAAAAATATAAGTCCTTTAAGCCTAGACAACAGATTTCAAATATGGCATTTAATTTATTTATCACAAGTTGTTGTGTTAAATGACTTCCATGTCATTTCATGATAATTGCATAATATAGAAAGAATGATTTCTAGAAAATTTTACACCTTTTTCTGTTTAATTTTACTATAAGACTTAATATTGAAATATGATTTTTGACAAATCTAAAATTAAATCGGTATAAAGTGAGGTATACATGTTCGTCCTTTGAATTTTTGTGTGAGCATGTGCTTAAAGACTTACCTAGATCAATCTCTCATTTCTATAGATCAAGAATTAAGTTTTAAAACAATTATTCCAGACATAGAACTAAAATACTGGCCTCTAACACTCAGCTCATAGTGTACCATGCTGTCTTGCTAGCTTCGTGTTGCTTTGGTATGCAATACTGCTGGAGCAAGAAAAACAGGTAATGCATCATAGTACATTAAGGATTCAGATATAATGTGGTTAGAGCAAATTTGTTCCGTGACACAGAAGATAAATTTCAAATTTACCTTTCAGCTATCAAATTTCTACTTTTAAAGGGCAAATAGAAAATGATACGTTAAACAACAAAACAAAAAAACAAAAACAAAAACAAAAAACACAAGCCAACATAAGACACAGATTAGACTCTGAGGCTCACCAACTATGAAACAATGAATAATCTAATCCCTTTTACCTCTGACAGCATTATTTTCTCCTCAGTAAAACTGGGAAATTGAATTAATTGATTGCTGAATTTCTCTCATCTTTGAATATTTTTCAATCTATCATGGCATGAAATGCTGTTCATATTTTTTTCTCTTTTTTTTCGGAAAGCTGCAAGTCTTCTAAGGTGGGCACGTTCTTGTCTTGCTTATTCAAGTATGCACTAAGTTACTAACCTTCATTTAATACTTATAGTGTTATGAAAAACAGTATTGTCTTTATTACAAAGCAAAATTGCAAGTGTTTTTATTAGCAAGCAGTTTGCCCACATTACATAATTGGTTCTAAGTGTAGAGAACACATGGCTTGAGGATCATGAATCTTTAATGGATTTTGAGTTTTAAGGCACTGAGATAAAAATAGACCCTGAAACTGTGGAATAATGTTGATTATGCATTAATTGTTGGCATTCATCACAGAATAATGTCTGTATGAATTCCACTTCTATTTCTCATTATCTGCATCTTATATCATTAACTTCTAATGAATCTGGCTTTTGTTTATTGTCCCAATTTTAGAAATTTTCATTGTTTTTCTTTTTTTTTTCCTCCAATGCCTAGCACTTTTGAAGATACAAAGAATGTTTTCTTTTGATCTACAATTTATATTTACAGATGGGTTTTATTCTCTAGAGTTTGTTACAGCTAAAACAGAAGGATATAAAGTCCTTAGTAAAAAGTCTCTGAGAATTTGCCATCAAATAATCATATCCTAACTGCAAGAGCAAAATTTTTTTTCCATGAAAAACAGGGAAATTATATACTGGCATAAATATCCAATAATGCCCTAAAGAAAGACTAGAACAATCAGTTTCAAAATGTTATAAACTGAAAAAATTATCCTTAGATATCATACATTCAGGCAATATGACATTGCATATGTAGGATGGTAATCGATTTCATTGATTCTTACCTTATGCCAGAGAATAGCTTCTTTATAGCAGTGGTGCATAAAATTACATCTGCTTTGACCTAACTTGTGGACAATAAACGGCTTGATTCAAATTGATGATCATCATGGCATGGTACCTGACCTACTGAAATAAGCAAAGATAAGTGGAAAAATAATATTTGTATTTCTTCTATTTAAGAAAAAGATGAATGCAAAGGTAATTTTCAGGGTCATGGAACTTGACTTCACATAGGCAGAAGGTAATTATCACGTCCATAGAATGGCCTCTCCCAATTTGGACCTCCACTTTGTGTCTCTGGTTTGTTACACTTCAGTGATCTCCGCTACTGATAGCTGGGAAATCCAGAAAGTTTATTCAATTCCTTACTTTTG
Organism: Macroglossus sobrinus; assembly: GCA_004027375.1. Classification (NCBI taxonomy): domain Eukaryota; kingdom Metazoa; phylum Chordata; class Mammalia; order Chiroptera; family Pteropodidae; genus Macroglossus; species Macroglossus sobrinus. The sequence goes on from PVKZ01002702.1 coordinate 82,446, forward strand.
AAGTATACTAAAAAGCACTTTTCTATCAATGCGAGCCCCATGATGGCTACAAAGCTTTTTTACCAAGGATATTTAGGAATGGATAAGGATTTTTCTCATATATCATTCAGCTGTCACCAAAAATTCTCGATCCAGTATTCAAGATTAAGCTTCTGTTTCCAGCCTAAATATCTCCAAATTGTGGTTCACAGAATCTGAATGGTTCCAATAGCACCAACAAAGAATATAGATGGGAGTTAGGGGCAGTTATATGATCCTACTCCTTTGAAGCAGAGTAGCAATATCATTATTATCTGTTCCATTTATCAGGATTTCCAAAGATTAAAATTCAAGAAAGGATTAACTGCAAAAAATAAAAAAAAAGGAAGGACAAAATTTCAATCAAAATAGTGGACTAGGTAAAAGTGGAGTTTCCCTCTTCTTAGGATCACACTAAAATTACAGCCAAATTATATAATAATCAACTTTGAGAATCACTTGAAGTCTAACTGGTCATAACACATGCATGTGATAATATAAAAAAGGAGTCACATCAAGACCAGTAGGAAAGGCAGACATGCAAAACAGGCTTGTCCTGCATCCACATGTGGCAGTGGATCACCAGGAAGAAGGATGTGGCCACAGACCTTTCCCTGAAGGAAAAAGGGGTCCTAGCCCCAGACAGAGGATCCCTAGCCCAGGTTCCAGCCCAGGGAAGAGGAATTCCTACAAAATCTGACTATAAAAATTAGTGGGAATTCTGGCCTGGGTGAGACAGAAGAAAACTAATATTCAAGACATTTCACGTAAAGAGCTTGCACACAGACTCACTCACCTGCAGACACACACCCTGGGTGCCAGTGGAGGGTTGAAGGCTTGGAAGGTGCAACAGACAGAAGGGGAAAGACAGACTCATGGCACTGAAGCAAGCACTGGAGTGGCAGAGCCATTGATTTTTTGTCCATCCTCCTTCAGGGCAGGCTGCAGATGGGTGCCATTGTGTCTGTGTTAAATCTCCCCCAATCCCGCACAGCCAATTCTGAAGCTGCATTGGCTGGTGAGAATGGCCCACCACATCCAACACACTGCTAAGGGCAGCCCATCGTTGAGCAGCCACCCCTATCCTACCTTTTTCTGGAGCTGTGCATTCCATACAGAAAATGAAACTAGGCTTGCGCTGCTTCTGTATTTCAGGGAAAACAAATAGTTGAGAGTGAATCACTGTTGCTAGCATAAGCTACAGTATCTTTTGGGTAGATTGCGGGGCATCTATGTGCCCATCGCAGATGGCAGCTGGTCTTGCAGTGATCTATGACTTTTGTAGAAGCCTGCAGTCTCAGAACTGGCATCAAATCTGATTCTTTATTGGCCTGATGGTCCCATGTCTCACTGAGACCATGCTCCATCCAGTCCACAAATAACCTGTAGCAAGCTTGCTTTCTTTGGGACAGGAATTCGATTCATGTGGCCCACCACAATGCATCCCGGGAGAGACTTTCAGTGGCTGGCCACAAACCTCGCCCCTAAGTTACAATATTTCTTGAACAAATCTCTGGTGAGTGCAGGCTCCAGTTGGACAACAGCTGTCCTTGCTGCAATATGAGACTTTTACAGAAAGCTCTGGCATGAAAACTGACATTGCAGTGGCCAGGGGAAATCTCAGTATATCCCAGTGACTCCCTGGGTCTCCAAACCACCCAACTCATGTATTGCTCAAAGGGTCTTCTAGTTGTGGAGTCTTACGGGCAACTGACAGGCAACCTTAATCCTTGAGGTGCACTGGTCCATCTGCTAAACCATCCCAGGCCTGTTACTGGGGCTAACCAACTTCTGCTTACAGCACTATCTCTTCCATTTATCTATAGATCCAGCATATGTAACAACCATCTACAGATCACTTTGTAGCTACCACCAGGGAACCCTGAACAATCAAGAGCAGCAGCTGATGTTGGCCTACTGGGGAGCCTCTCCAAAGAGACCACAAAACCAAAGCACCCAGAGGCTGGTGCTAGACTACAGCTAAGAAACTCTTGGCTAGCCCCACAAGCGGTACATGCAAAGGGTAGTATCAACAAGTACACAAATCTGCTAGGACAAATCCTATTCAGTGGGGTCAGCTCCCACATAGCATCTCATACCTTCTGGGTGCAGCCAATTCCTGCCATTGTCTTTCTATTGCTGCTTTTAGGATTCTCTCTTTGTTCACAACTTTTAGTATTTTAATTATGATGTGATTTGGTGTGGGTCTGTTTGGGTTCCTCTTGTTTGGGACTCTGTGCTTCCTGGACTTGTATGTCCAGGACTTGTCAGGTTAAGAAAGTTTTCTGTCATTATTTCTTCAAATAGATTCTCAACCCCTTGTTCTCTCTCTTCTCCTTCTGGTACTTATGATGCTTGATGTTATCCCAGAGATCTTTTAAACTATCCTCATTTTTAAAAATCCTTTATTGTTTTTGCTGTTCCAATGTTTTCTGCTACCTTGTCTTCCAATGCACTGATTTGAACTTTATTTCATCTAATCTCTGTTGATTCATTCTAGTGTATTCTTCATTTCAGTTATTATATTCTTCATTTCAGACTTTTATTAATGGCTTCTATGTCCTTTTTTATGCTTACTATCTCTCTGTTAAAGTTCTCATTGGGATCATCTATTCTCCCCCTAAGTTCACTGAACATCCTCATAATCACTGTTTTGAACTCTGTCACTGGTAGGTTTCTTGCTTCCAATTTACTTAGATTATTTTCTGGAGTTTTCTCCTGTTGTTTATTTTTTGGCATGTTTCTTTGTTTTCTTATTAGTTGCCTCTCTGTGTTCATTTCTATGTATTAGATTTGTTTTGTCTCTCAGCCTTGGCCAGATGGACTTATGTAGAAGGTGTCCTGTGTATCCCAGTTGCATGGTCTTCCTAATCACCTGTGTCGGGAGTTCTGGACATGTTTTTTGTGTGAGTTGTATTAGTTCTTTTCTTGTAGCCTTTATTGCTGTTAGCACACCAATGGATAGGGACTGACTTTTGGGACTGACTGTGGGAATTGGCTACACCAGAGGGTATGAGTTATTGTGTGAGTGCTGACCCCACAGAGTGGGATTTGCCCTAGAAGGCTTGTGTATTTGTTGAGAATAGAGGCAACATATCTTAACATAATAAAGACCACATATGACAAATCTACAGTTAACATCATATTCAGTGGAAAAGGGCTAAAAACATTTTCCTTAAGATCAAGAATAAGACAAAGATGCCCACTTTCATCACTTCTGTTCAATGTTGTATTGGAAGTCTTAGGTACAGCAATCAGACAAGAAGGCAAGAAAGAAATAAAAGGCATCCAAATTGGAAAAGAAGAACTAAAACTGTCATTATCTACAGATGACATGATAATATGTAGAGAGAACCCCAAAGATTCCCCCCAAAAACTGTTATAATTGATAAATGAATTCAATAAAGTAGCAGGATAAAAAATTAATATTCAGAAATCTGTTGCATTTGTATACACTAAAGATGATCTTTCAGAAAGAAAAATTAAATAAACAAACCCATTTACAATTGCATTGAAACAATAAAATATGTAGGAATTAAATTAACCAAGGAAGTAAAAGACTTGTTCTTGGAAAATTATCTTATTAAAAATAATTAAAGAAGAAACAAATAAATGGAAGCATATATCATGTTCATGGGTAGAAAAAATCAACATCATTAACAAAGCCATACTACCCAAAGCAATCTATAGATTCAATGCAATCTTTATCAAAATATCAATGACATTTTTCAGAGAACTAGAACAAATAAACCAAATATTTATATGGAACCATAAAAGATTTCTAATAGCTACAGCAGTCTTGAGAAAAAAGATATAGTATAGTATCAAACTATACTATAAGGTTACAGTGATCAAAACAACATGGTACTGGCATAAAAACAGACACATTGATCAATGAAAAAGAATAGAGAGCACAGAAATAAATTAATGACTATACACTCATTTAATATATGACAAAGTAGGCAAGTGTATAGAATGGGGTAAAAATTGTCTGTTCAACAAATGATATTGGGAAAATTGGACAGATATATACAAGAAAAATAAAACTGGACAACTTTCTTATACCATATACAAAAATAAACTCAACATGAATTAAAGACTTAAATGTAAGACCTGAAACCATAAAAGTTCTAGAAGAAAACTCTCTAATATTACTAATAGTAAATTCTTTTCTGATATATCCCTTTGGACAGGGAAATAAAAAAAAAATCAACAATGGGACTACATCAAACTAAAAAGTTTTTGTATAGCAAACCATAAACAAAACAAAAAGATAACTTACTGAATAAGAGAAGTTATTGCTTACAATACATCTGATAAGGAGTTAATATTCAAAATTTGTAAAGAACTCATACAACTTAACAACAAAAACAAACAAACAATCTAATTAAAAAATGGGCGAAAGAGCTGAATAATATTTCTCCAAAGAGCAAATACAGATGGCCAACAGACATATGAAAAGATGCTCAAGATGACTAATCATCAGAGAAATATAAATTAAAACAAAAATGAGCTATCACCTCACACCTGTCAGAAAGGCTATCAATAAATAAAAAAACAAATGCTGGCAAGAATGTGAAGAAAAGGGAACCCTCATACATTGATCACGGTCTTATAAATGTCTTTACTTTTTGAAATTGAAAGTTAACAACTACACGGTGGTTCCTAAATGTTTTTTTAAGCATTAAAAATTTATGAAAAAAAGATTTGGAAATCACTGATGCAAATCAAATAGAAACAATTCTGGTAGGAGCTCCAGCATCTTTAGTTAATAAAATAGAGTTTGAAGAGCGTGAATGTCAAAGTAGCTATTACTGTTATTACCATTTTATTAATGGAAAAATAAAGGCTCAAGGGTCTCAAGTTTCTTTTCCAAAGTTCTTCAGTCACTGTTTTATGACTCAAAAGCCCATGTTTCTAATGACATCAAAAGAAAGTATCATTGGGGTAGTGAAGGTCAAATACAATTTTGCCTTGTATTGAGGACCAATAGAAGATAATTTAAAATATAATTAATTTAAAAGCTCTGTGAAGTAAGGCCACTTTGGGTTGTAGCTATATGTAAACCATGGGTCAACCAGAGCTATTATTTTTTAAAGATATTATTAACACTTGACTTCTTTAATACTGTGAGGGAAAACCCTTGTAGGAGAAGTGGAAATAGGAGAGTAAAAATAAATAAGTCAGCAATATGATTTATAATCAAACTAAAAAAAATTAATGAAATAACATATAGACTCAGTCAATCTATCAAATCCACCCATTGATGCCTACATGAATTTTATAAATGATATGAGCATAAATGTACAAAATAAAGCCATAGAAGTACTAGAAGAAAACATGGGTGTATTTTCCTTCAAACCAGTACAGAAAAATACTTTCTAACCATGACTCGGCCTCCTTTTCCTTTATTTTGGCAACAACAGTAAATTTGCACTAGGAGAATACACAGGACTTGGGTAAAACTCAAGTTTTACCCAATCAAAGTGCATTGCCTTCTTTGGCCAAAACTTGAATTTGTGAATAAAGCTAGTCTAGTAAGTCTTTCTCAGTGAAAAGGCAGGGAATGGTAGACTTACTCTCACAATTGAGAGGTTACATTTGGACTAAAGGGAAAGAAAAAAAGTAAATAGTAAAAAGACATTTGAAATTTTCATAGAACAGGAAACTTTTACAGTTTTGCACTAATCATTCATTTACCTTTCAGGGCCATGTTAGGATTTTAGTGAAATAAAATAATAATCATGAAGGAAAGTTCTTAATTGCATATTCTTTCAAACAATATTAAATTTTAATTATTGCTAATTAAAGCAAGTCGTATACTTTATTATGTCTCACTAAACATAATATCTAGTCTGCAGATAAATCTAAAACAAGACTAAAGAAACTACTAATCTATGGAATAAAACAATGGACTAAAAAGGACTAAAGATGGAGTAAAAGCAAGAATAGGTAATTTTAAAAAGAAAACAAAAAGAGCATGAGAATTAGAGAATGGAAATTTTCAAAGTCACTGAATAAAATTTGAATCATAATGTTGAAGATTTCTCAGGTGGTATAGGTATTTTGGAGTGGTATGAGTATTCCTGAGGTGGATAAGTCTGGTATGCAATCACAATTGTGCATAGATTAAATCGTGTTGAAATAAATATTGTTTATAAGATCAAGAGAATGCCCATTTGGATAAGAAGTTCTCTCAAAATGATGGCAGAACCTGGAAAAGATGAAAGTCTGTGAACCAAATTTAAGAATTATATAAAAGCTTGGGAAATGATGGTGATGGGGAATACAGTTAAAGTCTTTTATTTCATTTATGTCCTTTTCAGCATCCCTGGATTGTTACCCAGCCAATAAAGTTGCTATTGTGGCTTTAGGGGATTAGAATCAAACATAAAAAACAGTGAAAGGCTGGCAGTAGCTATCTTTGTCTGTGCTTCTAAATAACACAAGCCTGGACTTTAACTTCTGGTACAAAGGTGGTTCTATTCACTCTCATGGCATCTCTCAATGTTGTGCCCACTGAACACCAATAAGTCCTTCCTTATGAAGATATTCAAGTTTTCAGAGAGAAACATATTACAAAAGAAAGATTAATATTATTAATACTAAACACTTGTTCAAATTGTAATAAACAAGTGGGTTCTATATTGATTGTCAATTGGGATTATGCCTCTGCCTGATAAAATACAGCTGATTTTTTTCTTATAAATTTCACCTCATAATATTTTATTTTGAAAGAGAATTTTTTTTTTCTCAAAGGACAGCCTCATACCAGAGAAAGTGGGGAATATGTTTAAACCAGAGAATTCGGGAGAGTGACCCTAGGAATTTTATTAATTTAATAAACTCTTGTGAGAGAAACGAACGCTACTTGTGGATGCTGCCAGAGGACAACTGGATGTTTTGCTCTAGGCTCTGTTATCTTAGGAAACCTGAAATATTTATTTTGTATTTATACACTTCTAATTTTTTCCCTGAATATGAGTCTTTCATCTCATAGATTTGAATTACATTTGAAACGGCAAAATAAATTAATGCTCTGGACAGTTGCAAAATTTTGAGTGAAGGATTAGGGCTTATTATAGATGAAAATAGGAATTTGGTGAATATCTACATTTCTGTTATTATCACTATCCCATGAATCATTAACTTGGTTTTATTATTTAATGGTGGTGATGATTTAATTGGGTAAAGCCGTACCAAGATAAAATAGGAGGCAAATAAAGAAGGAAAGGATAGCATTCCTGTAAAATCTTTCATAAGTTGAAATGGCATAAAGCAAAAAATAGCAATTGCTCTTAATTTATGTGGAAACATTTTTGTTAGATCCCAGATCCAGAAAAGAGACCTTGGGGAAGGTACTTAGTGGTATCACTCTCTTTGCTCACAGTGTGCTCTGCCTCGATAGTGGCTTGCCGAAAAACAAACACTACATGCTATTTTTACTTTTAGTCTTTTTTCATAAAAGTGAAAATCCTCTTCGGATTTTTTGTTCCTGTTGTTAGCAAAAGAGGTCTTTTGTAAAAGTAAAGTGGCATTATATGAACTTTTGAAAAACAGGGAATACCTGTTTTGGTGGAAACAAGAGACATTTTGAGGGATCTTGATGCTGATGAAAAAATACTGTATTAGTCTTACATGAGTGGTTTAATTTCTTCATAGATTAAACCTCAAAACCTGTGACTTTCTAATAAAGCATTGCATAAGTGGGGAAATCAAGTTGAAATTGGTATCTCTGTTTGTCATTTCAAGGAAGAGACTTATTATTTTATTTCAGCATGTAAATGTCAATCACAGTTTCAAATACCCAGAACTCTGGGATGCTGGTTCCAATAGTAAGTGTTTAATAGGATGTACAATGTATTGTCTGAAAAGAAAATATAAAGACTCATAAGTTCCTCAAGTGAATAAATGAGAATGATTGTGTTAGATGCTGATCCTACTTTAACTCCTTGATTGCTGGATGAGTATATTCTATTGGGGACATCAAACTCTATAAATCATTGATTTAATACATAAACTATGTCTTAGAAAACAGTGCCAAATTCATGAGGTATTGTGTACTTGGTGCATTAAATAAGCTTTTGACACTTTATTTTAATAGCAGCAGTCCTATTTAGTCAGGATGGGTCATTCTTGATGGTGGAGCACATGATATATACCTAGTAAAAACTATAGTCATAAGCCCATGTCACAGTCCCCTTCCTATAAAAGTCATAAGCAATATTGTGTGGGATATCATTCTGTAAGTTTTTAGACATTGGTATGGGTGGCTGCATACTATCACACTTCAGTTTTTTATTTTTATTTATTTATTTATTTATTTATTTATTTATTTATTTATTTATTTTATTTATTTTTTTTTTACCGAACAAAGGCATTAATAGCCAGTCCAAGTATTGATTCTGGTATGAGTGCGTTTTTATATCTGCCAAAATGGATTAGAGTTTGATGAGACTGATGAGTTAGTTTTTGGATTGCTAATATTCTTGAAGAATGATGTCATGTTAACATTTCAGTATTGGTGTCTGTTGTTGGCATGTTGGCTGTTCAACAGTGGCAGGAGCTAACACATCTTTAGAGTAGGAGATGCCTTGTTTGGGGTCTCTTGTATATATTACTTTCCTTTCTCTGTGGTTACTGTGTCCTTAGGCACATTGTACAAGTGAGATTATCAAATAAAGAGTCAGATTAACAACCACGGGATGAGTTACCCATGCTATATGCAGTTCTTGAGGAACTCATCTGTGGTGAATCTCTGTTGACCATTAAAACAAAAAAAAAAAAAGTTGCATTTTTTTTCTTAATTTTATAGGTTTATCTGGGTAGCTATCCTTTATAAAATCTTATTCTGAATTTTATAGTTTTGTTTCTTTTAAGCTTCTAATTAAACAACAACACAATTTTTCACTACCCAAGTTTTGGGGTATATCTATATAGACCTCAGATTTCTTCTCCTACCAAACAATGGATTTTACTTCATCACTGTGTTTAGGGCCATCCTTGAGATGAGTTAAAGTTCAGTATATCTTCCTCAGCTAGTGCCAACATATTACACTGATTATTCACGAATAGTCTTCTACTCCTTCCTTTCTCATGAAATAACCACATATCAAGCAACAAGCATAAATTGGAGAGATAACAGGTCAACTGAGAAATGTCATGGACATCTGTACTTACATATCATGTAATTTTCTTATCTTTTCTATATTTGTTCAAATTAAATTTTAAATGAACCATTGCCATGATAAGATAAGTTATGTCTATATCTACTCCATCTTATGACTAGGTAGATCTGGGCATATAATCTCTTGCTGTGTGATGATCAGCTATTTTGTCATTTTTATATCCAAAAAGAGGAGTATCTGAAGTCAACAAAAAATGGATATGGCCTAAAGTTGCTAGTAATAGATTTAATGAGATCATTTTTTATGTAAAGTTATTGCTACTCCATGTGACTTCCTATCTTTCATATGTAGAAACAGGTAAGCAAAAATCAAGGAACAGATGTATTCCAGAGATAAGAACCGGCATTTAAATGCCTACAACTTCTCTATGTTGGGAACTCAATAATTAGTATTCCAAGTTTTACCATCTTATGAGAAATAGATCAAAAATAAAAAAAAGAAATTATTTCACTTTATTATATTTAGTGCTATGATATTATTAAAAGAGAAGATGCACACAGTCATAATTTCAATGCTAAAGGAAAATCAATGAAAAACATATCATCTTTTGAGCCAAAATGAATTATTTTATATTCTTGAAGATAATGTCTATGCAAAGTTAAATACAGTGCCAGAGAAAAAGATGAATTTTCAAGATAAAACAGTTGTAATTGAGATGTCACAAATAGAATGAACATATACTTCTGTAGTAAATCCTAACTTATTTGGAAGTTGAGACTTGATTCAGTAAAAAATGAGACTTACAGTGTACTTTTAGGGGAGGAAAACATAACTATCATGAATAATATTCTTGTACTTATAAAAGTTTTTATGTGCAGTACTTTAATTTTATTACTTACTAGTATTTATAGAGAGTTAACAAAATGCTAACAACATGTTACCAAGTAGAAATACTATTGAATCTAACAATGAAAGAATAAAGAATATTGTAATCAGTAATATATTATTGCTAGTTTCATAAGATACATCTATTTAGCAGCTTTTCCCTCATCAAATGAATCAACTTCTAAAATTTGGCTTTATAATGTTAATTTGCATATGAATCTTCAAAGATAACAAAATATAAAATTAATATAGGTTTCATTAAAGTTAAAAATTTTAGGATTCCACTGTATATGAGATAATGTCAATAGACATACACTTTGTATTTTAAGTGTTCATTTAACTTTTTGGTTTTGGAAAGACATTTGCAATGTTCAGTTTATATTACAAAGCAGATATATCTGGAAAGATATAAGACATAATTTATATATGTTTTCAGAAAAATCAGATTTCTTTACAATTAGATAATTAATAATGATGACTGTGTGAGCCATGGACATGGTTATGAATACAGAGCTCACTTATGGAACACAGTTTTTAGACAGTAGAATTGCTTCAGATTACTTGTTAGCTGAACAAGCAAGAGTTTGTACAGTGGCCAACTCATTAGGTTAGGTCCTGGGAGCATAATAGCAAAAGATATTCTTTATTCTTTGTCTCATACAGGTATCCAGGCTTGCTGCTACTTCTACCATTGCTGTAGTCTTTGTTTATAAATGGAACACACAGAATCCTCCTCTAAGATTTAGAGACCATCTTGGAAGAGGTGGGCTTGTGAAATTACAAGAGTCAGATAAGAGAGGCACAATGGGAAAACAAATCTGATTTTATTTTAAAGCTAATCCTTCCTCTTGATTGAATCTGGACCCAATTGTTCTATTTTCCTCAAAGATGAGGAATAAACAACAAAAAGGGAAGAACTGTTACCATTGAACAAACTCAAAGTTGTTCTATCCTGTTTGACAAGGTGCTCAGTTGTTTTTCAGAGTCAGCATATCAAAATCACAAGTTTGAAGCTGAAACATGTGCAGAAGAGGGACCTTAGCCTCCAGCTGCACCTGGAACCAAAATCTCAACGCTTCTCCCCACACACACGAAACCACAGACCAGGGCATAACTGGAACTTGAACACTGAAACACTTTCAGAAGCCGAGTCCATTGTTCAGAAAGATCTGGCATTGACGCCCCTTTAAAATAAATAGCCAGTTTTCAAGGCATTCTAATTAAAACACTCCACCAGCATTTCCACACACCTGTTTCTCCTAGCCTCTTAAAAACCCTTGGCTTGGTCCAGAGAGCAAGATGAATTTGAGACACTATTAGGTTTTCCACCTTCTTGGTTTGTGACTTCTTCATCAATAAACATTTTCTTACTCAAAAAAAAAAAAAAGAAAGAGAGATAGAAGGATTGATAAATAGATGATAGATAGACAGATGATAGATAAATAGATTGATGAATGATAGATAGATAATAGATAATAGATAAATGCTGCTTTTGTACACAAGAATGTCACAACCAGATTTTTTCCTCTGGTAACAATTTATAAAGAATCTATGTCAATGAGTATATTAAAGGCTGTTTTTCAGACTTCGAACATACAAGGCAATGAGGACTAGTTCTGATCGAAAATAATTTCAATTGATTAAAATAATTTTATGTTTAATTTTATTGAATTATTAAATATCTACTTACTATAAACTATAATAAGCAGTAGCTTTATAAAGATGAGAGATGATTAACTATGATTTTGGCACTTGAAATTTTCACTTTTATTTTTTTTTCTTAACTACCTGAAGGATAGATAGGGAAAGAGAAATGCAGGAAGGGAAAGAAGAGATTTGTTTCTTACTTTCAACATCTAAAACTGAAATAGAGATATATTTTCTATTTCTATAATGTTCACATGCTGATATTTTTCCTGTGAACAAAGTTCTTGACATATATGTAAAAAACTAATTTGAGTTGCCATTTTTATGTGCTTGCTTCTGGAATTCACTGAGATTATTAGAATTTTCAGTATGTTCATTAGACTTCTAAATTTAGCATCTACAACAATACTAATTTTTAAAAATGATTTTCAATGATGTTTACATTCCCTATTATAAATAGGTACCCTTCAGATAAGTAATATCTCAAGGTATAACTCATTCCTTTGGTTTTAATGTATTTTTTATTAGTTTATTATTCTCTGAGAGCTTGACTAAAAAAAAATTATGTTGATGCAGAGAGGGAGGGAGGAAGCAATTTTTGAGCAGGAGATACTGCCAGGGAATATAGCCCATAGCCTTCTATATAGTACTTCTTTTGAGCAGATACATTATAAAACTTCTGGAATTGTAACTGAAAGGAGGAAATAGAATCCCTCTTGAATTCTTTATTCTACATTGATAATACCAAGAAAAGTGTGTGTTACACAATATACCTAGAGGCAGAATACAAACCTTACTTAACCCCATTTTTGTCCAATTTATGACAAAATAAATATTAGGTTTTTACCACGTGTCATCTTACTTCTTCCTCAAATTAATCCTACAAAGTGAGTAAGCATTTATTTTCACATCACAGAAATAATAAATTAAGTCTCTGATAAGTGATGAAATGTGTCCAAGATCACTGCTATCCACTTTTTAAAAATATTGATAAAATTTATTACAGACACCTTCTTGGATCACGTGAGTTGAGAGAAGGTAGAGCAGGAAAGAAAACCCCCGTTGATGAAATAGGAGATTCTCTACCAAATGCAGGGTCCTAAAACAAGATATGACACAAAATCAATTCTGTGAGTCTGGTAAACTAATTAATTATGATGGGAATTTGGATTTTTATTTTGCATACAGAAGAGAAACATTAAATATTTATAATAATAAGAGGTTGAAATAATTTTTAAAAGCAAAGGAAAGGTAACAAACCATTGAGAGAATGATTGTTTTTCTTCCTAGACTAATGGGAAACAAGCAAAAAAGAAGTTTTATTTTTCATACCTAAGCAGGTTATAAAGGTGAAGCAATGCAGATGCAGATGTAAGACTCACAGAAATGTAAAGGAAGAGGGAAAATACACATGGGTATATCTGAGAGCATTGTAGCTTTCTGTGAATCATTTAACAGCCGTCATAAATTGTATTTTCTACAAGTTAAATGCAACTCAAAATGCAAAAATATCCTCTTCTTCTGACATTTATTTAAACAGTATTTTGTAAATGATACCATGATCTCAAGCAACCAGGAATAAAATCTGTATTCATTTTTAATCTCCAGTCACCAACGCTATTTTTATGATACCCCTCAAATTTTCTTGTTTTCTATTTCTCCTACCATCAACTCAGAACATGGGTAATCACTGCACTTTTGCCAGTTTCCTAAATTTCCAGCTGGCCTGTCTCATTGTTCGTTCTAGTCTATACCCCATAATCTTTTGGCTGTAAACTATAAAATCCTTTTTTCTTTGGTCCCTTTTCTTAAAAGTACAGTGTCAATATGACATATAGAAAAAAATCTTAAAATCTCAAAAAAGTTAATCTAATCATAATAAAGTCAGTAATTATATTACTAATTTTCGAGAAACACAAGGAATAGATGAACATATTATAAGCACACACACACATAAACACACAGACAGATACAGTGAGCAAAGCTCAGACTCAGAACTCCACAGGATAAATTATTAATTTTAGTAAAAAATTTCAAAGCAAAGAGAAATAGAGAATGAGAGTGAAAGAGAGAGAAAGAAAAATAAGGAATAGCATGAGGAAAGGGAGAAACCATAAACTAAATACCAATAATAAATACAGTGAATCAATTGCTGTGCAAAAATCTTACTTGGATTCTGGTTCAAGTAAGTAAACTTAAAAAATGTAAAATAATCTGAATACTCACTGGATATTTGCTGATATTCAGAATGTATTATTATTTGTATAAGGGGTCATGTTTAAACTTTTATGGCAGAAATCAAAAGATGTATAAAAATATGTAAAATGTATATCAGACTAATCTAGCAAGGCAAGGGCATCTGTACAAATCTGGATGAATGGTTGTCAAGCATTATTATTCGTTAGAGTCACCTGTACTGTGGTTGTAAGCTTCCATCTCTATTGTTTACGAATGCATCGGAATAAGATGGAGCCTAAAGATTTGCATTTCTGTCAGGGACTTAGGTGATATTGATGCTACTGGTACAGGCACCACATTTTAACAGTCCTTTAATAGATAAAACAATATTGTCTATGAGTTTATAACTATAGAAATTGGGAGGTAAGCCTATGGGGCTTCATTAAGTTTTTCTTTCTACTTTTGTTTCTGTTGGAAAATTTTCATGTTTATTAAAGTTGAAAAATATCCAAAACATATTTAGAGTGTAAGATAGAGTTCAGGATATTATTTATTTGAAAAAGAGAAGGAGAATAGTGATTGCAAGGGGCGCAACAGTGACTTCTAGATGCCATTATGCTTTATTTTTTAATCTGGAAAATGTTTGTATGGGTTGGTGTGTTCCCTTTGCAATAATTTACTATTTCTTGTGTTGTTCTGTTATCCTTTAATAAAATCTATTTTCAAAGAGAAATTCTATTGTGTTTATCTTTTTGTTGTTGTTCTAACAAGATAGTTTCCCCACCCACGCTGAGATCAGTGCCTTTGAGGGGTATATCGAAGTACTGCTTAATTGGGGCTATAGCCTTTCAGAGCTGATAGCATCTCAGAGTAATGCCCTACATCTGCAATTTTTTTAGTGAGCATATAAGTATATTTCCATTTGTACAAAAAAAAAAAAGTAAAACAATGAGTATGTTAGCCAGAATAGCATTTCTCTTTTCCGCTTTACAGAAAAATATCTCAAAAGAATTTGTTCACTACACTTGTGTTCTCCCATAACCTCTTCTCTTACTCAGTCCTCCCTTTTAGGCACTTGTCCTTATCATTCTACTTACTTTGCTCTTGTCATAGTTAATAAGTTCTTCCTTACCAATTCTAATGGCTATTACTCAGTCTTCCCTTTATGAACTACAACAGCACTTGACTTGTGCATTTGTGCCATTCTTCCTGGAAATACATTTTCTTACTTTAAGGACACTTCTTTGCTCCCTTCTTCCCTCACTAAGTCTATTTTAGGATTGTTTGAATATTTTTCTTATCTTTGTAATCTCTGAAATTTGCAGTGCCCTGGAATTGAGATCCTAAACCTTTTGTTTTCTCTTGAATTTATTCTGATGGAATATTTTCTCCCATGACTTTAAATTGTATTTATATGCTAATGACTCCAAGATGCATATCATTATGACTTCTGGACTCTAGATTCATATATTCAAACACTTACTATGAACATTTCTAAGTATATGTCTCTGCAGTAATCTCAAAGCATCTGTGGCAAAACAAATTATGATATTTTTAACCGCAAATTATCCATCCCTCAGTTTTTCATCTTAGTAAATGATACCATCAGCTTTCTTGGGTGTCAAGTCAGAAACTTAAAATTTATTTCTGATTTTTCTTTTTTCATCACTAAAACAGCATAATCAACTCTATCAGAAAGTTTTACGCTGTTGGATGGAAGAGAATTACTGAAAATGACCATAGGCACTCACTCCACATATCCTGGACAATGAGCTACATGGTAATGAGGATTCTTCCTTATCCAAACAGAAATGGGCTCCAGTGCCTTCCTTCCCTAAACAGAAGGATTGTAATTTTCAACAGCTCCCAAGGTGAACATGTGCTAGAAAGTCGATGTTCCCAAACACCTGTGAACAGCTGGCAGCCAATATGGACTTTGTACAGTCCAAATAGTTTGTTTCCTCTTCGAAATAATGATAACCTCCTATAAGAAGAAATAAGAGCAGAGTCTGTTGTGAGATGCCTTTACTGGAAAGCAGATTTATTTGATAAGTTAAGCCTTGGCTCCAGGAATTCTATTAATGTGTTATTTGGGGGATTGTGACTTGTTTTCCTTCACTGACAGGGCTTTGTAAGTTCCTTCATTAAAGCCTATCTCTTGACCTATATCATGTGATGCTATAGAATTCTTTCTTTACCCTATTGCTTGAGAGATGGCTAATAACAAGCGACCCTCTTGGCCACCCAAATGGCAACAATGAAGGATCCCTTCTTTAAAAAACTCTTGTTAATTCTGTTTCCATAATATATTTCAAATGTATCTATTTCATCTCTACGGAAGCATCATATACCAAACTACTGCCATTTCTTTCTGTATGATTGCAAGTATTTACTTGTGTCCTTACTTTTAGTTTTATATTTCTGATATCTGTCAATCCCTCTAGTCTGAGGGATCTTTTCAAAGTGTAAAAGCAATTTATGCCACTCATCTTTTAAAATCTCATTAATAATGTCTCATTACTCTTCAAATAAAATCTAAACTTTCTACTGTGACCTAAAATAGCATTAGTTGTCTCTGATTATATCTCCTATATATTCTCAGTTCTTCCTCTTATGCTCTATATCCATTCCTAGAATTTGAATAGTTCTTAGAATAAGTTATTCCCTTTACTATTTCTGGGGAGTTCTGGCTTTCTATTGTTATGTAAAAAATTACCACAAAACTGTAATATATCTGAAGAATGCTTCACCTATGAATTTTTGCAGAACTAAACACGATGGTTCTTTTGCTCCATGTAGCATTGATTAAAGCCCCTTGGTAGTTTTTAGCTTGTGATTAATGCAGTATAGAGGTCCATGATGTCTTTGCTCATATGCCTGGTGCCTAGAAGTGGATAGAATAAAGCCTAAGCTCAGCTGGGTTCTTCTATCTCTTCATGTTGTTTTAGAGCTTCTTCACCTGGTCATTTTGCAAAGTAGTCTAAACTTTTATATGGCTGCTCAAGGCTCTGTGAGAGTGTCTCAAGAAGCACAAAGTAGAAACTGTCTAATAGGCCTGACCCACATGAGGCAGGATAGTTGCCTAGAGAAGACCCTCCATCCACCCCTGCCCTCTAGGATGTGGCTCTGGAATTTTTCCTCAGTTCCTTACTCTCTCTGAGATTATAGAATTTCTCCCTTGTCCCTAACTCAGCCCTCTCCCTGGTTTGATTTTTAAGCATGAGATCCCAGCATGAGAAACAAGTCAAAGCCAAGAGATCATATAGATAAATGGCCTTGGGCCACCTCTTTCTCCCCAGGTGGTATGGGAAACAGACCAAGACCAGGAGGCAGGCTGGACAGCCTTGGCACACCCTCCACTCTCAAGGAAACAAAAACCCATGATTCAGACAGCTGGAGCAGACTCTCTCTGTGAGCTTCCCACACTTTTCTCTGAAGTATGTACTTTTGATTTAACAAAACTGAGCTTTCCTGCTTGATGTTTGTTGTGTCATTGAATTCTTTCTCATAGCATAAGACAAGAATCTGGATATCAGAGCTCTGGGGTGGGCCTCTCTTTGGACTCTCACCCTGTTCTTGTTGAAAGCTTAACCTCTTATATAGTGTTTTCACATTTTTTTTTCTGTTATTCCAATGAATGGACTCAACAGAGGTGTGAAAGAGAAGGTGAATCCTCTTATTGTTCGGTGATTTCAATAGAAATCACCGAACAATAAGAATACATGCTCCATTTTCCATAGCAGACTTAACTTTATGCAAAAAAAAAAAAAAAAAAAAAATTCTAGCAGGTAATTCGAAGATCCTAGCAAACTTACTAATGCTTTGATAAAAATTTACTATGACTTATGACTTGGCAAAATTAAAGGTCTTATGAGGTTTTTCTAACTCTCAATAACTTTCAAGCTGCACCCTGACCCCGCCTTTTCCCCAGCCTTCTTAAAACTTTCAAGAGCAAATGAAAACTTCAAATTCTCTACAATTATTGTAAATCTGTTTATATACATGGTTACTGATACAGAAAAGAAAATGTATGTTTTTGGTAACAAAAGGTATAATGTATGAAAATATATTTTAAAGAAAATTAGAAAAATATTTTGTCTTAAAATTGGTTATTTCTGAATGAGTAAAAAAAGCAAACTTAATGAATGAGAAAAGTTGTAAAAGGTTTGTGAACAAAAAAAATTTATGTATAAATTTAATAAGATTGACATAAATTTAATGATCGAAAGTAAGCTAATGCAAAATTAGTGTTCAGTTTTTTCTCTCTGCTAAATAAGACTATATTTTTTTAAGTTTATCTGCTAGTGATACTATAAAAACATTTTCTGATTAGAAAACAAGGATTCTGTGCTTCATCAAAATAATTTTCTGTGTATTATATTGTCTTAACCCGTCTTCTGAGACTTTTAGAAAATACACAAGCATTGACCTGAGGTCTAATGAAGGTCAAACACTCCTGGCCATGCATGTCATAAACCAGGCTGTGCCATATATTTGAAGGAAGCTCCAATATTTGGAAGCTGAACCCCAAACCCCTTTGGTGCTAGAGGTCTTCATGATGTTCAGTGACCAGGACCAGGCAGAGGATAAAAAGAAAGAGTAGGACAAAGCTTTAAATTTTAGCTGCCATAATTCAGGGACCATCTTGAGGTGTCAAGAATAGGGAAAGAACCTGGCCTTATTCTAGAGTCAGCCTGTTGAGGCTTTTGGGAGATTTACTAGCATCTATCCCCCCTCCTCTGAGGAGCAGTCTCTGCTCTGCCAACACTTTATTAACCAGTCCGCTTCTGATATCAGGAGAAAACTCCAAAAGCTTCAGTATGGCCCTCAGACTCTAATGGCTCAAATGTTAGACATGGCTTCTTGAGTCCTCAACAACTGAGAGCAGACTGAGGAGGATAAAAGAACCCAGTGTGAGACCAGACAGGCCAAATCACAGGCTCATGTAAAGGCAGTTGTCATCTGTACTGCCTCGCACCCTCAGGGCCACCCTATAGAAAACAAAGATCACTCAAAAGGAACGACCCCAACCCCCCTCAGGGGCCTTGTTTTAACTGACAGAACACAAGGACAGTGGAGCGACCAGTGCCCCCATCCAAGGAAAGAGCCCTCTGGGCTCTGTCCTCAATGAACAATGTGAAGCCACAGGAAGAGGGACTGTCTCCAGCTCCGAAGGGAGGGAGTACCCCCAGACCCCTCATGGTCTTATCAGAAGTGGACTGAAGGGGCCTTGGGTTCCAGATGGCTCCTCACAGAAGACATCTCATGATTAAAGAACCCTGGGTGACTCTTGAAGTAGCAGGCAAACAAATCAATTTTTTTTAAATTGATAAGGAAGTCCCTACTTGGTCTTGACAGATCGCATTGGGCCCTTAGTCTCCAAGGCTTGTACCATCACAGGAGTAGATTGCTAACCCAAACAAAGGTACTTCTCCCTCCCCTCTGTTATTACTTCTAAGTCTGCTCCAGAACCTCCAAAGTGATAATGGCCCTTCCCTCATGGTCAAAGTCACCTAATGGCTATCTAAGGCCTTAGGTATCAACTGTCAGCTGCATGCCTCCTGGAGACCATAGTCTTCCAGTAAGGCAGAAAGGTTTAACTACACTCTAAAAAAGATCTTTGCCAAATCACACCAGGAAACCTCTGAGACCTGACTCTAGCTTCTCCCCATAGCCCTCCCAAGATACAGAGTGCTCCTAAATCCAACTTAAAGTTAAGTCCTTCTGAGATGTTATATGAGATGTCCTTCCTGTTTTGATTCAGAGGTCCAGGATCAGCTAAAATGTACTATCAACCTGGGAAAAGTCCAACAGGCCCTCTGGGAATATGGGAAACTGGTCCTTCTCTCTCTGGATACCTCTGATCATCTCAATCATATCTCCTGAACATTGGATTCTCCTTATGACCTGGAGAAAAAGCTCTTAACACCAAAATGGGAAGGACCATTATCAGGTTCTCCTCTCCACACCCACTGCAGTAAAGCTACAGGGTCTGCAGCACTGGGTTCATTTATCAAAAATAGAACCTCTCTCCCTGAGTTCTTGCGGAAGCATGAGGGCAACTATATCTGCAAGCCTCTAGAGCTGGGGTCCCTGACCCCCAGACCGCAGACCAGTATCAGTTTGTGGCCTGTTAGGAACCAGACCACACAGCAGGAGGTGAGCAGCTGTGAGTAAGTGAAGCTTCATCTGCATTTGCAGCTGCTCCCAGCACTAGCATTGCCCCCTCAGCTCCACCTCACTCAGATCATTAGATCCTCATAGGAGCATCTGTCCCTGGTGCCAAAAATGTTGAAGACTGCTTCTTTAGAGGACCTGAGATTATTCTTCAAAAATCAGAAGCAGGGGGACCGTTTATACAAGATAAGTAGTTAACTAACTGAAGGACTCATCATGACCCTGTTTCTTCTATTCCTGCTTGGACTTCTTTGTGGCCCTATTCCTCTTTTTACCTGTGTCTCCATGCACTCCTCTCAGTGAGTATCTAGATTTCAGTCATACTCTGAACTGTAGCCTGTCACCTTCTTTCTACCACACTTAGCTTATTCTTCCTGGTCAGTCTTATTCTCCTTTCTGGACTACATTCATGACCAAATAGCTCTATCAATATGATCCTAATCTTATTAATTCTAATCTATACTCAGCCCCTCTGAGGAAAATGGGAACTCAATGCTTTTGTAAACTTTTCTAACATCAAAGCAAAGGAAAACAGTCTCTTTAATTGCTAGATCTGTCACCTACACAATCGTGTCCCCAATGGCCTATGTTTTACTCTACTTCTAATCTTTTTGTTAAGTTTCTCTCCACCAGATTACAACAACTGCACATGAATATGATCCTGCCATAGGCATTTAAGCCTGTCCTTCAACTGAGACTGTCCTGGAGGGAAATCTGGATGCCCTAAATCAGGTAGGCAGAGATTTTTGGTCCCAGGCTAGGTAGAGATAAAGCCCTGTTTCAACCTGAAGTAGCTACAGAAGCTCTAACTCCAGTCTCTCAACACCCCATATGATAATGGGTCCGAAAATCTCTCAGAGGGATTCATGAGGCAGGATAGTTAACCTAAGGAAGACTGCCCTCCCCCTATCCTCCTCTCCTTCCACCCCCTGCCCCAGGATGCAGCTCTTAATCTTTTGCCTTTGGCTCTGGAATTTCTCCCTTGTCCCTAACTCAGCCCTCTCCAGGTTTTTATTTCACATGAGACCCCAGCATGTGAAAGAAGCCAAGGCCAGGAGACAAGTTAGATGGCCTTGGGCCACCTTCTCCAAACCCCAACACTAAGGAAACAAAAGCCTGTAATTCAGATTGGGGCAGACTCTCTCTTGAGCTGCACACACATTTTTCTCTTAAGTGTATACTTTTGATTTAATAAGACTTGCACTTTCCTGCTTGCTGTTTGTCATGGCTTTGAATTCTTTCGTGGGGCATAAGACAAAAACCGGGATACCAGAGCTCTGGACTGGAGTCTCTCTTTGGACTCCCACTCTGTTGAACTCTCCGACAACACATACACTGGCCAGAATCACTTCTGATATTTTAAAGGTCAAAGTAGTCTCAGATTCTGCCCAAATTCAAGATGTGGGGGAAAAAATAAAACATCTCTTATTGTCAATAGTATTAAAGAATTTAGGTCATTTTCAATCCTCCACATAGGACCTTGTGTTTCTGATTTGTTGCCTAGAATCCTCTCACTACATTGACTTCATCACTTCAAAATTACCTAAAATGTTGATGCTTTGGGTTAAAATTATTTGTTATACCTATCGAAAGTAGAATCTTTCAAAGTTATTTATTATGACAATATCTTATTTATTGACCAGATTTCTCAGTATTCTAAATTAATTTTCTCCTTTATTTGCATTATTCATAGTCTCCTCTACTAAATATAATTGCCACACTAAACGTAACTTTACCCAGCTTGTTAACATTTTTTTCTCTAGTTTCTAGCACTTAATTTAACATAAGGTAAGCACTCAATATATATGTTTTTTCAATGTTAAGGACAGTGAGCCCTAGAATGGGAAATGATTTTTCTGAATATAGAAGATGATATAGTGGCAGATTCAAGACAGCAGCTATCAGAGAAAACTAACATTGGACAGGGTAAACAGACAATGAAGACTTTATTTAAAATGATTGCAATAAGGGAAAGAGATGACTCGACTCTGCTGAAATAAAAGACTGAGGAGTTTTTAAGCAATAAAATGAGCTAGTAGAAAAGTAATGGATGATAGGTGGGGGCTGGTAGATGTGATTAGGCTATTTGTGTTTGTTAATTGATGCTTATTGAAGTTAGGCTTTGACCTTCCTACAGAAATTGGGAGATAGGAATGCTATCATTTTTTTATACTACATTGCAAAGGGACAGCGATAGGGTGCTTGAAAAGACATGCCTAAACCCTTGATCTTAAAATTGACTTTAAGCTGGGAGATTTCACCTCAAAGAGGCAGAGAAAGAATTTGCAATTACAATTTTTTCAAATTATTTTTTTAAGGAAAAAGAGACCACAGTCCTATATCCAGAAAGAAACCTGTCTAAAATTTAGTCACACTGAGAGGAATGTTAAGAACTTTTTCCATTTTCTAACCATTGGTACAGTTACAATCTACTTAGATACCTTTTTGGCATCCACCCAAAAAGTAAAGCATTTAAAACTATAAATAAAGAAGATATATAATTTTTAAAAGTATAATTACTTTATATTTAATGCCGGAGCCCACCAGCTAAGATCGAACAGTTCCCGAGAGGGGGAGTGAGGATTGAGAAAGATAGAAAAAAGAGACAGAGAGAGAGAGAGGGAGACAAAGAGATAAAGTCAGGAGGGCTGACAGTAAATACTGCGCCTGGAGTTTATTTAGCACAGCATATATGTACCCTTGGAGAAGCAACACCCACACATATGCAAATGACCGCTGACCTTTACGTAAGTTTTCGCAAAACATCCTTGTTCCTGTTTTTGTCTCTTATTCTCTGGGGCAAGGAATGTCTCTTATTCCCTGGGGCAAGAAACATTCAACATTAAGCTAAACCTCCTCCACTAACCAGCTATCCATTAAGCCAAACTTCCTCCTTCAGTAAACAAGCCAACCTGCCCTGCAAACTTCTAGCTTGCAGGCAACTCCAACCCTGTCTGCAGGGCATTCATCAAGAATGGCTCCCAACAATTTAATAGATGTGCAATTTCCCAATATAATAATAAATATATACTAGCAAATAGATAAGCATAGACTGGCACAGGGTTGCCATCTTCAAAAAGAAACACAATTTATGATGAGAAAAAAACTTGACAAAGATGTGATAGAGCACCTTAGCATATTTTGAAAGTTCATGTGTATATTGCATTGTGTTCACCAGAAACCTGTATGATTTTGTTTACCAATGTTACACCAATAATTTTAATAATAAATAAATGAACCATATAAACTTCAAAATAATGATACTTCTTTTCTTAGCCAAGACTAAAAAATATAATGAATATAAATTAGTTGGGGGAAATTTATAAATATGTAGAGAGATATTTAGATGTTTCCATTAAGTATGCTATTGTTTTAAGTTTATTAGATGTTTAATTACAAAAAGAAGCTACAGAACTTTTTTAAGCAATAGAAACACACAAATTTCAGAGAACATAAAGATTATCGAGATTAGTAATAGTCAGCTTGCTATATACACTTTTAACAGAGGATTTAACTTAATCCAATGATATCAAGCAGAATTTACTTTAAGAAATATTTTAAATTTTTTTATTAATTAATTTATTCACTCATTTATTTATTCATTGAACAAATATCTATTTAATCAGTACTTTATTCCAAAAACAGCTCTAAGTTTTAGAGGTAAAGCAGTGAATGAAACATTCAGTAATTTTGCTGTAATGGAGCAAATATATAAATATATAAGATAATAACAAAGAAGAAAATTAAAGGCACAGTTTAATATAATACTTGAAGAGAGATTAGAGAAGCTAAGAAAAATAAGAGATTTATAAGAAAAAGTTTTCAGTCAGAAGTTACTATCATATGCACTGTACCTGAGGTAAGGATAACATGCAAATATCAGAAATGGTATAGCTGAGACAGATTACAGATGGATGGGGAGTACTGTAAGAGAAAGTAAAAGAAAAAGATGAGTCACATCATTCCAAGTCTTATAGGCTATTGTAAGAATTTTTCACTTTATCTTAACAAAAGTGAAACTACCAAAAGGTCCTAAAAATACAAAAGACATTAATTTTAAAAATAAATAAATTTGTGTTAACAGAAACTACTTGATGTTTAATTTATGAATCTTGAATTGGTTATGAGTTCGGAGTTAGAACCATCTATGTTTTCTCCTTTTTGAAAGTGTACCAGTTGTTAATTTGAGCATAAGCCCAATATATGCATTCCTTTGTCAGGGTGAAGTATCATGGGCTCTAATACATTCTCTACATGAAATGTGTTAATTTAGAAACTTGAAGTGTACTATGAACCTCAAATTATGTGGTTTAATCAGAAATATATTTTTGGTAACATACCAATTATGATATTTTTTATTCATTATAAAATCAGGGTTTATACCTAATCTATTTGATGAAATAGATAAGTAGTAGCAAAGAAACCTGGGAGAGGTGTGTTTGTGTAGCTAATTAATTTGTTGTTTATTTATTTATTTTCACTCTGGCAAATGTAAGAAGATGAGTTGAAAAAACAAAGAATTTTGTTGATTGAGAAATATAAACTTGCAATAATACAAAATGTCTTCAAACTGACACTAATATCACCTTTCAAGCTGCCTGGTAATTCATATATCCATACCACATATGTGGTGTTATTTATGGGACATCTGACATCTACTTTGTAGGGAAGGAAAGTTAATCTCGCAGCCAATTAACACCACCAGCCTCCGCTGTAATTAACAGGGTAAAAGACTGTTGCTTTTCCTAGTGACTAAATTTATTCTCAAATTTTAAATCTCTTCTTTAGAGAACTTTAAAACTATGACCAAAATAAAAAACATTGAAATTTCAATAATTTCTAATAATGCACTATTTGATTTATTATGTCAATAAAATTTTATGGGATTTACATTGAGATGTAAGGGAGTCCATTTAAATGTTAAAAATCTCATTTTTGATGTACGTAAAAGCCATAAGATTTATTTTACAATGTGTATGGCCATTTATGATGAGTCAATTTACAATTGCTACAATTGCATTAGCAGCAAACTATTGCTGTTGTTAGTCTTTAAATCTATTTCTATTGGGACTGTTCCTCAATCTCCAGTCACTGAGTACATCAAATTCTAGATATTTATTTTCCTTCTTATTTTATAAAAAAATAATTACAAATGTTTACTTTTTAGTTAAGTTTTATATTTATAGAATGACTGAACAGATAGTACACAGAATTTCATATACCTCCCTATCTACTCCTCCTCCCATCCCAGAGATCTTCTATTATTTGCATTTTGCATCAATGGGTACATTTGTTAAAAGTAATGAACTAATATCAATACATTATTATTAACCATAGCTCATAGTGATGAATTGAGATTCGCTCTTTGTGGTATACAACTCTATGTGTTTTTGGCAAATGCCAAAGGTTTTTGGCAAAAGGTTTATTCAAGATAGTTTCACTTCCATAAAAATCTTCTGTTTTTCACTATTCATATTTTCCCCATACTCCCTGCATACCATTACTCTTCTCAACTTTCTATGATTTTGCCCTTTCCAAAATGTAATATAGTTGAACTCATAGATTATGTAATCTTTTTAGACTGGCTTCTTTCATTTAGAAATAGATAGTTAACATTTCTCCACGTATTTTTTGCCTCGATAACTCATTTTTTTAAAATTATTGAACAATATTTAATTTTTTCTAAATGAAGCAGACATTGATAAAAATATTTTTTTATTGTACAGATTGTAGGTTTTTTTTTTTTGAAAAAAAAACATCTAGAAGCTAGAAGCTGGTTCACTGTTGCTACTTTGGTTTACTCTCAACTGCAGGGTTGAGTGATTCCACAGGTAAGGTAAGAAATAAGGCTGAAAGAAATAATATAATCAATGAGATCAGAGTGATAAGCAGAAAGAAAATGAAAATGAGTGAGAACCTAGAGAAACAGGAAGTTAATTTTAGAGAAGCTTGAGGTACAAAGATAGATGGTAGAAGTCATTATAATATCTTAAGACCAGTATTCCTGATGACAAAGGTAGAGAAGTGAGGCCAGGGAGGGGAAAGAGGGCTCTCAGAGAAACCACAAAACAAGCTTGGCCAAGGAGAGAAGGATTGGAAGTGGAAAATAGAAAAAGAAAACTTGATAAACTATGTTAACAACAGTGTGTGCTTGAAGGCAGAGTACAACTTTAATTATTCTGTTTGTTTTGCTTTAATAATTCAACCTCTTGAGGCTTAATGTTTATTTTATGTATAAATCTTATGAATGCCCCAAAATGGAGCATTAGAGAAAAATGGACTAGAGGAAAAGTTAGTCAGTTTTTGCTATTTTATATTTATTGCATTTAGTGATGACTCTTTTGCTCCCTTGAGAAAAAAAGAGAAGAAACTCTAATTAAATTAATAAAATATCATTATCTATATGCTTAGAGAGCAACAAATAGAAAAAAATTACTAGGAAAAATGAGGAAATGGGAGGAACAGAACAAAGACAATGCATTTCCACTGCCTACATTTCAGGAATGGCTGGAGAGTAGGGCAGAATCAAAGGCAGCAGAATGAGCTCCTTTGCTTGAAGGCTACCTAATCCTTATAGTCCTTGGGGTATGGGGGCTGATCAAGGAAAAATATATCACCATGTGGCAGTAATATATAATGAGCTTTATTTGAGTGACAAATTGACAAGACTGCATGGAAGGAGAGGTCTCTCATATCATGGGAACTTCCAGAGACAACACAGAAGGTGAAAAGGGCTAGGGAGCTCCTGTGTCTAGGTGATATCACTGAGGAGCAAAATGGGAAATGTCTGGGTCAGAGAGCTCTGAAAGACAGCAGTGGCTTGGGGTCTTTTATAGGCCAAGTTTATCTTATTTATGCCTAGCAAATGTTGGGTGCAGTTTTGTGGGTTATGCAAAGCAAGCAGGCACTAAATGGCTAAAAATATGCATATTTGGGCTATGTTTAAAGCAATTGGAGGTATAAAAATTTGAGTCTGAAACCAATGGGGTTTTGAGCTAACATCCAAGCCTTCTCTGAAGAAGCAACTAGCATAAGGCCAGTGTACAGGGATCATCTTTAACCTATTGCAAAACACAAAGGCATTATGATACATGCAAACCTTTATCTACATTCTACTTTCCTTTATCTAGTATATAAGACAGGTGACTAAGAGTCTTTTGCACAGAGCTTCTTCCTGTATACAATGTTCATTTCTAACATTTAGTATTACAAACCTTTATGAATCTGGTCTTGTTATAGCTAGATAGATATGAGACTAAGATAGATAGATGATAGATAGATAGATAGATAGATAGATAGATAGATAGATAGATAGATAGATAGATAGATAGTCAGGGAAACAAATAAGTAAATTATACCTGGTAAATTTCACATAACCTGGTAAAGATTCATTGATTGCAATAATTTCTGGATTAAAATTCAATTTCATACAGATTTTTGTCCTTCTCACTGGAGTAGATTCTAGCATGGAAGTTTACTTAAACTGCTGGGTTGGCATGGAATGTGTGCTCACTTCTCAGTCCTAATCAGAAGTGCCCCAAACTAAATTACCTGCCATCAAGTAAGTAAAAATGATTCAAATATAAGTTAATTTGAGCTATAGGATTTTTTTTCAAAGTTTGTTTTGTGGTACATATGTGTTTGTGACTTGTGACGTGATCTACACTATTTTATATCCCACTTTTGCTCCCAGCTCCCTCTTCACGAGGATGCCTGGTCCTTCCTCTGCCTTCCCCAAAGTGCCTCTAGCTACTCTATATGTCTCCATGAAACCTCTTATGCTTATCCAGCTGCAGAGAAACCCACCTTTTGAGTTCCTAGAGAAAAAATTAGTCGTAACCATTACTCGTTACTTTTTATCCACCATCTACTATTGTCAGATAAGACAGTGTCTATTTTGTCTTCCTTTGTAACATCTATTTATTCAAATATATACTTTGAATGCCTATCATGTGTCAAACACTGTCTTATGCCCTGGGAATATAGCAGAATGAAAGAAAAACAAAAATCTCTTCCTTCTTGGAGCTTATATTTTAGTGTGACAGGAGGACAATAAACATAAGTAATTATATGCAGTATGTTAGATAGGGATACATGTTAAGAAGAAAAGCAATAAATATTAAAAGAGAAATGGAGGTATCAGGGAGAGAGATAAAATTTTTAAATGTGGTTACTAGAGGGATTCACTGAGAAGTGAAATGAAGTGAAGGTGCATGTCATGTGGATAACTTGAGGAATGCCACATCAGATACAGGGAATAGCAAGTTCAAAGTCCTGTAACTGAGCTGAGTTTTTGAGAAACAATAAAACCAGTGTGCAGAGTGAACAAGTAAGAAAATAATTAAAATACAGTTTGTAAAATCAGAGAAGCACACTTGTGGGTGATGAGGGAAGGCAGATCATGTGAGTAGGATAAAGATCTTGTAAGGGATTTTAGGTCAGAACACAGATATGCATTTTTTATTTTGAATGAGATGGAAAAACAAAAAGAATGTTGAACAAAACAGTGATATAATTTTATTCCTGTTTATTTTTTAACCCCCACTCTGCTAGGAAGAGAATGTAAGTGGAGAAAAACAGAGGACCTTTGCAATAATCAAGGTAAGAGATGAAGATACACCAGGCCAAAACAGCAGCATAAAGCCGTGAAACAAGCTTAGGTTTTAGATAGATAGTGTATTTGAGAGCCAACAGGATTGAATGGTAAATTGTATAAGGTATGAAAAAAGGCAGAGAATTAAGAATAAGACCAAAATTTTTCACCTGAGCAAACAGAAGCATATTTTGTTCTCATTTTTTAACCTCTTCTTAAAATATTCAGCACATTTCATACTCCCATTAGAACAATGTTGTTGCCAGTTCAAAGTCAATAAGTCTGAACCCACACTGCCTGTTGTCTCCCCTTACTGGCAGAACACTTGAAACCTTAAACTCAGCCCATCTAATTTAAACCATGTGGTCTTATCCTCCAAATTAAAAACAGAACATGTCCATTTGGCCTCTGCCTTCAGCCTGTTCTCCACCCCTTTAGCCAAGACATATTCAGTACAGATGTTTGGTATAGACATCTAATTTCTGTCCAGACTCTGCCCTCTGCAACTAGCTCCCAAATAGGCCATGGTTAGCATCAAGTACCCTCGTTTATCAGGTAGAATGGAATTAGGAAGAAACAGATAGTGAAGGTAAAGTACAAGAATCAACAAACTTTTTTTTTTTTTTTAATCTCCTTTTCAGTAGCTGTTCAGTATGAAAGCTCCCATCAGGCATCTGAAGTTGCTATACTTGTGATGTATGAACAATGAAAGACAGTAACAGTATCCTTGCAAACCAGACTGGTTTATTTTTTGTCTACCAAAAATAATAATAATTTCCTTGCATATTCTCACTGCATTGTTTCTGCTAACTTTTTCCTCTGCTTTTGTGCAAGCACTGCCCATCTTCCAAGACTCAGCTCAAACCTCTTCCCTTCATCAGGAAACTCCCTACGAATGACAATAATTTTTCTCCTCAAATTTTATAGGACTCCTCCCTTGGAAAACTTCTTTGGCAGTCTCCCACACTGCTTAATGTTAGTTACTTTTCTATGTGAGTATATGTCTCATTTCCCCATGTTTTACGATATGTTGCGTAGGGGTAGGAACTTCGATTCCTCCATTGTACTGTGCACACAAAGGCCAAGCACTATGGATGGAAATATTTTACGTCTTTGTCTCACCAATTTCCTTCACTTCAGTTTTGGGGTTTTTATTTTCTTGTTTGGTTGGTTGATTCAAGGTTATGAAGCAGAAAAAGTCAATTTGTATTTTACTTTTTCCCAGAGAATAATCATACCTTCCTCTCTGTGCCCAGCTAAGGGAGTCCTCATTTTAGTTGCTCCACTAAATTGAAATCCATCTGATACAATTTGACTATTAAACAATGAAATTAATAAATATTAAAAGTGAAAATAAAATTGGGGGATGGATATCTTATCTTTGAAATTTCTTTAACTGTACTATTCAATTCAGTAGCCACTGGGCATATGTAACTATTGAAATATGACTCATCTGTATTTCAAGGGTAAGTAAAATTCACATGAAATTTTAAATAGTATAAAAATGTAAAAATCTCAATTTTTAATAGATTCCATGTTGTAATAATAATATTTTAGGTACACTGGATTAAGTAAAATATATTATTTAATTAATTCTTACTTTTAAAATCCCTTTTTAATGAAACTACTAGAAAATTTATAATTATATACATAGTCTGCATTTCTCTTTCACATTTTGTTTCCTTAGTACAATACTATTCTCTAATATGCATTGTAGACTGAACACTTGCAATGATCAAGAGCCCACTGTTTATCTAAGCAATGTTGCACCCTCTCCTCATTGTTAAATAACTCCAGTAATTTAATATCTTCTTGTAAATGCGAGCAAATCTGCTTTCTTCAAATTGAGCTCCATAGTATTAATGATGCTCTTGCCATTCCCCCAAATCAGCTAAATTTTTCAAATATGCCAGGTTCATTCAACTTGTAAAACATATTCACTTCATCTACATCAATGTAATAAATGTGTAAGACATATTTGTATATTTATCTGGTGATTTAGAATAACTTTGGTTTTAATTTCTGGAACTTATTTAGGCTAATAGGTGAGGTTTTAGGGGTAGATGAACCATTGAATGTCTGCCCAGTTTAAGCAGGGGCCTTGCACTTGTATGGCCACTAGCCTATCTTGGAGTCTGTTCACAGTTTTCTCCGAGCTTCTGTTATTTCTCTCACATTCCTCTGTTTGCTCTGTTGAAATCCCTGGGACACCTTTTTACATTAGCAGCAAAGGCAAAAAACCAGCATTTTAAAGTGTTTCTTTTGTATAACAAATCCTCTTGATTATGGAGGATGTAACAAAAGTACTGTGGAAGAACAGAGAAAGACCAATTAATTAATAAAAAAGATCAGCAGCTCATATTCAACCAACAGGGTTTCTTTCAACCCTGTTCCATCACATTAACCCTCTTCAAAATTACTACCTGGAAGTACCTGGAGTGAATATTGACTTTAACATTACTTTTTTCCCCAATGTTATGGGAATATCACAGACACCATGACCTTCATGTACACTTTTCTGAAGGCAGAATTGCTCACTGAACCTTAGGTCTGACAGTCACAGTGCATCTTGGTTATAAACCTGAAATACGCAAACTTGACAATTTTTGCTGCTATAAGAAGATAGAATAAGATGTGAGAAATACTTTTCTCTGTATTTAAGGAGAGGCATATGATTTGACATAATCGTTGCCTATATGTTCAGAAGTGTGCTACATCCTACTCCAATCCTGAGAGAAGTTTAATCTTTTAAGCAAGAAGCAAGTCCTAATCCCAGCTAAAAAGATAAAGCTAATAATATAAGTGGTGATATAAAGCTTCAAGTATTATAGGAACAGCAATTAGAATGGTTGAAAATCCTGTACATTTGAAGGTGCTTTTGAGGTAATATTATGATTTTCTATACATAATTTATTTTTGTCTATCTCTATTATTATTACAAATAACTTTTGTGTTGTTATTAATATTATTATATTAAACTTTAATCACAAACATATCTACATAGGAAAATCTAACCACAAACATACTGAGAGTAGGAAAATGTAACCAAGTTAACGTGTGGTAGAATTGGGCTGTATTAGATTATCTCTTCGACCATACTTTTTAAATGTGCCTCATGGGACTGCTACTTATATTTTTGATTTATTACTTTTCAATAAAATATGCACAACTTACAAAGGCAGTAGAAGGATGAAAAAAGAAGCCACCTCTCTCTGGTGAATATAGTAATTAGGATTTGTTTATTAAATTGTTTTCCAGATTTAAAAACAGAAACTGGAACTTAAAAGGATGGAACTGAGGATGGTTAAATATGAGACAGCATTCAGGGGGTGAA
Source organism: Macroglossus sobrinus (assembly GCA_004027375.1). Taxonomy (NCBI): domain Eukaryota; kingdom Metazoa; phylum Chordata; class Mammalia; order Chiroptera; family Pteropodidae; genus Macroglossus; species Macroglossus sobrinus. Next base: position 114,406 of record PVKZ01002702.1, read on the forward strand.
GGGCTTTCATGTGAGACTACGAGGCACTTTTTGTCTGAGAGAGAGTAAAGACATGGAAAAAGAGAAGTATGATTCACCAGATGTAAGTGTGGCCTAAAGGTGACCTTTGTTAAAAACATGTCAATTTAGATGTGAAAATTTCCATCAAACCCAGAGTAAAAAAGCACTTTTTGGAGAAGGGGTGCTATCATGAGATTTTGGAGAACTGATAATTGTTTCATCTAATAGTTCAAAGATAATGGGAAAAATACCTCCTTTCTTTTGATTTCTTTGAAGTAATATGGCAAATAATGTTGACATGGTAATCAAAGGGCTGTGTGAAAGTAGTTGGAAAAAATTATTTTATTAAGGGGTCAGTTTTTTTTTTATAGTAGGAGATTTTGAAGCCTTTTTAAATTTGTCAAACTCTTTATACACAAGGCTATACCTGGTTCCTATTTAGTTCAGGCAGATAGAAAACTGAATTAGAGGAGTTATTTTAGAAACCTGTGTTCTATAGCCAGTAATGATACCAAGTCAAGTGTGGCATATCTGAAAAGTGTGTCCTATAGCAAGTAGATTAATGTTGCTAAAATGTGGCTGAAGATGCTGGAGCTGAAACCCCTAATGCAAAGAGACAGGAGGCTGCACACAACTTAGATATACACTGTCTCCTGCATGAAGTAGAGCCACAGCTAATTCTAGTTCCTAAATCTGACCATAAATTCTTATAATTCAGTTGAAGAGAAATTAAAAGCAAAAAAAACGTTGTTATATGTGTAAAAGTAAAGGTATTTGAAAGAAATTAGTGCTGTCGTAAAAATTATAGCTGTAACTCGGTAGCCAGTATCATCTTTTCCATTCTGCTAGTATTTAAAGCAGATTGACATGAAATGCTCATCAGTGTGCTATATGCACAGCATCATCTAACAATAATCACGCACAACAGGAATGATTGAACACAGGCATTTGGGGAGGAGACGAAGAACAGGACAGATTCTCAAAGGGAACTGTGTTGGGAATAGGATCCACAGTTATCTGTAGAAAGTGTATATCCAGTTGAAAATTACTACTATATTCTTCCTTCCCTCCTTATCAGTATTATTTTTAATAAACCAAACCTACTACATGTCAATTTTAACATCCATGCATGTTTAACTATATATGCCAGCAAAAAATAAAGTCAGATACTGTCTCTAGTTTGTGTTACTCCAAAACCTCATACATTTTTTTCTTTATAATCCACATTCTTAAAACGTCTTTCTAAATTATCCACCCAGCTCTCCATAAAAGTAAGTATAAAATAAAAAGTGAGTCCCATTTTTAACAGAAATAAGAAATGTAATGCTAAGATATTGGATTATTTATCACATTATTTGTATTACAGTCTTCTGTTATCAGAAACCGGTCTAGATATCAGACCATACTGGCAAGCAGTTTATATGCCTACAAAATTGGTTCCAGGAACAATATTCTAGTTCCAAATTTCCTGAACTCTAGGGACACCTACATTTGCTGCCAAGTAGATTATTATAGAAGAAAAGGACTCAAGTTATCAGATATTTTCTGACATATCACCTGTCTTTGGATTGAGTCTCCCAATTAATATATTCTTTTATTCAGCATTACTTATATATCAATAAATGTTTTAAACATTAAATATAAGTCAAGGACAAGACAGATATTGACCCTGTTCGTATTAATTTTATGTTTTAGTGGGAGATATGAAAGCACATATATATATGTACATGTCAGAATGGTAAGTACTATAAAGAAAAATGAAGTAGGCTGGGGCATGACAAAGTGCTACTTTAGACAGGGTGCGAAGGAAATTTTTCTTGAGCAGAGAGACATGAGAGAAATGAGAAAATGAGCAATGTGAGGAACACAGGCAAAGAAAACTCTGAGTGAAAGTTCTTGAGTTAGAAGCAAGGTTGGCTTGTTTAAGGAACCACAAAAAGCCAAAGGGACTAGAGTTACAAAAGCAAGGAATACAATTCTAAGGGAGTAATTCAGAAGCACATACCAGAGGTAGGCCATGTAGGAGAGTGGTTTTCAATTCTGGAGAATTATGAAAAAATGAATGCTCAGGTAGTTCCCCAGAGATTCCAATTTATTTGGTCTGATATATCTTGGCCATAGGTACATTATCAAAGCAGTTCAGGTAATCTTAATGTAAAACTAAGTTTGAAAAAAATTGAATTAGGGCATAAACCTTTCTCCTACCTCCCAACCCCCTCTTCATCCCCAGAATGTGGCAAAAACTTTGTGGCTTTTAAATGAGAGCAGGAAAAGATCTAATTCATCTTCTGGCTGGAAATTTTTGGAAAGTTTGGTAAACCTGCAAATATCAAAAAGATAATCCTGTGAAAACTGAAAGTAATCCTGGAAATGGTTGAATTTACTATTCAAGTTTTTACAATATACATTGTTCAGAAAGCAGTAAACAACAAAAAAATTTCACTATGGACCACTATGTTTGTTGGAAGAGTTGGCAGAGAAAATTTATTTCTCAAAATATTGGCTAATAATATAATTAATTTAATCTTCTTCAACTTAGATTTAAATGGAATGATTTTTTTACTCATTGATAACTGTTGTTGCTATAGGCATTATTTAAACTTTTTTGTAATAAGAATTATAATTGAGGCATTAACTTGTTTTTAATTAATTACACATTTATTTATATTAACATAAGAGACTCATGGAAAATTATGTCTCACAGCCACACAATTAACTCTAGACAATCATTCATTAATATACATCTAGTGAGAAAATAAGACCAAAATACAATTCCCTCCAATTTGCATTTAAGTTCCCAAATTTAATGTCCCTGAACCCCTCTTCTCAATTTTAGTTCCTTTTCTCAGACAAGAGAGCCTCCTTTAGATTTAATCTTGATTACTTCATTACTTGAGCATCTTGGGTCTTCTTCCAGTGCAGCGAATTGAGCTAACTCAGCACTCCTCAGTGCTTACATTAAATAATAGATAGCCTACAGAACAGAACTAATAAATGTGTCTTAATCATTAATTATTTTCTGATGGAATTTGGACATCTCACCTTCATATGTAATCGTTTCCATGAAGAAAGAATAGTTTCTAGAAAGTTGTGCTGGATAATGGTCTCTTTGAATGGCAGATCTACATGATCAAGACTGAAAAATGCAACAAGTTTAATTCATTTAACTTTAATTTACCAGATCTGACAGGTAGAATGAGAAAACTCTAGGTCACCTCACTAGCAATACAAAATCTACATGCCCATTTGCTGTTGTTGGCCAGGACCCATGACAAAGGCAGACTTATTGTTGTTGGTAGAAAAGAAGAAAGCAGAGGCAAGGGATAATTGCATTCCATTCACAAGAAATTTATTTGGGCTTCTTTCTCAGTAAACGGTACTTTAAATGCTTCTTCCTCCTCGTGAATCTATAAGTTGAAAATGTGTATTATTGGCAGCTCTGGTCTACAGATCCTTACTATGGTTCTTTACTTCCTACAGATGTTTTTCAAAAACCTTTAAAACTTTCCACATTTTATCTTCTATTTTTTCCTTTTCTTCTTTGTGTGAAGTGCTAAAATGAACATGAGTTCAAGGAAGAATATGCTTTCTGAGCAGGGTCCTCAAAAAGATACATGTAAGTCCTCTCTACTGATCAGTCAAATCTTTTCACAGCTTATGAAACTGCACACTATGACCCTTAGGTATTTAAAGGTATGTTTCCCCATTTATTTGTATTTATTTTTTATTTTAAAAATGTGAATGGCTTTTTGGATCCAATAATTATTTATAAATATCATTTAAATTCAGTTTTTAATTTCTCTATTCTCTTATCTATATGTGCATCTATGTATTTTACCTATTATCTATCTATCTATCTATCTATCTATCTATCTATTAATATTTTCAGGCCCACTTATCCTATCTGATCCAAAATTAAATAAAAATTGACTAAATCATTTTTTAAATAAGGTAAATATTAAGGCATATCTATTTCTTGTTTTGGAAAATAAATTTCTAGCCTAGAAATTTATCTTAAGATCTAAAACTCTCAACTAGTTTCCCTCTGTGTTTTAAAACTAGATAGATATTATCTTGATAGATAGGTTGATAGATAGATAGATAGATGATAGATAGATAGATAGACAGATAGATAGATAGATAAATGATAGATATGCGATAGATTTTTTTCTATTATTGTGTGTTCTAACTCTGGCAATTATCAATTTCTTTCTCAATATTAGCTGTTGTAAAACTTAAACTCATTCTGTATCTCATCTCAAGCAAATCACTTATTTACTTCATAATCAAGATAAATTTTTTATTTGACCCCTCCTCATTTTATTTTGGATCATTATTTCAAGAAAAAACTTTTTGTGCTCCCAGTTTATCAAACTTGCTTTTTTGTGCTCCAGAACTAAACCAGGGCATAGGAAGAGTAAGATGTCTCAGGTACATGTCATATTGACTACCCTTATTTTTTATTTTTTATCATTGTTAATTCTCCCTTTTTTTTCAATCTCCTGAGTTAAGAATTTAGCCTTTTTAAGTCTCCTTCTCATCCTTCCCATTTTTCTCAAGATAGGAAAACACTCCCAACTAAAATAACAAGGCAGGTTCAGTAGATTCTATCTCATGTCTAAGGCATTTTTGTATTTTGCAGCCTAAGCATATGCTAAATGTCATCTGCTTTTTTTCTCTGTGTAATTTCTGATGGCTCAGCAAAGAAGGTAGGGAGAAGTCATGAAAATTACAAAGAAGTGAGAGGCTTCCACAATGAACTGGCATTTATTTCTTCTCAAGATACGCTAATTTAAATAAACTCACCTTGCTACCACAACCACTAATTTTTTTCAAATTCTTTCATTTGGTCTATCTGACAATTTCAGGATTCTTTCTGAGATATTACAATGTCATGTGAACTGTTACCTTGTTCTTGTTAAATAAAGAAATCAATCACTTCACCTTCTCCTGTGTGGTCTCACAATGAGGCACCCTCACACTAATAGATAGTAGAGAGTATCATGCTGAAATTTGGAAGGCTTGTCTCTATTGATTAGATCCTAGAAATGAGCATAGTTAACTACCAACCTAGGTTCTCTTATCCCAATAATAACAAACCCATAATCATTTAAACTACTTCCACTCTTCCCTCAAAACAACTGACAGAACTATCTGAACCAATATATATCAACTAAAAGAAAACTGAGAATGTCGAGCCTCCTAAACAGAAATCTAGTATATCTTTTCTTTTTTTTTAAAAAAAAATATATATTTAAATTAGTTTCAAGTATACAAAACATTGGTTAGACATCTATATAGTTCATAAAACGATCCCCTTAATTGCTCCCTCCTTCCCCTGACCCTCCACCTAGCCATCTTATTAATGCTAACTGCATTCTCTATGCCGTGCTCCCCAATCCCGTGACCATCTATTAACTACTAATTTGTATTTCTTTAACCCTTCACCCATTTTTCCAGCCCTCCCAACCCTACTTCCCTCTGACTGTCACCAAATTGTCTGCTATATTTGTGAGTCTGTTTTTAATTAGTTTGTTCTTTTTGTTCCTTAGATTCCGCATATAAGTGAAGTCATATGGTATTTATCTCTCTCTCTCTCTGACTTATTTCACTCAGCATAATAACCTCTAGGTCCACCCATGTTCGTAAAAATCTATATACCTCAATATTCACTGAAGCACAATTTACAATAACCAAGATATGGAAGCAGCAACCTAGAATATCTTGTCTACCCATATTATACCTCCTTCCTTTTCTTCTCCTTCTTCCTTTTTGGAATAGTTGTAATTCTTCCCTTCTTCACAAAACTGAACTACAGAAACAGGGACCTATAAGTTTAGCGATATACTCATGAATGTCATCAGTATACAAATTGAAAGTATTTGGTTTTCCTGGCATTTTCTCTCTTCTGATATCTCTTACTAACATATTACCTAGGATAAGCCCTATAATTATCAGGGCCCATTGCAAAATAAAAAAGCAGGGCTTCTTGTTCAAGAAAGATTGAGATTGTCAATAGGGAGACACCAAAGTCTTTCACTAACAATGAGGCCATTCTGAGCATTGGGGCCCTGTGTAGACTGCACAGGTCACTCACCCAGAAGCTGGCTTTGATTCTATCACCTTTCTTTTAGAGCTTTTACCGTCTTGACTTCTCTCTTCCTCCTTTTTATCTCCCTGCTCTCACCTCTTGCCTCCCTTCTTTTCAATTTTTTTCTCTTCTTCATACCCCTTTTATTTTTTCTTTTTTTCTTTTACTGCTACTTTAGAGAATAATTGTGAAGATAAATATATTATATAAAATGTTTTGCAATCTAAAACCAAATTAGTAATGACGTTTGATATTACTATGCTTTCCCTCTCCACAATTGTTATTTTTCTGATTTACTGTTCTTCATTGATTTTCTCTTGTTTTTCCTCCCATTAGTTTACCAGGTTTCCTTAGAAACTCTCAAATTTCTACAGTGGCTTTCCATTTTACTTATTTTCTCTAACTTCTCCTCCTCCCCGCAAAGGCCTCTTGTTCCAGTAGACATATGTTATGTAAATAAGAGTGGAAATTATAGAAAAATGACAGAATTAAAAATGTCTTCCACTCCTCACCCTTTGGAAGCTGAGCTGTTTAGTAAATGTTGGGTAAAAATACATACGTTGAAAAAAGAAAAAAGAGATATTTTAAATGTCAACAAAGTCAATATAAGTACAAACTGAACTTTATTCTGAGAAAAAATAAATAAATGAAATTCAGAAATAATTGAACCTTATTGTTTTGCTTCTAGAGTTCTTAAAACCACAAAGTCACTTTTTTTCCTGGTATCTGCCTTTACATTTGTACATAAAGCTTAACCTTTCCTTAAAGTTTAAATTTGTTTTTATTTAAACATACTTTTCTGACTCAGATACAAGATTAATTATTTGCACTAATAAATTCGGTCCCTGGAATATAGGAAAAGGAAGTATTTGCATTTGGTGTTTATGTTTATCTGTGTATACATACAGAGCTATATAGTTTAAGAAATGGGACTTCAGAAGGAATCCAGATACAAATTTTTTTTTTTTTTAAAAAAAAACCTTTAACATGCTGTTATTGAACATATAATCTTCTATGGCATAAGTGTCATATAACATGTCTTTCATTGTATTAAATTGCATTTGCATTTTAATGACAAACACATATTTCTCATAGGTTACTGGCTCAAAGGGAGTTGACAACTTTATCCTCTTGACACCCAGAGGATTCAAGAGAGTCCAAAACTCAGGTAGGAAGAGTAACTTTTAAGATATAAAGTTTTTTAAGATTTAAAAACCTCAATTTATTTAAAGTTAGTGAATGAAGGAGGCCTTCTCAGAAAGAAGTCTATCATTTGATCCCACTCCCTACCCCCACACTAAAAGGCATTCAGAATAATTACAGGCATGAATGGAGCTAACTCTTGCACTCAGACAAAAACAAGCCCCATGCTCCCTGCCCAAAGAAAAATAAGGCTTTCTCCATACATTCTGCTTTCAAATTCTACCTTTTTAAAATGAACAACATTTATAAATTATACCAATTACAAATGTATAACTCATAAAATATTTCTAACATGATGGCTACAGGGCAAAGAGAATTGCTACAAGAGTCAGCTTGTGTGATTTTCCTGCTTTAGAACTTCCCTTCCTCAGTTGATTGATAACTAGCAAATGGTAAAAAAAAAGAAAATTAATATGAGCACTTGATTACACATGAAAAGGGATTATGATGGTTTGAAATTTGTGGGCAGCATCAGAAGTGGTAACAAAGAAATTATATCTAAAGTTAAAAAGAACAGTAGAGGACAAGCAGCAGCCATATGCTGCCAAGTGAATACCAAAATAATGTACTCACTTATTTGGATGATAGTATGGACGTTTCAAAGGTTCTGCCTAAACTCCAGAAACTCATCTATAGTAGTCTAAGCTACTATCACTTACTGGCAAATGGCTTGAAAAGCCTTTACCATTATTTTATATTATTTACTTTATTATTACAATATTAGATCAATAATAGTACACAAGAAAGATTCAAGGGAACCAAGTTAAAAAAAATATGACATGAGAAAGAGTGTGCTAATGGAGATAGAATAAAACATGAGACTCCATAATGGACAAGATAAGCATGGCAAGAGCTAAAATAATATTGCTAAACTGTATTTTCCTAGTAAACAGTTTTCCCATTGAAAGAAGCCCCTCAAACTGAGAACAAAACAAAATTGCCATTCTCCTGTATCTACCTATTTGAGCTTTTATGAAAGTTAATTAGAGAAGGCAGAGAAAATTTCTCTACTTGTATCTGTTCTTATTAAAAAAACACCTCTAGTTGTTTAATGGAAATAGGCACTTATTCTCTTGTCATTATTTTTCTTTTAATAAAGATTTTTTTCTGTTTCTAAACAGTGACCTTGTATTAAATGCATGTGCATGCATGCGCACGCGCGCGCACACACATACACACACACACACACACACACACACACACACACACACACGCATAGACATTTCTATTTCTTTAACCAGATATGTTCTCTCATGTTCATTGTCCAGTAAGATGATTATGGTGCAACACAAAGAAAATCTGGGTGTCAAGAGCTGCTCTGTCTGCTTGGCTTGCTGAGGTCAAGGTGTGTAACCCTGCAGAGGAAAGCCTCTTACAGGAGTGCAGATTGGGCCAGGAGCAGCAAAGATCATATTAGCTTCTCTCCCAGAGCCTTCATGTTATTTCCCTGTGCTAGGAAGGGATCATCTGTAGAGGATATTGCTGAGGAAGTTAAATCAGCTTTGGCTTGTTTCATTTGTACTGGCATTCAGAATAAGATGATATTGTCACTGATGAGTTTCTTTTAAATGACCATTTTCTTCAGTAGTATTTTATAAATAGTTGTTTCATTAAATAGTAAATAAAACCTTCCTGAAGAACACACTCCACCATGCCTTTAGTGTCTTTACTGACACATCCACAAAGATACATGGACCCTAAAGAGCTAGCTGCAAACTAAGTGGGTCATTTTTGTCTCCTAGGAATGTTTTATATGCTGCAAAATGTTGCAAAGGCCATTACAGAAATTATATTTCCCAGCAATGAATCCTCTGTTCATCCTCCTCTATTCTAAACTTTCAGACAATTGCTATGGAATTACTCAGGGCCTAAAAAGCAAGCAGTCATTGACATGCTTCCCTGAGATAGGGCAATGACAGTAAATTTCCTAAACTGAAAGTTGAAAATTTATTTTAAAATAATAACTTTCTAAATCCTATTTATTTAAAGTTAGAAAAATGTTTTTCAGAGTTTATGTTGATAATTATGTTTTTGATGATTGATTAAATAAAATTTTTTGATTCCACAAACTACATGTTGTTAATTTTCTCCTGAAATAGCATCTGTGAAACCTATTTTTATAGATGTTAAATTGGTCAAGTCAATTAAAATCCTTCTAATATTTATTGAGAATTTCTAAGCTGGAAACAGGGTCTCTGACCTTGAGGAGATCATGATAGTGAAATTAGATGACACATATGCAGCAAAAGTATACATCAAATAGTGTATTATGTGATACATCTGAAAGCATTCACAGTAGTACACTTACCAAATACAATCAATTATTAATGTTTCTGAGAAGTAAGTTTACTTCAGGGTTGTTGTTAAAGAATAAATTGGTGATTTGACAAGTGTGAAATTGGGTTGTGCTTTTAAGACATGTGGATGCAGTAAAAATGCATGCACTACTTATTAAAGCCACTTCAAACTCAAGCATGAGCATTGCTGTTTGGCCCATATGCCTTTCAGCTCAGACTGGTTTCTCATGCTGTTAGTGGCTCACATCCTGTGTTTGCATTTCCAAACCCCTCAGAGTTTTGGCATTTTCTGAACTGTGACTCATAGCATCTTCACAACTTTGTCCTTTGTATCTCCTATGAAGTTTCACTTTGTACCTCTCCTAAACTCTGTTGGTCAAATCTTGGACAGAGTCACCTGTTTTCATTTACTTTTGGTGATACCTTTATGTGCTCCTGGAATAGGGCCACATTGTACTAAGGGAAGCAAATGATAAGTGGAATTTTACTCAGAATAGATCCCAAAATTCAAAATAAAACAACAAAAACAATGACAGCAATCCATGTTTTTTACCTGTGTACTTATTCTCCTGAAACTAATTGTTTGCACAAATTAGAATGATTGTAAAACTATGGTATAGTTTGTTCATCTTTTGAATAAGTAACTGAACCCTAGCATTTTTACTACCTATTGCCACTTAAGTAAACTAAGAGAAGCCATAATATTCAGCGGAGAATGTGATGCAGCTCCACCAGGAAAGTCACATGAAAACAACAAAAAGTAATGAATGAACCTACTTTCTTTCGTCTCAGAAGGCCAATCAACTTCTTTCAGGAACATTCTTATATTTGAAGAATATGGGTTGGGCATGGCAGACAGGGGGAAACCTAAAATGGTAGAGATTAGATATAATAGAGAATTAGTATTGCATTCCTATGAAACCTCTAGCTCCTAAGTGTTCCATTAATCCAGGAAAATTTCAAATTTATTGCTTCTACCTTGACCCCAAATCACTTATAACCATGCTGCATAGCAGTTACTTAGAAACAATATAATGTTTTGTAATGTATTTTTTTTCTCGCCCTTAAAAAAGGTGTGTGTGTGTGTGTGTGTGTGTGTGTGTGTGTGTGTGATCTGATCATAATATGTAGCTATTCACCTTCATTATACAGTTTACTTAGTTATGATAAGTAACTGAGAGAGAATTAATAATTAGGGATTATTGTGAGTGGTGAGAAAACAACTTATCTTCCCGGAACTGAAATCAGGAAGAAAGACCAATTGATTGAATTGACTTGGAACAAAGTAGAACACTGGCAGTAATGTCAGGACCTCAGGAGAGCAGAGTCAGGTTGATAATTCAGTATCTTAAATATGAAAAATAATTGTCATAAAGAACATTGAAAAAAATCTCAAAGTGTGTAGATTAGAACTATATGAATAATATTTAACCAGGAGCTCTGAAGATCATACATTTTCAAAAAAATACCCTCAAAAAATGTAGGTGGAATTTTTCTACTATATGAGAATGCAATTGAGGAAAATAAGGCATAATTCTTATGTTATATTTATAAAATATTCATATCCATGTTTTAACAAATAGTTATGTAATATCAAAATATTTGCATCTATCTTATAATTACTAATGTGTATAATCTATTTCTTTATGATTAGAGAAAAAGAAAGGAAAAGTGTGAGAAGTAGAAATTGAGGAAGTCTGAGACATTTTGAAAAGGGGTTATGTGGGAAATACGAAGAGTAAATGTATCTGAAAACAAATAAATTTAGAAGAGATAAAGAGATCCACATCAATGGTGGGACCTGTATCTTCCTCTAGGGTTGAGGAATAATCAGATATGCCTTTAGAGATTGTCTCTACCTAGCACCTTTTTATTATCCACATACTTTTGTTAGTAGCATTAGATAATAATGAGGGAAAATCATACCTATGAATTATTTTATGTTACATGTGCTTAACATTATTTCAGCAAGTGATTGCCAAACAGCTCTCTAATTTAAATTTATGTTATTCCTTTAACTGTGGACTCTGAAGAATCAAATAAACAAAATGGAAACAGACATATAGGTATAATATTATAATAACTATGTATGGTACTCCCTCTGTGGTAGTGAGAGACAGACACCCATTCATCTTATGCATTTAATCGAAAAAGAATACTGTATGAAAAATTGCTAAAAAATAAATGTAAAGCAGGCATCCAAAGTGAACAATTATAAATACAAAGGTAACTGGTATTCTTTTTATTCAGCACGTTAAACTACAACTTGCAACGAATAAGTCTATTTAAGCAGTGGAAAAATTAAGTGTACTACAAGATAAAAATAATTTTGTGTTCAGGGATAGAGAAAAACTTGGCTTTCAGAGAAAGATTTGACCAAAACAGGATTGGAATCTCAGTTCCCACACTGATTTTTTTTTTTTACCTTGAACACCACTTTACTTTTCTCAGTCTCCATCTCTTAGCCTATAAAATGTAAGAAATGATTGATAAGCCATAGTCTGTTGCAATGAATTTGGTGTTTTCTGTAGTATATGACAGATGCTCAGTGAGAGAAAATCATGTTGGAAATATCCCAATGGTGAAAGTTCAGGAAACATTTACAGGGCACCATGAACTGCTGAAAATTAGCATGTTAACTATAAACTATTATCTTTACTTAATCCTCTGCAAACTCTAAATTGACCCTCTGAAGAGAAAAACTGGAATTCTCTCTTTTTATAATTTCAGTTAGGACAAATATTTTACAACAGTAGAGTTCTTAAGAAAACTATTTCACAGTTTCAAAGAAAACATGCAAAATAACAAAATAGAGTCAGTCATTCAAAAATCAAATCAAGAACCAAGTTGCTAAAATTAAAATTTAAGTATTTTTTGCTTAATCACAAGAGACAGAAGACTCATTATTAACTATGACAATGATGATGATGATGGTTATCTGATATTTTAGAAAATGTATTCTTAACTAGGCAATGTATTAAGAAATCTTTGCTCTCACAACAATAAGAGGTAGACATAGGATCATCTCTGTTTTACAGATATAACATTTGAGGCACAGTGAACAAACAGAATTCCTGTGAATATGTTGAATAAATTAGCAGCTGAATGAATTCACTAGATGACTATCTCTGTTGGAAATATTACTCAGCGCTGCACAGTTTGAAGTGTGAAAACAGTTAAAAGTAGGGTTCTATGTAGGAATTGAACCAACAGTAATATTGACTCAATTTAATGTTATTAGTCAGTGCCATTACTAAAACTAAACTTAAATCAATCTGGACCTGTGTCAGACTTGGGCATTTGTGTGTGCAGGGGGAGGATTTTGAAGACAAGAGCTGTCGAGGGCTTTGAACTCAATTATACCTAGTTCCACAGAAAATAGTGCCGTTGGTACGAGTGTTCCTGTTCTACATTTGGAACACTTAGACACACTGATTCCTGGGCCCCACCACAAAGCACAAAGGCAGGATGTCAGGAGGCTTCCCAATGCTTAGTCAGCCAGAATTGGAAACAGCTGAGATTCATCCCAGCCCTGAGGATAAAGGAGATTAAATTTTTCTTCTTTCTGCCCCATGCCTGGAGAACAGAACTCTATTGCATCATTTGAGTAAATATTAAAGTAGATGAATTAATCAAATATCCCTGACAGACTTCCTAAGTTAGCATTCGCATTTGCATGTCTGAGCTTAAACACACTCATGGACTTCCTGTAATCACTCTGATCAGTTTTCTAATCTCTCCCCAATTTGGCTCAGCCTCAGACATCTTAGTGATCACTGTCCCTTAAATCTTTCTCTAGTCAGTATCCCACAGGTAAACAATAATAAAAGGTACCATTCATTGATCATTGTAATTATTTGAGGCACTTTAAAATCTAGACACTGTATATTTTTAAAGTCTTATTTCCCACTTACAACCAACAAACCTACAGCCTACTGATACCCAAATATTTACCTGCTGACATACAACCTTACAGCTTGTTACCCAAGGCTTTTGCTCATGTTGGTTCTCTGTCAGCCTGTGTTTGCTAATAAGACAAGCAAAGTTTCTCTTGTCCCATCTCCAAGGGACCAATATGTAAAAGCTAAAAGAAGTTGTCTTCATAGTCTTTATTAATCTTGGTCATAGTCATCTATCATTCAGATAGACCACCATTGACCACATGCCTTAAGAAAATGCTCTCTGCTCAGGAAAACTCTCACATACCACGGTGAATATTTTTAAAAACATCAGTAAACATGCAATATTTAACAGGCATTTATTAATTCTACATTCTTGGTTACCGCTTATTCTAGCTAAACAGTAACATTTTAGAAACTTATTTTAAGATGGGAAGTGTGACTGAAATTACACATCTATAATGTTTTATCTCCATTAATACTGATGCATTTTGAGATACTCAATTTTTTTTTCTTTTTCAGTATTGATTGTATAAAGCATGGTAAAGGATCTCTAACTACATGAAAGCAGTAGAGGCTGAAACTTTATATCAAATTAACGAGATGGATATCACAGTAGAGATAAAATGTAGGGCTAAATTAATTTACGATCTGAATCTAGGTATATTTCCTACATATTCTACATATCCTACATTAGTGGGAAAAAATGCATTGCTATTTAATAGTGATGCTGCTGATGATGGTGACATAATGTCAATGACAAGGATATGACGATAATAATATTAATCACTGTAATTTTTGGCTTCTAAACTAAATTCATTTAAGTCAAATTTCAACATAATTATATATTATATAATACCATTTTATTGTTGAGTTGAAAATTACTAAAGAAGTTACTTCATTTAGCTAATATGGCTGAGTTGCTTGACTATGACTCCACGGTTTGATCAGATATGTGACACTACTCAACATGACCTGTCCTCTTATTAAATGTTTCACACTTCTGTGGATAGAAAAAAATAACAATATTTTATTCTAAAAACCCTCAAGGTTTCTAATCATATATAATTGAAAATTTGATAATTCTAAAATCTAGTTGTTATTAAAAATATTTCAAAAATACTATATTAACTAGAAAAATAAACTAGTATTAAACATTGAAAATAATAGCTATTTAGAAATTGTTTGAAATGTCTTTGTAGTTGTAAGTCTTTCTTGTTCTGGTTCAAATATTCACTTATGTGTGTAATTTGGACAAATGTCTTTCATCTTTCTAAAAATAGTGGAAGGCAAAATATGAACTTTAAGAAGAGAGTTTCAAATACAGCAAGTTCCTTAAGGAAGAAACATGAATTAGTTATGCTCTAATTATCTTAGAAAAAAAAAATAAATCCTATTGCAGTTTGTGTATTTGTCAAAATAATGTGGATAGAAAAAACAGTTTCACATTACTGTTTACCTTTGTTTAAACTTAGGCAACATAAAATATAAAAATATGAATAAAAATTCTTATGGTTCTGGACTCACTGAAGGAAATAAATATAGAAACAAAACAGAGCAGAATCTTGCTATTTAGTCTCTCAAAATAATTTAGCATGAATTAAGAAGAAACAACTAAAATAATAAACTTTACAGGGAAGAGAATTTTGTTTGTTTTGGACTCTACTAGCTCTTAAATGCTGAGAAGAATGTTTGGCACATTTTAAACAATAACTATTTGATAACTAGAGTAAAACAAATAAGCTTAATTGTTATAAAACATAATAAAAAGTGAGTGTACTGTGAAAGATAAAGCAGAAAATATAATTTAATGAAAATAAGATTGCCAGACAAATACACATCATGTTGGGCTTTTTGTTTTTTTGTTGTTGTTGTTCTGTAAGGTTAATTACACTTTCCTGAAGATCTATATTCTTACATACTCAAAAGGGAGAAAAACTCTGAACTGACATCTTGATTCAAAGATCATAATGAGCTTTTAATTCACATCATCAACTGTGACTTGTAATGCATTCTGACAAATAAATTGGTTAAAATTGTACTTAATTCTAGTTAATTTTATTCTTTGTTAGAATCAACTATTTTTTCACTTAAGTGGCTCAAAAAATATACCTAATTCTAATAAAAATCCTTTGAACATAAATGTGTATTCACAAGTTTATTGGCATAAATAACTCTTGCAAAAATCTCAACCTATGTGGTCTCTACTGCTTACAGTTAGAGTTGTTTAGTGGTTAAAAACATAAATATTCACACTGAGCATATATGGGTTTAAACTGAAACCCAATGTTTCAGTTCCTGAAAATGTAACCTTGATCAAATAACTTAAAAACACTAAATCTTGATATACTTAAGTATTAAAAATGTGAATAATATTACCTTAATATTCTTGTGTGAAAAATGAATAAAATTATGAATATGTGGCATATATTAAGAACTTCATAAATGGTGCATTATTAAAATCATCATCAACAACATAAAAGGATGTATTTAACTTAAATATCTACTATATACTATTCTTGATGTTACAGATACAACTATGAACACAATAACTTAGATTTTCTACTCTTGTAGAGCATTTCTTCCTCTGGAAGAAAATACACAAATAAAAATTCACAATAACAATATGTAGTCTGTGAGATGGTTTTTATTTCACCAGTACTGTGGTGAAATAAAACAGGAATTACCATCCAAGCTTTAAGATAGAAAGAGAATAATCATGATTTTAAAAGAGGTGAAGTGACAAGGCTTCATTTAGAATGTGCTATTTAAAAATATGTATCTTCCCAAATTTGTATGTTTGTCAAAACATAAGTTTTGATATAGGGGATTTCCCACTCTATTTTATTTTTTATTTTCGTATGGAAATATATATATTTAATATAAATTATTACATATTTACTTATATTGGGCATCTTAATTTGCACAAATCCAAGCACACATATTTATATTTTTATATTTTTATTTTATTTAAAAATTATATATTTTATATGTTTATATATTTATACTTTTTGTTTTTATACATAATTCTTATATTTATATGTATTTATATACCCTTTTATATGTGCTTCATATTTTTTACAGCATTTTCAGAAACATTTTTTAATGTTGCATCAGGAATGGACAAACTGATTTTACATTTTAGCTTAGCTTTTCCTAGATAAAGTTGTTCTCTTAAAGTAAGTAATATTATTGTTCCATTAGCATTAAGAAAATTCTAGATGTGTAATGGTGCGTATGACAGATACAGGGAGGACTAGGATGATATTCTTTGAGAAGCAACAATTGCACTGGGCTTAGAGCATTGGTAAAATGGAAGGATGAGTATCTATCTGAGCCAGTTACTGGAGATGTAAGACAAAAGTAGGCACAAAGTCTTTGGGAACTCCAGAGAACATATGTAATATATTAAATATTAAGGCAGTCTAATTCAGGATAATTCCCATGGTATTAAAAGCAGAGGGTGAGAGAAAGTCAAAAAACATTTTTAGTGCAATGATCTCTATCTCAGACAGTCAGTCTTTTGTGTGACTTTCACTGAATCTTTGAAGCCAAGGATTTTACCAAACACCATTCCAAGAGGCTACTGCTCTCCACAACCCAACCGATTCCATGACTGACAGATGGAGTCGGGGAGCCCTTGACATTCATTATCATTGCAAAATTGTACTGAGTAATTGCTCAATACAAGAAAAACACATCTGCTCTTTCAAATTAATGAAAATTGAAAAAAAGAGAAAAATCTAGCATATTTTTCATCAAAAAATGGTAATCAGCATTTTGCTTAACAATACAGGTTTAATTACGTTAGTTAATATAGAAGGTGAAATTGAGGAGTAAGGTGTTCTATTGAATTAAAATTGATTGACTCCAGAACTTGTCCTTAAATTGAAGAAAAGAAATAACGACCTTTGAAACCATCAAAGTTTAAAAGCTTCCTTTAAAAAAATAATTTTCTCTTGGGGGTATTTGATTGATCGCTTCTAAGCAGGCTGTCAGCAAACGTTATAATTTTCCAATAATTTGAACAGGCTTCATCTAAAGATGGAGATAAAAAGTGGAGAAAACATTATTTGCAACCCCAGGTAGAAGGAAGGAATAATTTACAATTTATATGCAAAACAACAAATATATATAATCCATTCTGGCTCAAATAGTTAAAAAATAAAAGAGAGTGAGAGAGACTGACTTAACAACAGGCTATTCTATACATAATATTGGTTCTTCTAAAGAGAGCCAACTAACTGGTCACATCAGTGCTTTGCAAGCCTAGCAAGTAACACGTGAGCTATGCCCTTTCTCTGACTAAAAAGCATACAAGCCAAAGCTCAGAAAAGACAATGAGAGTGGGACAGTGGAATATATTCCTGAACATGTACTTGGAGACTTACAAGATGCAGAATAAATTAGGCATTGGATTGGTAACAAAGGAGAATATTAATTTTAATTGCATTTTTCATTGTACTTCTCTGAAAAGAATAAATATCACTTTCTTAATTTTTAATTAAATCTTATTGAATCTTTCTGTCCCCTATTCCTGATTCTTGTTCAAGCTTATTCTTGATCTGCCCCCACCCTTCCTTCTCTCTCTCTCTCTCTCTCTCTCTCTCTCTCTCTCTCTCTCTCTCTCTCTCTCTCACACACACACACACACACACACACACAAACTGAACACTAAATTTACACCAAAGCAAATTTAACAGAGAAATTAGAGAAATGCTCGTGCTCTTGCATTCATACAGTTGAAAAATATCAGTATAACGTAAACTTGCTCACTTATATGTAAACATTGGGCAGTTCAATCATTGCAGAAAGAGGGCACCTTTTCATTTTAATGCAAAACCGAGCTTAGCTATATTGTAACCAATTGGGAAAAGAATGTAGGAAGGCCACAGTTGAAAAACTACAAGTCTTGGCTAAATAGGAAAATGTGTCTTGTGTGATGGATATCTTGAAATATTCAGTGGCTTCCAAAATTCTACTGAAAAGTCCTCATAATTTTTTACCAGAATGGCTTATGTCAGTTCCAAAACTCTAAAATCCAGCACCTTTTTTTTGATGTCCATCCTTTCTTTTTAATATGTGTCCTTCTTTAAAAGATAGTCCCATCCATACTATACTATGTACATTCTTGATCTCTTTCTGCTTTTCTTACATGTGCATGAATGTTTATACTTAGTGTGGCTATCTGTGTTGAGCAGAGGGTAGGTGTAATAAAAAAAGTAATAATAATAATTGAAGCAAACCTGGCTAGACTGAGTGACTGTACCTGGTGGTTGGCATATCTTACTCTGTTGCTTTAGTTATCTATCTCATGTGATACTAATATATATGCTATTGGCTTGAAAGCATTCTGTATTTTTGCCATTTTTTTATGCTCTCACAAACCCTATCTAAATTCCCAAGAAACCTTGTGTAATAGAAATAACTATAAACTCTGAGAATAATATCACCTAGAAGTTAATGTGGTTTGTTTAGGAAAACAAAGTTTTTTAATCATAAAGGCTAGGAGTTGTAGTTCTAATTATGTCAGTTACCTGATGTAGGAGAAAATAAGTTTCCATCATGTATAAAATGAAAAAGTCTGAGTAATCAAAGGATTTAATTGAAATGTGTTTAGAATGCAAAGAATGTGATATTAAATTTATTTATTAAGTGGAGAAAAGTTACAGAAATGTCATTTAATTTCTCATTTTTTCTACCTCTTAACACATTCAGATGGACAATAGTATCAAGATGCATTTTACTTGAAATTATTAACCATTAGCAGGGTCATCTTTATATGACATTAATGATACAAGGAAAGCTTAGCACTTTAAAAAGCCTTGTATATTTTGATGTTCTTCAGCAATGAGGCAAGATTTAAGATATAGTTTCACTTAATTTCAATCTGTTGCCATTGGTATTAAACACATTACCTATAATGCTATTCATTTATGCTTCTGTCATACCTTCTCGCAGCTAAGAGTTCCAAGTCCTTGGAACACAGCTAAAAGTTTGCAAAATGCAACATGCGTTCTGAAATGAAATCTTATTAAACACATTTGTATTTGCTGTAAAGAGCAAATATACTTTCAAATGTTCGCATATTATGAGTATATTTCTAGAAGTAATATTATTTCCTCATGGCAATGTTAAACTTAAATGGTTTTATCACTAAATACTTATCCAAGTGCTTCCAAGAGCATCAGACCATATTCATTGTAGGAATTACGTAGAAACGCTGTGACTGTTCTTATGGAACGTGTGAAGAAAATAGTGTAGTTTCATTTGTATAAGTAATCGTTTGCTAAATGCCTACTATATTGTAAGGCATTGTAACAGGCATCATGAAGGGAGAATAGAGGGTAAAAAAGGCAATTCAGGCTTTTAAAAAGCTTAAAATAAAAATAGAAAGAAAATCTATTTAGAATAATTATATTAGGTAGCAGTGAATAAAAGCCGCCTCCCAGACTACTTCACAGGCATAGTGTTGTGTAACATCAAAACTTTCTTCACCTAATGCCTTTTTGCCAGGAAATTACTTTACTCTCATCTTCTGTTTGAAATTTTTTTTTATGTTCTTTCTTTTTTAAAAAAATATGTTATTTTCTTTTTCTTCATTTTCTGACATCCTCTAGTTTACATTCTTTTATTTTTAATCAAGGATCTCTCTCTGATGCAACAAAGCATACTTTGAATAGAGCTATATTTTCTCTAATAACATACTTTCTTTAAAAATGCATTTATACATATAGTGAACCATGTTGTGTACCTGCAAGTATTTTGCTTTAATGGCAGTTTGCACACAAAGTGTTCAAATTGGGTATTAACATTTTAGAAATCATATTTACCTTTCAAATTTTTTTATATACAATCTATCTAGCTAATTATCTTAACAAAAATAATTTTAAAATTATATTTTTGTGTGAAATGAGTAATTAAGAAGAATGTTTGAAAACGTACTAAGGACTCTACCATATTTCATGAACTAAGCATGAAAATCTTGCTAATACAATAATTCATACCATTGAGCAGTCACACTGGTTCTTTAGTCTTAGAAAACACACTTTTTGGATCTTCCTACAAAGCTTGCTGCTCTTGCCATCAGAATTTTGTCGTATTTTCCTGGAGTGAGCCCTTCAAACAGTGCACTATTTTGAATGTCTACTGATGTATTCCCTGTGATACCAACAGATACCAAAAGATAACAGGTAATATACCTTTTAGTGGATCCTATTGCCTATTTGCTAGAGTTTGGTCTAAGAACTGCCTTTATTGTTGTTTACCATTTATAATGAGATTGAAAAAAAAAGAGATTTATAACCTTCAAGTACCTGCAATCATGCTGTGTAACTCATATTTATGAAATTCTTTGATATTTCTTGACAACTAAAGGAAATTAGTTACAGATGGCCCACCAGCTTTGGACTGAACATTTTCCTGGATAGGGCCCCTCTACTCCTCTCCTTTCCTACCTAAAGAAAAGGGACCACCCTGACACAGTATCTAGATCTGGACTCATCATTGCAGGACTCTACTTATATAGTTGGTTCTATCTGAGCTAACTATACGCAATATAGTTTAATTATTTTTATTTTTTTCAAATTATAGTTTACATTAAAGATAATTTTATATTAGTTTCAGGTGTACAGAATAGTGGTTAGACATTTGTATAATTTATAAAGTGACCCACCTGGCACTATACATAGTTATTAATATATTATTGACCATATCCCTATGTTGTACTTTATGTTCCCATAACTATTTTGTAATATCAATTGATACTTCTCAATCCCCTCACCTTTTTCACACAGCCTCCCAACCCTCTCTCATGTGTATTTACCTAAGAATTTCAAAACACTGATTTGAAAAGCTATATGCACCTCTATGTTAATTGCAGCATTATTTACAATAGCCAAGATATGAAAGCAACCTAAATGCTCATCAATAGATGACCAGATAAAGATGTTGTACATATATATAATGGAATATTACTCAGTCATATAAAAGAATGAAATTTACCATTGGTAATGATATACAATATACTTTTGTAGTGAAACGGTTAATGAGAAGCCTTAGACAGTTTCACAGATGAGTTTATTTGAGATGAGCTAAGGCTCATGAGTATGATTACTGTAAGAGTATCAGTAAAGATGATTTTGGACAGAGAGACTTGCCTGAAACAAGGCATAGAAGCCTAAAAGTGTATGATTATTTCTAAATTAAGATTAGTACAAGTTTGGATATATTTAAAGATGTATATTGACTCTTGCTGCATTATGTAAACAGTGTCCAAATCCTCAACACTGCTTAACAAATATTTTCCTATATTTATAAAATATATAGTAAAATTAAATTAATGCATTTATTTTAGTTTTATATCACATAGGACATTGGTATATAGGATTGTGAAGAACTAAAGTTAGTAGAGAAAATCAATGGGGACTTTTTTTAAAGGTAAGAAATAAAGGAGAGATTTCAGAGACTCTAAACATTATTACCATGTAGGAAACCTATATATTCAGTAATAGAGAATAACATGGAGGAACCCACTCAGGTTGTTCATGCTATTCTATTCAGTACTAAATTTCTAAATCTCTCCTGTTTTTATTTAAATTTTATCCATATCTCAAGGACCCATTTGATCTTACCTATTCTGAGCATCATACCCTTTCTAACATTATCATTGTGTCCTTCAAATTACTTTTAGCATTCCTAAGGTATCTGTTCAATGTATAAACCATGTGTTATCACTTAAGAATTTCAGAGGAGAACACCTTATTTTTACAACTGCACTATGAACTGTTAAGGAGGTAGTGGCAATGATTACTTCAAGTATAATCTTGTAGCATATTAAGTCTTTGTCAAATATTTGTTTAGTTATGATTGCAGAGATATTAGAAAGTAATATAGTTCTTAGTCTACTGCACTTTGTAAATGCAAGTAATTTTAAAATACAGTGATACCTCCAGGAAATTGATGTCAGGAGAATCCTTTAATTAGCATTTGATTTTAGAAAAAGAGATAAAAGATAAAAAATATTTTGAATATTTTGGCATTTTGTTCAAGAAAATGACTTCTTAGAACTGACAGGAGTAAAACCTACAAAAGGGTACAGCCTTATCTATCTTCTCATTCCCCATCAGTTAGAATGATGCATCCCCCACATTTCTTCCTGTTTAGTGTGTGAAGGCCGATTTATTTGATGAAAACAGTTACTTTGAGAAGAATTTAAGACAGTTACTATTATTGGAATTTTTAATATGAGAAAATCTGTTAGTTCTTTACATCCATATATCTAGTGAGAATGGCACATTGTAAAACAGAGCCCAGGTCTTATGTATCATGTATAATTTCCTTTCTAAACAAAAAAGTAGACTCAACATTTTATAAATATTACTAAAAAAAAACTATTTTGAATTTAACTTTTGGTTGGTCCTACCTTTTGATTAATCAAGACCCCCATTCATTAAGCTGTTCTTGTAGTTAAAATGTGCTTAGCTATTCTCTTAAAAATAGTAAACATTGAACTTTTAGGCTATATTATTTCCATAAATTTCCACTTTTATATTCTATTTTCTAAATAAAGGAGAGTTTATAAAATAGAAAATAAATTCTTAGAAAAGATATCTCAATTCTGTCTTCATGTTTAATGTCATGATCAAGCATTGTGAGTTTTATTTACTTCTTAATGCAATGGAATGTAATATTACCCTGATATTCATCATAGTAGCTCAGTTATTCCAAATTTTGATGGCTTGATAAGTTCATTTACAAAGAGTAACATAGGCAAAGTTGTTAAAAACATATATAAATCACCTCAACAATTATTCTTCTAACACATATGTAGTGAATACCTACGAGAGAGAGTCACTATATTATGTGCGTGTAAAACAAGGAAAAGTAAATCTGAGATGGTCCCAACCCCAGCAGAACTTTATTTCTTACCATTTGAATATATACATATATTTTGCAACTGTATTCAGTCTTATTTATCTGAAAATATCGCATGCACAAATTTAGTAATTTGACAAACTGATTGGTATTTTTGTGATTATAAATCATACATTCTTTAAAAAGTTGTATAGGTGCAGTTTCTTCTAATTAGCAATAATATACTTTTTTACTGTTTGTGTCTATAGAAATAGCTATTATTGATCAAAATGTTAATCCATGTAGTATTATTGATTCAACCATTCTACTGTAAAATAGTTTTTGTCATAAAATACAGAGTCACTGAATATTAACCAGAAAGAAATCTCAGAATTAATATAATCCAAATCCAAATCCAAATTTTACTATAAACTATTCTCCAGAAAAACAAAGTGAATCATCAAACATTGCAAACCAAATGATCCGTGACTGAATCCAGTCACTTTGATTCACCACAGTGGATCGCAGTGGGAATTCATTACAAATAGTCAGATGTGCCGTTTAAATATCAACTTATATTCTTGCCATTATGTCTTATAGTCTCTCAAGTAGGTTATACAAAATTTAGTACTATTTTGAGAAGTTTATTTTTAATCATCAATGACTTGACTTGGTGCTTTGTATGACACAAGTATTTTATTTAAATATCTATTTTAAATTAATAATTGGCAAACAATAAAAACTAAATTCACCATTAATTTTTTTAACTTTCTAACACAATAAAATAAATAACAAATAAAATAAATAACAAAATATTTTTATAGATTTTTACTAAGTGAACACCACTGTATTCTTTAATGAGAGAGGAAATTGAGCCTTTACAATATGCACATTTATTTTTCTTATGTAACTTTAAATAATAAATTATTATGATTTCTTAGGTTTTACAGACTCGTGATTTAAAAAAAATTCATCTTCTTTGAGCCACTTGTGATATTGCTATAAAGTTTCTATGAAAGCAGATAAGAGGCACACCTACCTCTATTCTCTCATCCAATGCCCAACTCAGAGACATCTTAACTCATCATTGTTCTCTCCAGTGCTGAATCAACCCCAAAGATTCTCTAAGACTTACAACAGAGTAGGCTTGGCAGCCACTGTTAATTAATCAGTTTTGACAAATAAAGTAAAAGCTATCTGATTTCCCTCAAAAAATCATTTTAACATCATTTTAAAAAGGTTTTTTTGTTTAGTTTTTTTTTTTGTAATCTGCACTTAAGTTTAAAAACAATTAGGAAATAACAAAAAAAATAAGGAAATTCTACCTCTAATTTTCATTACCCATTTACTTGGTATCTTGTATAAACTATTAAGTCCTCAAATTTTTAAAAACTATTCCACAGTGTCTTTTTTGGATCAGGTGTGATCATTTGTAGGTTGACCTTTATGATTAGATAGACTAGGTAGATAGATGATAGATAGATGATAGACAGAAGATAGCTAGATAAATAGATATTTATTTTTCTTATTTACTTCTCTTATAACCTTTTCCTTAAATACTTTCTCACCTACCATGTTTACCTTAGCATAAATGCTTATAAGTTTGAAAATTAAAAGAGACTGATGTGTAGTTTTAGAAATGTTTTTTTTGCTTTCTATAATTATCTAAATTATTAATGGGCAAAGATAACTTTAAAGCTTCTTCATAGCTTCTGTTCTGCATTTTGTATCTGCCAAACACTGTTCTATTCTTAACATCAGAGATCAAGTTCTGGGGGAAATATACAAAGACACAGTATGTAATTAAAAGGCTGAAAAAAATTTTAAGGTCTGTAAATTCTATAAAAGTTCAAAGATGGGAAAAATACTTTGGTTTTAATAGTTTCAAAAGCTTTATAGAAAAGTTGTCACTTAAATTAGACTTAGGAGAGTTGGTAAATTTTTAATTTTCTAAGTTGAAATATCATAAGTCAAAATGCTTTTAATTCGTTTAACCTACGGAACATCATAGCTTTACCTAGCCTACCTTAAATGTGCTTGGAACACTTATAATAACCTACAGTTGAATTTTTATCTTGAGTTTCACCCAAGAATAAGTGTCTTTTTCTTCTCAGCAGAAGCAGGACACACAGATGGGCATTTTTAGATGTGATGGATGTGCATCACAAAACACAATATCAAAAAAACACTAGTAACACAGTACATTGTAGAATATTGGTTGTTTATCCAAGTGACTATGTGTCTGACTGGGAACTGCTGATTGCTTCCACTGTGCAGCATTACAAGAGAGTATTGTACCACATATGGCTACCCTCAGAAAAACTCAAAATTCAAAAGTTGAAGTATGATTTTTATTGAATGTGTATTGATTTCATTTCATTATAAAGTCAAAAACTTGTAAGTAAAACCATTGTAAGTCAGGGAACAACTGTACACTCTAGTAGGTGAAATTAGAATATACAGTAGTCTCCCCTTACCTTCAGTTTCACTTTCTGCAGATTTAGTCACTTACCTATAGTCCACCAAGGTCTGAAAATATTAAATGGAAAATCCTAGATATTTTGAGAGAAAAAAAAAAAGAGACCCCATTCACATAACATTTATTTTGATATATATTTTTTATATTTTATTATGTTATTATTGTTAATCTTTTACTATCCTAATTTATAAATTAATATTTGTCATAGGTATGTACATATAGAAAAAAAAACATAATATAATGAGGTTCAGTACTCTTTCCAGTTTCAGGAATCTATTGCTGGTCTTAGAACATATTCTCATGGATAAGGGGGGACTACTGTATATAGCAATTTATTTTTCTTTTAAATAAGAGGAAATAAAATGGGCACTTATATTCACTTGGGGATCACTATTGTTACAATCTAGAAGGTAATGTTTACCTAATTTATCAATTTTTGAAAAAATTAGAAAAACTTTAAACATTTTCTTGAGCAGAAAGCAACTCACTTCTATGTTGTTCACTTCTTCCTTATCTATAAGTAACCTGAAACTATGGATTTAGGTAAATCTAGATTAATATGAATGGTAGCCTTGAATAATAAAAATAAAAACAAAATACTTCGAATGATTACTCTTGACAAGATACATATATTATTTTCATCTTTAGAGAAGATGAAAACTTTGAGGATTATAAAGGTTTTGGTCACCTAGTAACTACCAAACCTGGCCTGGATTTCTTGTTTTAGTAATTATTTAAAAAGATACTAAGACTTTGGCTTTAAACACATTAAAATTTGTATAGAAAGCTAAATTTTTTATGAATATTTTAGAAGTTGTTAATTTTTATAGAAATATTCTACTTTAGGAAAAATCAGATCCAATCTATGTTTCCTAATTGTAAGACTATGGTATTTTTTAAAGGTATATTTATAATAATTTTACTATAAGACTGTGCTGAAAATTATGCCCAAAGTGAGGAACAATTAAAAATCATGAAAAAATAGTTCTCTCAAAAGTCCAGAATAAATAAAATCTCAATTTGAAAATTGGTTTTGTCACGATATCAGGGCATATGTTATAATGCTATGCTTAAGTTTACTGGTATCAGTCTCAAAATTAAGAAATAATCTCAAATTTACTAAGATTCATGTTCATACTGTTTTTCTAAGGAGAAGAATCTATTAAGAAAAATAACTTCTATCAGTACATAGAAAAACCTTTGATAAAATAATTTCTTAACTTTGGACATTATTTTTATTTATTTATTTTTCTTTTGTCATCATACATTTTATTTTATTTTTAATTTAAAACTTTTAAAATTGCAGATTTTATAATTTCTTAAGTTGCTGAACTCAAGAAGACCATACCTAATTGAGCTTTCAATCTTCAAGGTGCTTGAGGTAGAAGTCTATTTAAGATAGTTTATTCCAATAAAAGATGGAATCATGTTTAATCTGGTAAATGTCAGATGAATGACAAAAAAGTTAAGAGGTATAAAATTTCAGATGTCGAATTAATGAAAATTTTCATCTCATTAATATACTAGGCTAAATGAGGTCTTATTTACCAACTAATTTTTCCCAGAGGTTTATCTTTTAAATGATGAGTAGCTTCAAAAGATCTTGGGTAAAACTGTCTAAATTAAATAATTTCTATATAAAACTAAGCACAAAAGTTCAGATTGATTAAATGAATAAAAGCGCATTAGTGCATGATTACAGCAAAGCCCAGAATTCAAGGATTCTAATAGCTCACACCTCAATTTTGTAGTTTTCAGGATAACCAAAGATTCTTAAGTATGTAGTCTGTATTTAGCAGCATATCTTTGCTCATTTCTCAGGTCATTTTAGTGTTCAATTACGTATATATACATAAATATAAAGTATAAAATACTTTATATGTGTATATTGTCCTTGCAGAACTCTCTTGAGCCTAGGTCACCAGAACAAAATAATAAAGATGTGAAATTTCAAGATGTATTTTTATTCCCTAAAATTTTGCATAGCAAAAAATAAATATTTAATTAATAGGTACTTCTTATATGAAAAAAGGACTATTTATTTTATTGTAGTTCCCTTTGTTCTGTTTGAAGATGTAAAAGGAAAGATTACAAGATTTCTTATGAGCTGTCTGCTCAGAAAACACAGTAAACTATTTTATCCAGAAAGACATGAAATAGACTATTTTAAGCTTCTAGGAGCCGTGATGCCATAAAAGAAAATGCCTTCTTAAAATTACAGATTATTTTTATTTGTACTAATTATAATTAAAAATTATCAGTTCACAAAAGTGGCAGGTTTATTACACATTTATTTTATAGTCTCAGGCACTACATATTAAGCATCCTGTTTTGTAATGCTTTTGAAAAATTCTTAAATTAGATATGTACATCGTTGCTTTATATTAAACAATGTTGGCATTTTAATTTTAAATCTATAATTTTTTATTAAGAATCTATTTATGTAATAGTTAAGAAAATGCCAATAGTAATTTTCTTAAAATAAAAACAAGCTCAATAATTTTATTTCATCTCTTCTGTGGGCTCCATGATGAAATAATTATGCATTCAGTAGTTAATCATGCCTAGCCAACAATAATCATAATTCTGGAAAATAATGCATTCTGCTTTAAAATGCTTGTATAATAACCAACTAAGCTTAACAGGAACATTGAGATAATAGAGTAGAGATATTGAATATAAGCTGTGCTCTTCTAGAAAAGCAAAGACAAATTAAATTAACATGCACATATGCAAATTAGTGGATGTGATTCCTGAATATACATTAAAATGGAACTAACTTAAAAAGTTTTACTTGAGTTTTCACAGAGATGGTCTCTTTCTTTGCCTATATCTGTTATAGATTATTAACACTGACTAACAATTTAAACTCTCAGAAATATTTTGGATGGTCAAATACCATAGGCTAAAAGAAAATAAAAACATGTAACTAAAATTAAATGAATTTTGATTTATAGTGACTATTGTGATTAAATAAAACATTACTCCATATGCACAAACTATTGCTATTTTTCTAACTACCAGAAAAGGGTAGCTTTACTTAACTACTGCATATTCCCTTTTAAAAACAATTAGGAAATAACAAAAAAATAAGGAAATTCTACCTCTAATTTTCATTACCCATTTACTTGGTATCTTGTATAAACTATTAAGTCCTCAAATTTTTAAAAACTATTCCACAGTGTCTTTTTTGGATCAGGTGTGATCATTTGTAGGTTGACCTTTATGATTAGATAGACTAGGTAGATAGATGATAAATAGATGATAGACAGAAGATAGCTAGATAAATAGATATTTATTTTTCTTATTTACTTCTCTTATAACCTTTTCCTTAAATACTTTCTCACCTACCATGTTTACCTTAGCATAAATGCTTATAATTTTGAAAATTAAAAGAGACTGATGTGTAGTTTTAGAAATGTTTTTTTTTTGCTTTCTATAATTATCTAAATTATTAATGGGCAAAGATAACTTTAAAGCTTCTTCATAGCCTGAGCATTATACATGTGTGTGTATATACATATATATATATATATATATATATATATATATATATGTATATACACACACATGTATACATATATATGTGTGTGTGTGTGTGTGTATATATATATATATATATATATATACACACACACACACATATATATGTATACTATATATATATTTTGGTCATATTCTCAGATGTAGTTATATAGAGAATGTTACAATTTCATAAGAAAATAAAAACATATTTTGGTCATATTCTCAGATGTAGTTATATAGACAATGTTACAATTTCATAAGAAAATAAAAACATATAGGACCCATTATTAAACTAAATAGACAAGATTTTCAATAGATTCATTTCATGCAAAATTACTTTGATAACTCCTAATGAACTCAGACGTGTCTCCTTTTTCTTAAGAATATATTTATAGAGAATTTTAAAATGTTTTTTTCTCCTCAAGAAAATTTGGTGCTGGTGGCTTTATAATGGTATAAAAATTCAAAAACTATGTGAATTTGAAAATATTTTGAATAAATATGTAATGACTGACATTGACATAAGATATATTTGGAGTGCTTATTATAAGTAAAATTTTCAGGGTGCTACACTCTCATGCAGATTCAGTTTGTTCTAGGAGTAGAGTCTAGGTGTTACCCTTAGGTGACAAACAGCTTCATCAAATTTGAGAATTCTTAGTTTTGCTTCAAATATAATGTTTTCTGAGTCTCATTGAATTCTCAATTTTCCAGAGGAAGAAAAGTGAATCCTTATAAATTACCAAAGAACACTGGGTCACACCTAATTATAATAGAAATAATCTCTAATTTCAAAAAATTATATCATATTACATCATCTAATTGCTGTGTTCCTTTTGTTAACTCTCATCTATATGGCCTTTCATTCATTAAAAAAAAAACTATGATCTAAGTTTTTTTTCCTAATGACAAAACAGCACACACACACACACACACATACAGACACACACACATAAGTATAGATATGCATAGGTATAGGTATAGGTACAGGTACAGGTACAGGTACAGGTACAGGTACAGGTATAGGTATATATATGAAAAGCCAGGCACACCTTTGGAACATTTTCTCAAAAATATCAAGCAAAGGCATTGGAATTTAAAACACTCAGCCAAGTTATTGAAGTCCAGACATTGACTCTAACTACTTCACAACAGATCTTCTCATTCCCTTAGTATGACATCTGATAAGATTCAACCTCTTGTTTCCATGGTTATAATGGTGAAATTGCCTCTTATGAGTTTACATCCAAAAGAGAAAATTACTTGGAGAAAAAATATTTCAACTTTGTGTTGCCAAAAATTTATCAACAAGCATATTTATGTGAAGTAGAGATTACCTTATAAAAATATGAGGTAATGTTTGAAGGCTAGAGTTACAGGGAATGAATTAAATGAGAACTAACAATTTAGAGCTACGTGAAGCAAAGATTTTTCTTTTCCTTTTTCTCATAATTGCTTTAAGCTGTATTCAGTTATCTATTCATTCATCCAAAGGATTTATTGAAGACAACAATGTCAGCTCCTATTGACTGCTAGTTTCTTATAGATTCTGATGTTCAACTTGTGCTCAGTTTTCTTCCTGAACTAAATTACTAAAGTTGCTTTCACAGTTAAATACAATCTGTTAAATTCAATAAGACCTTTTTTTTTTTATCATATATTTACTTACTCTACATTGGAGAAAGTGTAAAAGTTAGTAGTTAGAGTTGGGAAGTGAGGAGAGTTCTCTTTGGATCTTACAAGGACACAAGGCCAATTAACTTCATAGCTGAGGTGAGACCCTGGGTTCCTGATTGGTAGACAAAGTCTGGACATAAAAGATTCTGAAATGTTTTTAGGCCTTACAGTGGCTTATTTGAGATCCACAGTTTTTCCTTAAAGTTCCATTAAGATATAGACTATTTTGGTAGGATTGGGGGAAGGAGAATCCTGAACTCTAAGGTCATGTTTTCATTTGAAAAGAAAAATCGATTATAAAGTTGTGTGATAGCTATAATGAATACAATATGTTGTAAGTATTACTTTTTTTGGTTCATATCTCACATAAATCATTTAAAGATTTACATTCCATTTAAAGATTTAATCTCTAATGATGCCCCTTGGGCTTATTGATATGTAAAGTAGAAAAAGGATCAAACCAGCATCAAAGAGATGACTGAATAACTTTGAGCTTCCCAAACAATAAAACAGATTTGAAAACTTTGATAAGGTTAAGACTTCATTTTAGACATTAAAATTCAGACTTCATGAGTATAAATTCTACAAATTTAGGTAATAAACTAAAAACCTGGATCTTCTGTCCCCAAATATAAGAAAGTTTGATGAATATGAACACAAATGATGAAATGTGAGTCCTGTTGAGTCTGGACTTTCTGCACCTACACTATTTTTGGTAGGGGGAGGGTAAAGCCAAAAGCAGAGGATTTTTTGATGAACTTCTGTCTGGACGCCATGGTAAAGAAGGGAGATCCCCATGGCCAGGTAACCCCATAGAAATCTAAGGAGATTATGTAATTAGGCAGATCTGCATTTTCAAGTCACACTGACCTCAGTGAGCGGACCTCAAAGAAAGAAATACACATGTCCAGATGTCCTATTACTGGGAAAGAAAAAAAAAACTCAAAAAAGATTAGTATCTTGACTGGTCTAAGCCCTCTTACAATTGTAAAACTTCTCAAAGAATAAAAGTTAATAGGGTTCATTTTAGTCATGCAATACATATGACTATAGTCACTGAGATGATCAAGTCACCTTCTGATATTCCATTTGTGAGTAAAATTGCAAAAGCTTTGGAATCAGTGTGACTAAATTCTCAGCTTACTTGAAACACAGTTCACAAATATGTTGTGAGTGGAAAGTATAGACAATTGTTAATATAATAAAAAGATAGTAGAGACTGAATGAGAAGTTCTGTGGAATCAGAAATCTTGCCAACAGCACAAATAAGGCTTGAGAAAAACATTCCTTACAAGAGGAGCAAAATGAAAATGATAATAGATTTTGCTCTGAGATGCCTATGGTGTAATTTTTTTCTGATAAAAAAAAATTCTCATGATCTGATCCCAGGAATCTTACTTCATGAGAACAATTTTATTACAATGAGATATTAAACAAGAAAAAAATATTTTTTTTTATTCATCAAAACTTCTCATCTTTTCTCCTACCACTATCAAGCCCTATGAGAAGGTGCGGTAAAGGCCATTTGAAGAGAAGAGAAGGGCAAATTTTTCTCTGCATCAGATGTATATGCAGACAAAAATACTTGGTCTGAATACTTATCTAGAAATATTTGGCTTAAAAAGTAACAAAGATAAGCTGTTTTCCTATACAAATTTTTAATTGATCCTTCATAGATAGGCAGATAGATGCTAAATAGATGATGACAGATGATAGATGATAGATAGATGACAGATGACAGATGATAGATGGATAGATGATAGATAGATAGATAGATAGATAGATAGATAGATAGATAGATAGATAGATAGATAGATAGACAGACTGGCAGGCAGATAGAGCAAATAAGCAAGGAAGGGAGGGATAGGGGAGAGAAAGAGAGAGAGAGAGAGAGAGAGTGAGAGAAAGAGAAAGGGAAAGAATCAATCATTTTTCAATATTGAATTACTAAAAAGAAAGAGCTGGGAGAGTCTGTACACCAATTACTATCAGAAAAAAATCAATTTCAGGCAACATATGTCCTTCCAAGTAGGTATGAAGCTCATAGAATAATTTAAAGATAAGTTAACCTGGTCTTGAGGCAGTTCCTAAACCATGAAACAGGAAGTAAACGGTAATCAGAGAAAGTGTTATCTGATATGGCTTCACTAAAAAGCAATCAATCATTCATACAACAAATATCCCTGAACATATAACTTCCTAGTACAGGACTAGGTGTGCTAGATACAAATGACTATTACAGAGTTCCTTTGAAACTGGAATCCTGACATGTCTCTACTCTTGTTCATCTGAGGACTTGTGCTTTTTATGAATCTTAGTTGGGAAGCATGACCTCAGCTCTGCCCTATCATTCTCTTTCCCTAAACATTAGTGTATATCTTGTTTGATCACAAAACACTAACAAGGAAGAACTAAAATACATACCAATTCATGTTGCCTCTGACCCAATAAGGTATCCTGCAGAAGCTGAGAATCTCTGTCATGGCATTGATTGCACATAACTCTCTGGCCTAAGAGTCATAAAACTGAAAAAAGATACAGGAAGAAGGCAGAACGATTGCAGTATCTGCTGCTACTTCCCACCAGCAAGTGAATCAGTGGAGCAACAGCAGTGGGTGAGTGTGGGAGTCTTAGAATACAGAAACGTTCTATAGCTTTCTTTCCTTTCTGCATTCTGGAGTCTCTGCACCTCGTATAGAGGGCTTTAGTTCCTTCTAAAGGGCTTCCACTTAATTAATTCAAGAGCACCCCAAATATTCTCTTTTTGATTAATTCAAAATCAACCAATAAGAGATTTACATTACATCTGCAAAATACCTTCACAGTAGCACCTATACTAGTGTTTGACGAATAACTAGGAAAATGCATGTTTGTGCGACAAAATAGCTGCTGCCATTCATTGCCCACGAAATCTCAGGAGAAAATTTCCCTTGTAGTCTACTCTAACAAATATACTAGAAAGGGAATTTGGGGAATATATTTTATTCTAGCTAAGTTGACATATCACAAATTCATTAGTCATGGCTTTCATGAATCAGTAGCAGTGTTCCAAACTCTTTGGGTGTGAAACAAATCCCTGGTTTAGATCTATAAATATTAAAGTAATCTTTGTACAACAGAGTATTTAAACTACACGGCTCATGTTCAGAAACATTGATTCAGATTAAGTGATTGCTGCCCTTCTAAAGAAATGCACCTCATATGGAAACCTTACATCTCTCTAGTCATTTCTTTCCTGTTTATGTTCTCTGGGTCTTCCAAGTTTCATACAGCTAATGCATAAGAGTATTGGAACTCAAAATGGCCTTTTGTGTTTTAGTTTAGTTCTCTTTCCCTAATAGTTCTGTCACTAGAATGAGGAAATCAAAAGACCATTGATTTGTTAGCACAATTATACAGGCACCTCACAACTCCTGTGAAGTCCTTAACGTCACTGATATGAGAGACCTGGTTTTTCTTTAGTATGGTCAATATTGCTTGTGGGATTGAATCAATTGTGCAATGATCTGTTCAAATGCTCACTTGATGACCTGCAGAAAATCAATCTAGTTAGCCAGGTAAATATTCTTCCCACTCTCACTAATCACTACAAAGGAATCTAGTTTCTATTTAAAATACTCTAAAGAGGAGAAGTCAGCAAAAATCCTCAGAAATGAAGGAAATCACTCATTCTGCCCCATTCCTACATAGCTTGAATTACAACTGCAACAGGCTAGTGAATGTGCTGTAAAGAGAGGGCTGCTTAAATGTCCTCAGAATAAACTGATCTTAACAAAATTTATAAAGTGACATTTTATTTATTTATTTTTTATCTTATCCCATTTTCTCTCTTGTCATGTTCCATCTGAGTTTGAGCACATTTAAAGCTTCATGTCATGGGAGAACCTATTGCAGGATTGACATGATACCTGCCAGGAGTGAATTAATAAAATAAAATTTTAATAATGAAATTTAAAAAATAATTAGTAAGTGGAAACAAACACAATTTGTTAGGCAAAATACATTTAAACTTTAGTAAGCAGGAATTTATAGAACAGGACTCAGGACCAAGAATTTATTAAATTGTTCTGAAGGCTCATATAAGCACTTGATAGAAGGTATCTATCTCTGCATTTAGCAGACAGGGAAGTGAAATAGATAAGATATTTAAAAAGTCATTAGCATGGATTTAAATTTAGTCACTTAGATGTATAACCTGAGATAACATTTTCTCTTAAATATTTGCATCTCTGAACTTAAAATGCGACATTTTTTTTGTTTTTATGTATTCACCACATTTTCGTTAGTTTCAAAAAACTCAGATACAAGAAAACATTGGAAAAAACTATGAATGTTATATAGTATTTTAACAAGTGAAAGTCACATTTAAATTTTCTCTACATTATATGTACTCAGAAATATAAAATCTTTGAAGAATGTGTACAAATAGTGGATTATTAAATTTATGCAGCATATTCCTGCTAGGTCTTGCATAATCAATAAGAATGTTCTAATGATTATTGTCTTTAATGAGAATCTATAAACTAGACCCACTATAAACTCTTCAGATGCATTATGTTTGTTTTAAAAGACTACAACTCTCTAGGACTTAAGTTCAGTGAAATATAAGTAGCCTGGTACCTAGTTTGTTGCAAGGGCTAGCTGAATGGGATTGCATGAAGTTGCCATGGTCACAAAAATTTGTATCCTTTTTCTTTAGGGCTACACTAAAATTATACAAAAAATTATAAGATATGAATCCACAAAGATATGAAAACAAGATGGGGTCATCAGCTACTAAGCAAGTGAACAAACTTTTACATCAGGACAGAAGGAGCTACAACCTTGAGCATGTGATATATAGGATCAGAGTCAGTAGAAGAGGTGGTCAAGACAGCAGAAACCTGAGAAAGTTCTGAAGTACTAGGTCTTAAGGGAGCAAACATAAGAGATGGAATTACAAGGAAGAGGATTAATGAAAGACCTGGTATAAAACAATTCAGCATTAATGATACTTTTCTCTACCTATGTAGGTTTCTGGGCAAGTGAATCTTAGGTGAAATTTTCCATTCAATAAATTCTAGAGACCTCTGTTATTTTTTAATAGCTTCGTATTGAAATACACACACGCAAGCACATGCACGTGCGTATATGCATATACATGGGCACACACTTAAACTTTACTAGAAAGCAAGATAACATATTTTAAGAGATCATGTAGAATAAAAAATAAAGAGCAAGAAAAAAACGTATATATTACTTGTCCTGGAAGAAACAGGACGATTGGGAGAGATTTAATATTTTAAAGATCTTAATAAATATCTTCAGGTCAAATCATGATAATATAAAATTCATACAAAAATAATATTCTATAGAAAACAAACATCATAAGGCTATTGGAAATAAAATCTATTATGTCTAAAATAAAATAAAACCAAAAGAGTCAAAATAAAATTAGTACTTGAGATGTAAATATTAGAAGACCATGAGAGAAGTGTAAGTGCTAATAGGAAGTTTATAGATATTATCTAAATAATTAAATCAAGAGATAACATTAGAGATTTGATAATCACTGCAAGAAATAGCTATCAGTGGAGAAATCTAAAGTTGGAAGTGTTGCTTTTCCTTATAAGCCCTTGTGTAATATGAAATGTTTTAAATAAACAACGATGTATTCTTTTCACTTTAAAAATAAAACTTGTACGAAACTTAATAGTATCTCTTTAGAAAACTACTTGAGGTTTTTCAGATCAGAATTAATTGAAGCAATGATTGACCTCTGTATGGGATCCACACTACATCAACTTTCACATTTCTGTTATTTTCAGTATCTGTGAATCATTGTCTTGAATGAAAAATTATACGACTAAATCAGGAAATAGAGTTTTTATTAGTGGGATGTCAGAAAAGCTATCATTATTATTAAATTGTTAATTTCAGCATTTTTTTTCTTTCTTGTCAGCAATCCTTTTAAATTTGTAGAATAGATTCATTTGCTATCATAGCCAAAAG
The DNA here is from genome assembly GCA_004027375.1 of Macroglossus sobrinus. NCBI lineage: Eukaryota > Metazoa > Chordata > Mammalia > Chiroptera > Pteropodidae > Macroglossus > Macroglossus sobrinus. The sequence continues at coordinate 151,423 of PVKZ01002702.1, forward strand.
AGAGTGGGACAGCCATGTTTCCTCTGTCTAATGAAAACGTAGGAAAATGCTATTCCACTATATCCCAGAATAAAGTCATTGAACATTGTATAACTCAGAAGATTCTGCTAAAGAAAAGAAAATATCTTCCAGTCAGGAGAAGGATAAATTTTTCATTAATTTTCCAATAACAAGGAAGATAGCTGCCAAACTTTTTCTCTAAACCCAAGAGCACATCAGGCTTAAATAAAAGCTTCTAGATCAAGTCCTAGTTTTAAATCTTTTTTCTCCTGAAAATTAGATTATTTCACTGTGCTAATTTGCTGTTATATTTTAAAATATATGGATTGGAAGCATTCTTGAATATCTAACATGTAGTCAATAAAAGAAAATAATATATAAAGAAGAAAAAATATATTTTCAAAAGAAAATGACATTAGGTTTATCTGAAATACATTTTCTATATTTTTAAATTCAAAATTAATAATAAAAGTCAGTGCTGTGTGTGAATTTTTCTGAGGCTGCATGAAAACAAACCAAACTGAGCAAAAAAATGTAAAAGACTTAAAAAAAATTACACATTAAGATAATCAAAGCCATTGGAATTATATGAGCTCTAATAGATTAACTGGGCATAGAAGGTGAAGTATGTGAATTTTTTTATCTCTATGGTCTTCTTCAAAAAAACACAGAAATTTCTAGGTGAATATGATACATATAGAATACTCAACTTAATGACCTTCATACACTCTGACATTGTAGAAGTAAGAAAACAGTTGGCAGAGGATTCTTGAGGGTCTGTTGTATTGGATTTGTTTGTTTGTTTGTTTTTGTTTGTTTATAGAATCAACAAACAGTTTTACAAAATGTTTTTTATACCAGGAACTGTACTAAGCAATGGGAATAAGGAAAAGTGAATGTGCTTGGTCAACACTGATTGAGTTGCTGCTTTTAGCACCACTGTATGTTAGACTTTGTGTCTGGACCTATAAGACACCTAAAGATGGCCAATGGTGGACATGTCTATCATCCCGTCTTTCACAAAAAGATGCTTACCAGAAATATTTAATCATGTTCAAATTTCTTTCATCTTAAAACTAACAAGTTTAAATAAGCGAAGGGTGAAACAACCAAGCAAACACCACTGTGGGAAAGAGCACAATTAAGAGTGGTAAGGTTTCTTCCCCTCTCTTTGGAGCTAAATTAATTGAAATAATTATTTTTTTTTATATTTATTTACCTTCCACCTTCTGCTCCTCACTCAGTGTACTATCATTTTCCTTTGGCCTTGTCATGATGAACCTATATGTTGCTGAGCACATGGAATAAATGTGCTTGGTCTTTCCTTAACTTTATTTCTCCAAAGCACCTCAAATATTTCTCATTATCTATTTCTTAAAACTCTCTTTCTTTATCTTCCATGACACTGTAGCTTCTTTCTCCTGCTCTGGAGGCTCTTTCTGTCTCTTATGTCACATTATTCTCATCAACGACAATCCATGATGAAATTTCCAAGACTCATCGCTAGGATTTCCTTTTCTTTTCATCATTCTTGTTTTCCTTAGTTCATCTGATCTATGCTTATGGTTCAGATTAATCAATGCTGACAATTTATAAGCTTTTATTCCCTGAACATACCTCTTTCTAGCCTAAAGAATCATATACATAACCTGCTAAAACATTTTATTCAGACATTTCAAAAATACTACAAAATTAAATCAATGCTTTTCTCCAAGCTTTTCTCTTCTTTTTATCTTCATAATTGGCACCAATATTCATCTAATTGCCTAACCTGAAAATCTGAATTATCTTTAAAATTTCTTTTTTCCTCCCTGCCTATAAACAACCCAGAACAAGTCTATTGATTTTGTCTTATAAAACTGCTTTGAATATGTCTACTTTTCTCTTTCTCCTATGAGAACATTTTTATAAATGGTGATAAATATATTACTGGTTTCATCACCTAACTCTATCTTGTTAAAATTTATTATCCATTTTGTAACCAGAAGAGACTTATGCATACAGAAATTTTATTGTCATTCTCTTATTTAAAATACTTTGTTTTCCAAACTTATAAGGAAGTCTTAAAACTTTATTCTGTGAATCTTTGTGATCATGGGGAGCTTATCAAAGATTTGCAAGCTCTTTAGTTTATCATCTTTGCTTGCTTCACACATTAAATAAATAATTATTGAATTTCTGATGTACAAAAAAATGTGTTATGTACTAAAAATACATTGCTGAAATAAGACAGCTTGTAAAAACCCTTATGAAAATTGTATTCCCAGGTGGAGTTGTAGTAGTGATGATGGGAATACCACTTTTGTAATTGTGATAAAGAAATATATCATAGGGATGAAATCTAATTATGTGCTCTCATGAAACATCAGCTCCAAGTATAACTGCAGCTTCTCAGAACTAAGGAAAAAGCACTGGGTCAACTGTGAAAGGAGGATTCCCCTTAGGCCTAGACAAAGGCTCACTTAAATGCCCTAAATAGGTTCTTCATTTCTCTGGGCCAATTTGCCTTTTCCAAAACAGGATACACAGCTCAACAACATTGTTGTTGCACCAAGTCCATCCTTCCACGACACTCTAACAGTACCTAGAAAGAAAATGCAAATTAGAAAATGCAAATAATTTAGAGATAGGGCGTTCAAGAACCAAATTATAAATTAATAGATATTCCCTACAGACACAACATTTAATGTTTCTTTTTCACACTCAAACTCTGTCCCTATCCCCTATGCCCAATATTTTGCCAGTCTTTGAAACATATCAGAGCTGCTCCTTGTCAGAGACTAGGTAGTGTGAAAGTGGATTAAACAAAACAAAACAAAAAAAAATAAAACATATATACACACACATACGTATATCTATATGTACACATATAATTGTGATAAAGAAAATATAGAGTTTAAACATTACAAAAAAAAGGAGAAAGATGAAAAGAATATCATTATCAATATAAAAGTAAGTCCACACATGGAAAACTTAGATAAACAGAAAACTGGTATAACTGGAGAAAAGATTAAGAGATTTTGTTAGAAATAAAGATTAATATATACATAGGGACCAGATAATTATTATTCTAAGTGGCATATAAAGAAATATGGATTTTATTTAAAAGACAATTTAGAAGTAGTTTATAGATTTTTTAAAAAGAATGTAATAACATAAAATCTAGGAAGGCTGTTTAAAATTCAGAATATTAATACTATATTAGAGAATCAATTGAGTACTTTATATTAAAAAACAATTTGGTTCCATTAGGGAACCCAGAAACAAAATGTCAGATTAGAAGATTTTATAAGTAAAGAATTGAACATAATAATGCAGTCTATTAAACTACTCTTTTCATATTTTCTTAATTTTACTGGTGGCTGCCCTAACCTTCCTTCCCCCAAGTAGATTATGAAAAGGACTTCTTAGTCTCATCACTCTAACCTGGTCATCTCCATATTTGTATTTTAATCGAGGAATTCTACTTCTGTTTTTTACTAATCAGTGTTTCTTTAATAACTAACTCAGGCCACATTTTCTCAAAGAACATACTGGCCAGCTTCATTTTGAATATCATCCTATTAAGTACTTTTGTGTTTGTTTTTACTCCTCTAATTTTATTATACCTTCTCCTTATATCCATTTCTACACAGCAACTGTTAGAATGCTGGACACAGAAGAGGCATTTTGCTTTATAATAAATAAATGAACAAATTATTAGTTCCAAATTGACAATTTACTAGCTGTGAAAAACTGTATGGTATCCAAAATAAAAAATGTTGTTGTCAGGAGTGTGTGTGTGTGTGTGTGTGTGTGTGTGTGTGTGTGTGTGTGTGTGTGTTTTACCTTGGCTTTGGATACATAACTATGGTTTAATGAATAAATGAATCAGGAAATAAAAAAAAAAGGAATAATGAGGATGTTCATCTTATTGTGTAAGTCTCTTCCTGGTGGTAAATTTGATACTAAAAAATGTTCCTGAAAATTTTATTTTCTAATTATCTCCATAAAGAAATTACACAGATACCTAATGGGCCTGAGATAATGCTGTTTCTTTAAATAATTTTAAAAGAGCAAAGAGAAATTTAATTTCCAACCTATACTATGTTAAAAATTGGCATTTTTTAAGCTATGAATGCTATGCTTCTTCTTTTGTCTCTGTTTTTATAGTAATTAATAAATATATTCACTTATGTTAAAAAATATATTATATCTTATACAATTTGGTAGGGCCAAAGGTGAACTAAATCACAAGATCTAGCCTATATTCTAATAAGCAATTTTTATTGTTTCTTAATATTATCATTGATTAACAGCTATAATAAAGAATCAGACTCCATCTTTGACAGTTTTCTATGCATACCTTAGAAGGACCACTCCTCTCTCTTCTCCTTCTGCCCTATGTACATCCTGGCAGGCTAGAAAATAAGCCCAGGTGCTCTGGGAAGTTCAAATCTTTCAAGACCCTGCTTTAGCACAAGAATCCTCACCCCAGGCTCACTCCTCTAATTATCATAGAAATCCCAGGCCTCCATCCCTTTTCCCTTTTCTGCAGCACTGTTTTTGGATCAGTTTGGAAAGCCTGCCTGGCTCTCAGGAAACCATACTACGTGAATGAGAAATCTTCTTCTATTCTGTTGGTGTGAATTATGAGTCTCAACATTAAAACTAAATTTTGGATAGTGGTTCTCTCATTTCTGTGGAGGGGCTACATTATGGCCTTTCTTAATTTACAAACCATCCTTCTAGAATAATTTTCATTTTTCTTGAATAAATATGAGATTTACGGTAAGTTTCTGTTAATTTTTTTTGAAAAGTCAAAACAGTAAAAAATAATTTTAAAGGTATATAATTATAGTGTTTCAACTATATTCTTTCCATAGTCGAAGAAATCATTACGCCATCTTCTGATGGGCTTTCTTTCTGCTGAACATTCAGCTTTCATTGTAATTATTGTTCTTTTGAATTATCTTTTATCAGAGGCTATTTTTTATAATTATCTTTGTCTCTGTGTTTTACTACAGTTTCATTTGTTTTTGTCAGTGAGTGTGTGTGTCATTAAGATTGTGTGTGTGTGTGCTTACCTTGATTTTGGATACATTAAACTTACTAAAATGGAAATGGGCCATTTCATTCATCCACGCATTTCTCAGCCATATTTCTAAAAATATTACTTCTACCCAATTTGTTCTATTGCCTCTTTTTTGGAACTCAAATTGCATATATTCTGGACATTCTGAATTTATCCTTTTTATTATTTTTTAATATCTGTCTTAAATTTTTTAATAGCCTTGTTTATTTTCTTATTGTGTGCAATTTCTTCATAGAAATGCCTAGGTGACTTAATTTTAGCTATGACAAATCTGAAGTTTAAACTCACTGTTTTAATTTTACTTAAATTATTTTATTTTTCAATACTAAAATTTCTCATTTAGTTTATTTTCAGATCTGTCATAGATTTATTTGTATAGTTTACCTTTATGCTACTTTTATTTTATCTTTTATTTTCTTAAATGTGTAAAATCCATTTGTATTATACTCTATAACTCCAATATTTGATGTATTTTTTAATCCATTTTTATTTTGTAGCTGTTTCCTTATGACTTCTGTTTATGGTAGTAAACATCATCAGACATTTAGTTGCTTTTGAATGTGAGTATCTATTTCTTATATTTTCAGTTCTGAGAATTATTTAAAATTATGATTAAGGGGACTATAATCTGGAAAAGATGCATATGCTTCTGTCAAATTTCTTTGAATTTGAAAGAGTTACCAACTTTAAGCTGTTTTAAAGCTCAGGGTATTTTTTTATGGTAAAAGTGATACAAATGAATGTAAATTTGAACATGTAAATCTGTGTGAATGGAGATATAAATTCTATAAAAATGTGTGTGTGTGTGTGTTTTTTTTTTGTCTCCTTTGTCTCGGGATCAAGGTTTAATCACTCAGGTATCCTTCTCATTTCTATAAAAGTGAATTTTATTTCAAATTTACCTACTGAGAAGATTACTATTTGAATAATTTTGTGTTTGTGTGTGTGGAGTAGGGGTGTTCCTTAAATTTGAATTTCCATTTTTTTGAGCCTCTCTTTTTGTCTCCCATCAACTCAGTTGTATAACTCATTCAATTTCTGGTTCTAGGCCACCAGGTATTGATAAATGAGACTAAGGGAAAGGTCAACTAGACTTATCTGCTTCTATCCATAACTTTCATTTTCTTATGGTTTATGGTAGCTGACAAGTCCCTTTTTTTTTTTTGCCATCAGCTAAGCCAAAGATTACAACTAAAAAAAATATAAATTATACTAAAATTCTGTGTGTTGCTTTATATAGAATGATTGCTTTAAATAACTGGTTTGTTCTATGCCTATAAATAAAACCAGCCTTACCATTACCTATATACTATTAAGGTAGCCTGTGGCATTGATGGTGCAAAAGTATTTTTAGTGTACATAAATCAATTTTTATATAATATACATATTTAATTTGCATCATTATATATATCAACATTCTTTCAAACTCAGGATTTCACATATTTTATTTCATAGGTATAGAAAAATCTATCAATCTATATATGTATGTACATACATATTTATAAATTATATATAAATATAATTAAACATAATATTTTTCACATACATTACAGCATAGTAAGAAAATTTTAGAATTGTTTTAAAATCTATATAAAGACAATAATTTACAAGAGCAGAGAGATTTAAAAACTAAAGGCTTTATAAGAATTGAAGACCAGGCTAAGTGATTAAAAAAAAGAGAACACAGACAATTAGAAAGGAAACACATATTTGATTAGGTCAAATGAATCAATTCCAAAAACATAATTTATCAAAACTCACATAAGAAATAGATAATCTGAGTGGTTCCATATCTATCAAAGAGATTGAACTGATATTTAATAAATTTCTCAAATATTAAGCACCAGGCTAGAATGCATTCACTGGTGAATTCTACTAAATATTTAAGAACAAATTATGACAATTTTGTACAATCTGTTTCAGAGAATAGAAATTCAAGAAATATTCCCTAATTTCTATGAGGACATTACTGCAATTATAACCAGATAAAGCCATTACAAGAAAACTATAGTGCAATATCACTCATGAGCATAGATGTAAAAATTTTCAATAAAAATATGAGCAAATTGAATCCAACTTTGTATAAAAAGAATTACACATCACAACTAGATAAAATTTATTACAGGAATGCAAAGTTGACTCAATATTTAAAAATCAATTAATGTAATCTATTAGATCAATAAGCTAAAGAAAAAATTACATGATTATATCAATACAGAAAAAGCATTTGACAAAATCAAATGCTGTCGCCACCCATTGCTAGGAGAATTAAGTGTATCCTGTATGACTCCAATAGGAGAAAACTCTTGAGAAATTGGGTCTGATTTTCCTAAGACTTCACCCCATATGCTTTTTCTTTGGTGTATCAATTTATCCTAGTTTATAACCATTCACCACATTGTCATAATCATAAGTAAAACAATATGGTGGATCCATATAGTGACTCATCAAAACTAGGGCTGAACTTGTGGACACTTAACACATCTTCATGCTGTCCCCTCCTCAGTAATTTTCCTCTTTGTATTCCCATCTAAATCCATTTAATGCTTTCTTTCATTCCCATTTATCACTTCCTTTTCAGCTTCTTTGTTCTTTACAGAAAACAGCATCCACTAGCTACACACTTTCAGGAAACTTGATTCATTTACATATTCAGTCATACATTCAACTTTGAAAATGCATTCGATAAGCATTTAACAGGTATTTTATTTATTTTAATTTTTTATTAAAATTATTGGGGTGACATTGGTTAATAAAATAAAATATGTTTCAAGTGTACAATTCAATAATACATCATATATGTATTGCATTGTGTATTCACCATCCAAAGTTAAATTTACTTCTGCCATCAAATAGTTGACCCCCACTTTATCCTTATCTAGCTCCTCCCCACTTTGCATTAGTAACCATTAATCTGTGTCCATGAGTCTCTTAACAGATATTTTAGATGCAAGGCTCCATGAAACAAGTTTAGTAGAAGAAAATCCTATTTAGTCATCTAAACCTTACCTTGGAATAAGTAAAACAAATTAACAAAGAAGCAGTTATTTGTTCTTGTCATATATTACATAAAAAACAAATTACCCCAAAGTCTATTGATTTAAAACAATTTTATTTTACTCATATTTTGAAGGTCAGAAATTTCGAAGGAGCTCAGTTGGGCAGTTTGTTTCTGATTCATGTGTTGTCAGTTGCAGCATCAAGGCTGGAAGATCCACTTCTTCATTCATATGGCTTTTGTCTCATCGCCCTTTTGCTTCTCTCACCACATGACAACTCACTCTTCATGTCCTCATCATGTAAAAAGCTAATAAGCAAATTATTGCATGATGGACTGAGGATAGTCACAATGTTTACATAGAGACTGGCTTTGATGTGGCAGGATTACAACCCGCCAGGCCTCTTAGGGGATAGTGTCGTCACTGATACAGTGACAATTCTGTCATATTTTATTTGTCAAGTCAGTTACAAGTCCTGTCTAGATTCAAGGAATGAAGACATTGACTCTACCTCTTTATAGGGATATGGCAAATTATAATGCAGAAGAACATATGGAGAGAGCAATATTGTGGCATTCACTTTGGAAAATAAAAATTTCCACAATAATTGTGAAACAAGTACTATAGAGATTTTTTTTTTAAAAAATGAGAGTTTGTCAGAGAATATAATTGCTACCTATTCTAGAACGATGAAGTTTAATGTTTTTCTGGAATAGGTAAATTTAGTTTAAATGAAGAAAGGGCTTATTCTAATATTGATGATAGCAGAGGTGAATTTGTTCAAGGCCGAAAGAGCCCTGGCTAAAGCCCAAAGGTAAGAATGAGCATTTAATTTTCTAAAAATTTAATATTTTTTAGGATAGTCTTGGTTGGAAAGTAGGTATCAATTGTGTGGTGAAAAATAAGGCTGATAGGATAACAGTGTATGTGCCATCTTTCTAAAGGTCCTCAACATAGGGGTCCATAGCTTTGTTCTATAAAGGCTCAATGACTTAATAATTTAGGTTTTATAAATGAAAGTAAAAAATAAAGGATGTTGTATAGGTAATTATATAATCATTTAAAATGTAATGTTTTTTTAAAAGTAAATTTATTCTTAGTTTTCAGAGCTTGCAAAAACAGGGGGTGCCCTGGGTTTGGTCCATAGGTCATAATTTGCTAATTCCTATTTTAGATGTTTTGCATTTTAGTCTATAAGCAATTGTAGAAAGTTTTATTTAGGAAAAACACATGGTCAAATATAAATTTTGGAAAGATCTGTCTGATAACATTGCAGGAATTGAGGTAAAATTAGTTACAGTGAAACTAGGTAAGAAGTTTTGGACCTACCAAATGAATATCATAATAATCTGAGCTAGTCTACAGCCATGCTACCTTAAAAAAGCCCGATCTCATCAGATCTTGAAAGCTAAGGTCAGGACTGGTTAATACTTGGATGGGAGACCATCTAGGAAGACCGAGTGCTGTAGGAGTAAAAAAATAAGGGATTGTAAACTGACCAGATCCTTGCAATCTGTAAGGTCAACCAAGGGCTGCCTTGCCTACAAAATATCATCATCATCATCATCATCATCATCATCATCATCATCATCATCATCTGAGCTAAAGGAGTATAATAAACTGAATGTGGCATCTTAGAAATTCTATGAATTTTAGTGTATACAAAGAGCGATTAGTTGAAGATAACTCTCCAGTATCTTATGAAATTAGGCATTTGGTGATACCATTTTAAAAGAAGCACAAAGGGGAAGCATGTAGAAATAATGAAGTATGTTTTAAATAGAATTAAACTGCCCATGAATAATCCAGATATGAAGATCTGTGTGTGTGTGTGTGTGTGTGTGTGTGTGTGTGTGTGTATGTGTGTGTGTGTGTGTGTGTGTGTGTGTGTGTGCATGCACGTTCAGGATAGAGCCTTTGTTTGGTGATGAAGATGTGGAAGTTTAACATACCAACAATAATTGAAACCACAAACATGACTGGGCTTACCAAATGTAAATATGCAAATTAAAATTTAAGGCGTCCACCTCTATTCTGTAAGATTGTTAAACGTGTGTATTTGTATTTTAGAATTGCTTAATTTAGAATGCCCATTTGTAGCTTACCTATAATCCCCTCCCCACCAGTAGCAGCTTTATTATTTAATAGCATTGATTCTTAAACTTCCACTTATCATATGTATTTAAACAAGCCTGTCTTTCAGCGATTGATTTAAACTCTTACATTTGATATTGCGCACTTAAACTTGGTTAGTTGTCTCTTAAGATGCCTACACCTAAGATCTGGATTGATAGGGGACCTCTTTCTGTTTCACATATTTTTAATCTTTAACTTTTTAAAAAGGTATTTTAACTAAATGGCTCAAATCATGATTAGTTCCAGATTGCAAATAAGTTGCCCCAATTACTTTCTAAACATTATTATGTTTTGTGACTGAGGAGAGCAAAGACCTCAGTTTATTCTAGCTTTTTCTTACAGAGAAAAGACAAAAACGAGTGTGAAAAAAAAAAAGTAATGCTTACCTGATAAAGGCTCACATAATTTAAGAAATAATGTTGCAGAATTTAATTCCTCTTTAAATCTTTATTAGCTATCTATTATGTTACTAGGCATCTCCAATATCAAAGTGTGTTTCTTTCTTCTTAGAATGTTGCTAATTAGCATTCATTTCATCCTTTCCATTTAGTTGGGACAATGTAACCTATTCTTATTAACAAAATGTTTTTCTGAAATGGGGTGATTAAAAGCAGATCCCCGCCCCCTTCTCTGAATGCTATATGTGTAGTATCAAGTGAAAGAACAGAAAGCCATGACATGAAAGAATATTTGTTCCTGAATGACCTATAACAAATTGCGATTTGTTAAGAAATAAAATGTTAATGACTGAACTAATGAGATTTGGGGGAATTTTTATTTCAGTAGTTTTCATTATTTTCTTAAACTGATACAGTTTTTCACTTGTTACTATTGAAATAGAATTTGAATAACCACAACACTCATCTGGAGATCTGTATCAGATTTACCTTAAAAAAAAAAATTGAATATCTGGCTCAGTCAACTTAGGTTGACAGTGAATGCATACTGGGCATGCATATGTCTCAAAAAAAGTACATATAATTTTGATGTTCACTTCTGGTTAAGAATAATTCCATAAACTGTTTATCTTTTAAGGAGCATATTATGTCTCACAATGACCAGCTTAAATCAGTTAATTAAATTTCACTATACATGTATCCATACTTATCACAGTAACATTTAGAGATTTGGTATTTTTATAACTTAAAATAATTATTATAGACTTCTAGATCAAAATTGTAGATAACATATTTTATGAGTATAAAATGCAGAGTGCCTATCAATAAAGTAATCTCTGAATACATGTTCAGACAAAAAGCAAATCTAAGATAGTATGGTCATCGGGCTGATCACTTTGCTGAAAATTACTGTTTCTCAAGATGCCATTTAAACTTAGATATCTTTCATTTATTTCATTTTCTTCTTTTCTATTAAAAAAAAAACAAAGAATAAATTTAAACTTAATTTGATGCTATTAAAAGGAAGGTTGTTATCTTAATCTCTTGTTTTATCTCAGAAACTGAGTATATATGTTGTGGACACAGGAAGACAAATATATATTGGATGATAAGACCACATAAAATATTTCAGGTGAGTCAAATGATTGAGAAAATACATTGATAATTGGCAAACATTCAGATTTATTATCCTAGGGTGTGAGCTGAAAATTAAATAATCAATTATTCATTCATAATTCAACATATATCTGTTGAACAACTCCTATGTTTTAGGCCTAGAAATTGATAACAAAAAATGCCTATGGAATTTTTTTCTTCATAGTAAGACAGAGTTTACAATATTTTTACCCTGGTGTTAAAGAATAGACATTATCTTAACAGTAGCATAATGGCATAGGTTTATGTATGGAGAAAACAGATCATGGGTTCTAAGCCATATTGGGCCTTTCTTGGCATAAGACAGTATCCAGATAGCAAGGGAGAAGCTTGTGCTGGAAGAAATTAAATAAGAATTAAAATTGATACTCATATACTCATTTTTTACTATTATTTATATTATTATTTTATTTCAAAAGCAATAAAAGTAATATTTAATACCAGAAAAGCAACAAAAGAATTTGGAAAAGACAGTAGTGATTTTTCTTGTATCAGTTGTTTGCTAAGTGACTCCAACCTTGTGTGTTGAAGGTACGTGGAAACAAGTCTCAATCTGATTACTACACCTGTTTGGGTGCAAAAGGAAAAGTAGATAAAATTAAAAAGGAGAAAATTTAATTAATTATATTCAAAAGTGGCATTAATAATGAATCGAAGAGTAGTTTTATGCAAAGATATATTAAACCTGGGGTTATTTTATTCATGAGTTCTACATATCAAAGTTATTAGTAGAAACTTTGTAATTTAAGAGTGTATGACAATATAAAAATGGTCAACAAAGGCATGTGCCACATATGGCAACAGTATATTCTGAAATATATGATGGGACCTCCACCTGACTGTATGCAAAATCAGTATGTTTGTGTCAACTTAATTGTGGTAAGTAAAAACTTGTGCAGTCTGACAAATTGCTTTACATATTTTGGAGTGAATTTTATATATGCTCACTGACTTCACCTGCTATCTCTTACAGTTCTTGTCACTGTCAACTTATCAGGCCTGAATATGTGTTGTCCTGTGATACAAGATTAAATAGGATAATTCATGTGAAAACACTCTGAAAGTCAGAGGCTGCATATTTGTTTATGTACAGTATTATGCATGAACAAGTGTGATGTTTCAGACCAAACAAGCTAGGTAGTAGATCACTTGTTATTTTGTTGGCCCTGGAAATAAATCTCTGCCTAATATTATTCACAACCAGTTGCTGTAAGAGCCTATATTTTGGGGTTAGAAATTATTCTTAAAGGGAAAACAAGTATCGTATTTAAAATGTGATACTCTTGGAGAAGCTAACACAATATTATTGGTCATTTTCACATCAGAATAAAATACCATATTTTTATTTCCTTTTGATATGTCCCTTTGATATCAAGACATTAAAGAAATGAGAATCTTGTAGGAAAAAGAAATGATTAAGAATGTGTAGCAGAGTAGAATTCTCTAGAGAAGGCAAAAGTACATAAGTGTCCTGTATAGCAGGAGGAAATTAGAACGAACGAAACTGGTCAAGAAGTCAAGAGAATTCTTTCTGCATATTGGCTTTCCCACTAACTGTTTTTATGACCTTGGGCATCTATAATTTATTATAAATATACATATTTTAATAACAATATACTGAAAATTCTAAAAGTCTATGCAGTTAAGATGTATGTACATTCTAAGAAATATTTGCTTATGCAAAAAAATCATAAATAGATTTATGATTATTTCCCCTTTGCCATTGTACATCTATTAACTCTAATAGTTTTATGTATCTTTATTTTGCCTTATTTTTCCCTAAATTTATTATTCATTCTAAATCCTGAAGTAAAATTTATACTAAGCTTGTTATTAACATTTTATTGTTTTTATATTAAATATAACTAAACATTATTAAATAGCATTAAATTTTTATTTTTCAGGTAATTCTAAAAGTCCCCTCCCCCAAAATAGAGATTTAAACAAACCTTAGTAAATAGTGCTTCCAAGCTTACATGCAAATAATTAAGAAATAAATAGATTAGGTGACTTTAAGTGGAAGTAAAAGAAGCATTGCAGACAAAACACTTTTACATGGACAAATGTGTAGAGTTTAAGATGTATGTGTATAACACTAGATTTATTCTGATTAATTTGTGCTTTGCACACTACTACAAAGATTTTTTTTCCCCCAGAGAGTATCATCTATGTGCATCTAGGGAATAATTAATTGGATTTACTATGAAGTATCCATTCATCTGAATTATCTGGTATACTTCCAGGTGTTAGCACATTGTTTAAAGGCAATGATATAGTAGTTTGAAGTGGAAAACAAGCAGAATTGATTAGAAAAATTAAATGTGAAATTCAGAGGAAAATTTATGCTCTGAAACATTTCCCAGAAGAAACTCAGTTCTCTTTACATGTCACAATTCTTCTTCAATCCACTTTCCTGTCTCCTACTATTGAGCTGCTTTCTTATGTTTGGATATCTCTTGTCTTGTTTTCATAAATTAGGTTTATAAAATAAAAATCAAATAGTAAAAGAAAGGAATTCAAACCTTTATTTTAGTTTGGTTATATATCATTTAGTACCATGTTTACACATCACATAAAATACAAAATTTTTAATACCTGTACTTTATTTTTTAAATTTTTTATACAAATTACTTTTTAAAAAGTATGACTAGAACCTTTAGGCCTGCAGACTCCTTTTGATACTTGGTCAGCTATCACACTGCACTGACTATCATGGGAACAGAGAGTTTCTATTCATATTGACTCATACTCTTGTTTTTTTTCACCCATCTCAGTCATTTTTGCAAATGATTATGAACTCTGGTCTCCGGTTTAATCCTCACCTCATACTTTGTAATTTGATAGAATTTTTTTTTTAGAATTTTGAGTTTACTCTTTATACTTCTGTTGACTTCTATGTCTTCATTTCATTGAGATCTATACCCCTCTGAGACTGAATATCTCATCATAGGTTATGTCATCTCCTTGTACTCATTGTTCTTATCAGGAGGAAGAGGCTCTGTGCAAACAGAGCCTAAGAAAATATGTTGAATTCCTGCTAAATGAATCCAAATATAACATGGTGTGATTAAATCATTTCGTGATAACATCTATTTATTGAATTTAATGACTGCCCAGGCATGATAATTATTACATTTTATATGTCTTATAATTTAGTTCTCAAAGTAATATTGAGATATTTATTTAAAATGAGAAAACTGAGATACAGAAAGGTCAAATAACTTTCAAACAATCTGACAATCTCACAGAATGGATAAACAAAAAAGTTTAGATTAATTAAGATAAATAATTCTGATTTCAAAATCTATGCTTTATTCTTTTCCTTTAAAAATGTACATTAGATTAGGTAAGTCAATAAATCAATAGATTGATAGATAGATATAAACTGTATTGATGTAAATAAGATAAAGATACATATATAATTTCATTATATAGGTAATATTTGCTTATTATGGAAAATTTATAAAATAAGTATAACCTAAAAGAACATCAACAACAGAGGGTACTTATGGAATGGCGATGTCCTTTAAAAATTCATTTTCATCAGGATAAAGAAAACACTAGCAAAACTGTCAAAATCAACTCTTTTAAAACTGGAAATTTACTAAATGTTTGTAACAATCTGAGAAGTACGCATTTTTAAAAAATGGTTAGTCTTTGAAAGAAAAGCTGGATCTGTGATATTTTAACTTGCTCTAATCATATAATCCTTTCTCATCTTTGCAGTAGCTCTGAAAACCAACCGATTTATAAGCTATAAAAACCAACATTTAACAGCCAATGGAGGAAGCAGATTGAATTTGATATTTCCCAAAAGTCTAATATCTGGAAAATTTTTGCTTTTTTATCTGATTGACAACTAAGTGAAAAGTTCAATTCCGAGAGATTTTTTCATTTCTTTATCTCTGTCAGTGTGCTCTCTTGTCAAAAACAACTAGCAGTAATCATTTAAGATTATAGATGCCTAAGTCAAGGATATAAGCCACATTTATAAGAGGCTGATCAAAATACTTAAGATAAAATTTAAATAATGAAGTGTCTCTAGAAGAGTTTGACTCAAAAACACCAACATGTGTTTTTGAATTTTTAAGGACTTGTATACACAAGGGTTGTACACATGTCCAAGAATAACAAAAGAGGGTTCTAACTTTTCACTTCTAAGTTACCTTAAGTTTGTGATCATATGGGATTTGAAGATTACTCTTAGTAGCCTGACAAAAGTTTTAAAAATTATCACAACTGACACACACAAGCTTGAAGAACTATATGTCCAAGATATTTAAGGATATTTAAGGGTTGTCATTCTTATCATTAGCTGATCCAAAAGTTATCCAAGAAGAGACTTGCACACAGAAAAGAACAAAACATGACAAAGTTAGTCACAAACTGCAAAAATAACAACAAATAGCAACAACAACAAAATCTGAGGATCTAATTTCCAGGATCGACATATTATATTATGTGAAATGTCCAGTTGTAAATAAAAATGTATAAAAGCTATAAGAAACAGTAAAGTATGACTTAGGATGAGGATTTTGAAAAGCTGTTGATAGAAATCATCCTTGAGGACACTCAAATATTGAACTTACAAGACAAAGAATTTAAAAGCAGCTATTGGAATTATAATCAAAAGATAAAAAAAAATTATGTCTAAATTAAAAACAAAAATAAACCAAACAAACACGAAAAACCATGAGAACAATGGCTTCTAAACAGAAAATACCAATAAAGGCATAGAGATTATAAAAAGAGAATACAGTTCTGGTGCTGAAAATTAACAATAGAAATAACAAAATTGTACTGAGGGGTTCAGGAGCAGATTTATACTTGAAGAGGAAAGAATAAACAAACTTTAATACAGTTCAACTAAAAGTTTTTTGTTTGAAGAACAGATATTTAAAAGTATAAAAAATTAGTAAAATTTTAGTGCCTGTGAAAACCATCAACCATACAGCATATGTAAAATAGATATCCCAGAAAAAGAAGAAAAAAGATAAAAGGTAAGACATTAAATTTTTTTGAAAATTTTCAAAAATATTTAATGTCTGAAAACATCCTCAGTTTGATGAATGATAATCTACACATTAAAAAATCAACACAATTTAAGAAGGATAAAATTGAAGAGACCCATACTGAAACACATCATAATCAAATTGCTAAAATCTTAAGACAAAAAGAGAATCTGTTTTTGTTTGTTTGTTTAAATATCTAGTATTCAAAAAAAATCTGTCAGAACATTAGCTGAACACAAACTAAGGAACAGAGACTTCACTGAAAATGCACAAAAAGGAATACAAAAATAATGAAAAAAAAACAGCCTTCAATATTTAAAAAAGAGAACAAAACCTTGAATAAGTATGAAAATACGGTTTTCATAGTTATCACGTTATAATATTCAAATATTCAGTTTTCCAATCCCAAAACATTATAACATACAAAGACAAAAGAAAAAAAATAGTTCTTTAATTGGAACAACAACAAAAATTTGACAGAACCATTTCAAGTAAACCCAGATATGAACATTTTTAGAAAAAGACTTTAAAACAACTGTTTTAAATCTGTGTAAAGAACAAAATAATATCATGGTTGAAGAACTACAGAAAAGCAGAAAAACAGTGCATGAACAACATGAGTATATCAATAAATAGATGGAAATTAATATAAGAGAGAAAACAGAAATTCTGGATCTGGAAAGTATAATAAGTAAAATAAAAATTTGCTAGAGGAGTTCAATGGCAGATAGGAGCAGGCAGAAATCAATAAGTACACTTGAAAATAAGATACTTGATATTTATTCTGAAGAAAAGAAAGAAATAAGTGACCAGAGTATAAGTGACTTGTACATCATTGTGTATACAGCGTACATATTATGAGAGTCCTAGAAAGGGAATAAAGAGAATAAGGAACAGAAAAAATATTTGGATAGTGTTCAAAAACTTTCCAAATTTGAGGAAAGTTATAAATCTACACATTACTCAATGAGAATCTTTCTGAAACACATAATTAAATTGTCAAGACAAAAAGATTCCTGAAATAAGCAAAAAAAAATTCATTATATGACAAAGATCTTCAATAAAATTGATAGCTGATTTTGATTGTCAATCATGTATTCCAAAATGTAGTAAAGTTGTCACTTTAAAAAATGCTAAAAGGAAGACTATCAAACAAAAATTTACATCAAGAAAAGCTATTTTTCAAAACATAGGAAAATCAAGACGTTCCTAGTTAAATAAAAACTAAGAATTTACTGTCAACTGACCTGACTTGCAAGAATTATTAAGTTTTTCAGAGTTAAATGAACGAACATTAGACAGTAACTTTTGTCCACACAAAAAGAAAAATAAATAATAAGGTTGTATACATAGGTAAATATAAAGATAGGATAAATATGTCTTTATAATTCTCTTACCTGAGTTAAGAGGCATTTACATACAACAAGAATTATAAACTGTGTTTATTGCATTATAACATATAAAGATAAAATTAGTATGACCAAAACTTTACAAAAGAAGACAGAAAATACAGATATGTTAGAATAAATTTTACATATACTGTAGAATATAAATTGATATTAATCTAAACTGAATTGTTATAAATTAACATGAGAAACCAGTAAGTAGGTAAATTTTAAAATATTGCCAAATTAACAAAAAGTAAATTTAAAAAGTGTATTATAGAATATCTATTTAACACAAAGGAAGACAGAAAGGCAGAATAGAAGAACAACAAAAATGTCTGATGTATAGAAAAGAAATATTAAAATGCACACCTATATCCTATCATATCAGTAACTATATTTAATTTGACTAAAGAGAAAATCAAAAAGAAAATTTTGTCTCAATAAATTAAAAGTATGTGTTCTAATTGTTTCTTGTCCACAAGAAATACCCTTTAGATATGTAGACACAAATATATTGAATGTGAACGGATGGAAAAGCTTACAAGCTGAGTAATAACCAAAAGGGAGCCATAGTGTCTAAATTAATAACTGACAAAATAAACTGTAAGACAAAAATTATTACTAGAGGCAGAGTAATTTCAGTTTCAAAAGAGACAATTTATTAGGAGAACAAAATTACCAAAACACAAACAGAATGATAAAATATATGAAGCAAAACTGACAAAATTAAAGGAAGCAACATATAATTCAACAATAATAACTAGACATTTTAATACTTCACTTTATTTAGATATAGTTGACATGTAAAAGATGTATATAGTAAGGTATAACATATGGTATTTTGATATATGTATAAATTGTGAAATTATTGCCATAATCACAAATTAACATTTTCTTACATAATTACTTTGTGTGTGTGTGTTGAGAATAAGATTAATTCTCTTAGCAAATTTATATAAGTATATAATATGTTACTATTAACTATAGTTACCATACTGTAAATAAGATCTTTAGAAAGTGTTTATCCCGTATAACTGAAACTTTGTAACTTTTGACCAACATCTCTCTATTTTCCCCACACTCACCCTGGCAAACACAATTCTACTTTCTGCTTTTATGAGTTTAACTTTGTAAGATTCTCCATATAAGTGAGATAATGCAGTATTTGTCTTTCTGTATGTAACTTATTTCACTTTGTATAATATCCTCCGAGTTCATTCCTTTTCTCACAAATGACACATTTTTAAATTTGTTTATCTACTGGTAGACATTTGCTTTGTTTCCATATCTTGGCTATAGCAAATAATGCTCTTTGAGACTGTGATTTTATTTCACTCACATATATACTTAGAAGTGGAATTCTTGGATCATTAAGTAGTTCTATTTTTAATCTTTCTGTGAATCTCTGTAATGTTTTCTATAATGGCTATACCAATTTACATTCTCAATCAACAGTGTACAAGCGTTCCTTTTTCTCCACTTTCTTGCCAACACTTGTTATCTTTTGTCTTTTTAGAAAATATCAATTACAAAAAGTGTGAGATCTCATCAGTGTTTTGATTTGCATTTCTTTGATGATCAGTTATGTTGAGAAACTTTATATATTTGTTGGACATATTTATGTCTTCTTTTGAAAAATGTTTATTCAGGTCCACTACCATATTGTTTTGATTACTATAGCTTTGTAATATATTTTGAAGTCAATAAGTACAATGTGTTCAGCATTTTTGTTCTCACTCAAGATTGCTTTGGCCATTCATGATCTCTTCTGATGCCAAAGGAATTTTAGGACTGTTTTTCTCTACTTATTTCAAGAATGTCATTGGGGTTTCAATAGGAATTGCATTTAATTTCTAGATCACTTTTGGTGTTATGATCATTTTAACAATAATAATTCCTAAAATCCATAAACATATGATGTCTTTTTATTTATTGGTGTGTCTTTTTTAAATTTCCTTCATCATTGTTTTATATTTTCACTGTACAAATATTTTGCCTCTTTGGTTATTTTATACCTAAGTATTTTTTTGTTGTTGTTCATTCATTTTATCTTGGGTGGAATTGTTTTCTTAGTTTTATTTGTAAATAGCTCATTATTTATGTAGAGAAACATAAATGATTTCTGTATTTTGACTTTGTATCTTGCACCATGACTGAATTTATTTATTTTTAATTCTAACAGTTTTTTTAACTAAATTAAAAAAAAAATTTTTTGGAAAAGCCTTCAAATTTTTCAACATATATAATTATGTTATCTTCAAGCAAAGATAATTTTACTTCTTCCTTCTTTACTTCTTTCTATATCTTTAATTTCTACTTCCTGTTTGCTTAATTTATCTCTCCTGGCATTTTACTATAAGGCATCAGGAGGAACTAAGTGCTCTATTAACACTTAGTTTAGAGATTTCCTTAGCAAAATATTTATTTTTATTACTCATAAGTTCAACCTTCTACAAAACGCTAGGACACAGACATAATTCAACCAAGATCTTTTCCAGTTCATAACAAAGATAATTTTCCCTCCTTTGTCTAATCATATGTTTCTTATTTCCTTCTAAGACATCATCAGAATGGTCCTAACTATCCATATTTCTACCCATATCGTGTTCAGGATTATTTATGTGTTTCATAAGAAGATTGAGATTTTCTGTATAGCTCTTCTTTTTTTTTTCCTGAAACCTCGCAAGGTTTATTCTTAACAATTCGTTCACAGAAATGTGAATTCATCTCTAAAATTTTCAGCTTCTACTCATTTCCATATTGCAAAGCCACTTTCACATTTTTAGGTATCTGTTACAGTAACATCTGATAGTGAAACTGATGAAATCTGAATAACTATAGATCTCGTGTCCTTCTCTCTTAAGGATCTTATTGCCCACTGCCTTGCAGTATCATTATTCCTATAACCGGTTCAACTTTTATTTACTATAATACAGGAATATCAAATTATTATGTTCAAATTATTTTTCACAATTTTTTTTTGCAAATATCTTGCAGTCAGATTATAATTAGATACCTTAGTATCACAAAAGAAAACAAATTCTAACACTGGTGGTAGGAAGTCATCTATCTACAGAAAGAATAGGGGGCCCAGATTCAGAGTAATTTGGATTCTATTAAAATAGTGGCAATAGAAACAGAGGAAATGAGGTATGCAATAAAACTTTGGAAGAAGAAATAAAAATCCAGTTTAGATAATTGTATATGTGGCAATGAAATTATCTGCCCAAGGTCATCTTGGGCAGCTTCAGGACCTATATAATGCATCAAAGTACTTGACTTTCTGAAAGCAGAGAGCTGCTTGAGGAGAGACACTGAGGAGCAAAAGTGATTGCGGAAAAGGAATATCTGGAAGAAGAGTTACTAGGGTGAGATTCCTCCCATGTGATATGCCAGCAGGCATTTAAAAAAACATAGTCCCTACAGAACTTTTACAGTTTCCTAAGTGTATGATTCATAATTATAGAATGTGAAATATTTGTAGTTAACATTTTATAACCCTAATACCTCATTTGTTGTAAAGTTCAAGCAACATTTCTCTCATCATTAATATACACTAGGCATGAGAGGAGGAATGGAAAGTGAAGGAGAAAAAAACAAGACACAGCTGTCATTATCAAAGTGTTTATTGTCTAGATGGCTTAATAGATAAGCATGATACAACAGGATAGCTACTATAATGGAGGTTCTTCTAGGTGCAAGGGCTTTTGTGCTGGCAGAGTCATTCTGCTTGAATCAATTGAGAAAAAGGACAGTTTGTAAATTATGTAACCTAGGGAAAGATGAGACCTTTCTTTCTCCAAATATCTATGACCTGATTGAAATTTAAAAAAAAATTTTTGGAGCTATATATGGGAAACATGAAGTCAGAAGCAGGGAGAGCCTCTGACAAAATCTGACCTGCTTAGGTGCAATGCCAAGAGTGCTTGGGCTAATCTTGTTTACAATAACATATTGATGACTTTATAAGGAGCAGAGATTTTATTAAACTTAACAATGCTTATTTCATTAATTAATTCTATTGACACATGCATTCTTTATTTTTTCCATTTTTTTAAAAATTAAATAATTCCCATAGGTATTTCAACCTATCATCGAAGTATACATTTGTTTTAAAGTCATTTTAAAACCCTTCATTATATGCTTGAATTCTGTTATTTATTTAAAAATGATAAAATATAGCAAATAATTTTATAAACTGCTAACACATAATCACTTTCTCTTAAATGCTTAAAGTCAAATTCTTTTGTTGCCATCATCATAAAATTCACCAGGTTGCAGCAAACCTTAAAGGCTGTAGAGAAGCAAAACTGAGACCTCAGGAGGAAGAGTGACTTGGTAAAGGTCACACTGCTAATTGGCAAGCGTGACATTTAGAATTTAAAGTTTGCTTTACTAAACCTCTTTTTGAGAAAATAAAGTTTTGCAGAAATCAAACAAATAATCTGACAGTATAGAAATCTCACTGGTGGTGTGAAAAAGCATCAGCCAGGAGAGTGGGAAAGGCAATGAGAGAAGCAGCAGAGGAATGGGTGGTATGTGTGATATATTAGAAGTTAGTTATAAGGTACCTCCTCTATTCCTGTCTGTAGATGAGCTAGCACAGCATATTGCTTATAAAGACAGATGCTGGAGTTATTTGGGCTTCCAATCTCACCTCAGCCTTTTTCTAGCTCTGTGAACTTCACCTATGTACTTAAACTCTCTGTGTCTCCAATGCCTCATCTGAAAAGTGGGGCAAATAAACTATCTCATTAGTTACTGTGCAGATTTAATATGTTAATACATTTTGGATGGAGTACAAGGCATATTGTAATCCCCAAGTTGTGTTTACTTTTATTAACTATGGCAATGATCTTGAGGACTGTGTCTGTGCCTGTCCAGTTTTAATGAAGATTTAGGAATTGTTGAAGAAAGCTTGAGAGATGAAGAACTTAGAGACCAACTGCTCAATACATAAATTTGAAGTTCTGAAGTGAAAGATAAAGCTGTGGAGTGTGTGTTCTTCTGTGTCACTGGAAAATCAATGTCACAGATACGAGTAGGAACAGCAATACAATCTAAAGATAAAGGGAAGCATTTTAAAAAGCATTTCAACACAAATAAAAGTGAAGAACACAATGTCCTCATTGTATAGAGTATAACTGCAGAACCCTAAAATACCAGACATGGTAGTGAGATCATTATAAGAATATTAGAGATCATTTAATTCAACAGACCCATTTTACAGATACAGAACTCGATTTTCTTGCTTCACAGAAAAATTGGAAGAGAACCCACAGTATCAGTTAAGAACAGCTGGCCCTATCCAAATTGGCATTGGCAATAAGAGTCCATTTTATATGTGGCTTTCTTTTTTCCTTGGTAACTCCACCCTGACACAACAGCTGAATTGTAGTTTTAGCAGATGGAGCAAACCAAATGGTGATGGAGGATGGTAGGTAGGTAGTATCCAGGAATAGCACAGTAGCCAGGAATCCCAGGAGCTGAGCTTTTTCATGGAGCAACAAAACCTTTAGGCATATAGGTTATTAACAGAACCACTGGTGACTAGCACATATTGTCCCTGCTCCAAAATGTCGTCAGATAGATCTAAGCAGAAGCACTTCCTCAGAAGTACTGCTGTATTGCATTGTGAATAAACAGTGAGAGAGTTACCCATTCCCAAGACAGGGAAATGTTATAAAGATGTGAGAGTAGAAAATAAAACAAGAACCCAATAATGAGTACCAGGACACAGGATCATAGGAGGACTAGCGAACATATTGACCTAATGCTGAAGCTCAAAGATCCAACCTCAGTCCCCTTTCATTTCTGCTCATTTTAAGGATAAGTTGCTAAGTAGGGGTCATATAGGAACTAGCAGTAAGCGAAGATTCTTCAACAGTGTGAATTTAAGCTTGTATAGGAAG
This sequence comes from Macroglossus sobrinus, assembly GCA_004027375.1. Taxonomy (NCBI): domain Eukaryota; kingdom Metazoa; phylum Chordata; class Mammalia; order Chiroptera; family Pteropodidae; genus Macroglossus; species Macroglossus sobrinus. The sequence continues at coordinate 175,497 of PVKZ01002702.1, forward strand.
AGCCAGGAGTCATTAACGCCATTCAGCACTTCTGGAAGGATATCCTGTGAGCTTCTGAATTTCAGTGCAAGTTAGTTCAATGGTTCAGAAACTAAATTGATTAACCTTAGAGTTACTTAGAGATACCAGCCTGGTCCTAAGGAAAGGCAAAAAGGCTTAAACAATTGGATACCCCTCCTCGTTCTCCTTTTATCTATTTTATATAGTTTTATATACATTTTGTTTGAGGTGCAACAATACTGTCAAAATACAATAATAAAACAAAAACTGTCATCAAAAATTTTGAATTCCTCTTTTCTCTATCAATTTTTTCTTGTTCTGAGTTTTATTCTTTTGTAGTCTTGTTCAAAAACTAGCAAATTTTATAGACTTAGTTAAACTCAGCTGTTTACAAGTGATAATAGCTTTATTCACTCATTTATTCATTTAGTTAGGATGCATTGCATTTATTCATCCTCTTAGCGAACATTGAGAGAATATGAAACACAGGAGAGTAATAATCTTCTATAAAGAGAGACGCCCAAATGAACAATATGGCATTGCACAGTAAGATGCAGATATGAGTTTCCATGGAGGAGCAAATTCTGTTGGTGGAGGTTGATGTTAGGGACTTCCTGGAGTATATATATTAGGGGTGGGAGAAGAATGTTTATATCATTACCAAGAAGTAATTTAAAGTCTAAGAGAACAATATGTTCAAGGGTAAATTAGAGAAAAGAAAAAAAATCAATATATGGCCTTTGCTGGTTACTACATTAACATTAAAACAGGTTCTTACTGACTAGAAGCTAAGTTTTAAGATTGTGCATGTTATTTTTGTGTCAGGCTCTCCGGAAAGCTGCCTTGGGTGTGACCCTCAGCACCAGCCTAGCTCCTTTTCCTACGTTACAGCAAGCTCTGAACAGTACAATCTCTCGAGTTTCTTATACTAATGGATTTTTTTCCTGATTTTTCTTAAACATATGAACTCCTACTTAATACAATTGTTAAAAAAAAAACAATTTTTAGAAACATAATAGCCAAGTGAATATGAATATTTAGGGAAAAGGTCTGGCACTATGTTTCTTTAACAGCAATGAGGAAATCTTATGATCATGAATATTTTGGCGTTAGTAGGATCACATTTACAGCTCTAGAGGGCATCGTTTATGTTCATTTCGCAGCATCATTCTGAGTTCCAGCATCAGAGAAGACTCATAGAGTAGACAAATGTGTGCCACTTATGATTCACAATTGGAGACTGTGTGATATTTTAAGTTTACTAAAAACAACAGAAATGTTCATTAAAATCTAGATTCAAGAAGAGATGAGTCCATTTACAGACATGAAAAAATAAACAGATTGAGAAAACTTTGAAGTAGGAATGTCTATGAGGAAGAACAAAATATAGTAGGGAAAAATGAATTTTAAGAAATAGAAATGCAGAGTTGTTTTGTGCTTGGGTTGCCACCCTGTCACAAACAAAAAAAAATAATTCAGAATGTGTACACCTCTCCTATATGCTGCTCCACCCTACAGAATTGTACTTAATTTTGTTAGAGAAATCTGGGGGTGAGCTTCATTTTCACACCTGCAGAGCAATTCCTGCTATTGATGAATCCCATGAGAAAAAGACTCTCAGCAGGAAGAGCAAGACATGTCATCTGTGATGATCACAGAGCAAGAGTGAGAGATGTACATACCTGTGATTTAGGGCTCAGCAGATATAGAAATAGATTGTTTTCTGACTGTTGTTTTGGTTTGTTTTTATTTTTTTGTCTCCCCTGTAGTCTGAATCATAATTACAGCACTTATAATCTTTTTTGGGGGTTGTAACCGCTGAGCTCAAATAATTAAAGCAAGTATAGAATCATAATGGGACCAATTCCATGGAGTCAGGTTGCTGTTAAATGAGCTCTGTTGATTATATAACTCCCCTCGTCCTTGGTCACTTAAATATTATTACATGATTAGGAAGGTGATGAGTTTAGGTAACAAATTAAAAATCAAAACAAAACCATCACTTATTTCAGAGATCATCACTTTATTTTTCTTTCTCTGTTTTTTATTTTCAGGAACAATACTGGGTTTGTGAAGGGCTTTACTTATGGCAAAACATTCAGAGAATTTCTCTGTCCCAATCTAGACCTGAAACGAGGCAGTAAGTGTCAACTAAAAGCATATTACAACTGCTTCTATACTATGTTTTCAACTACTTTGTGCTTCTTCAGTGAATTGAAGTCAATAAAATATTTACCACCAAAGAGTATGTTTTGTTTTTGTCCTCAGAAAATTCAATAGATCGTAAAAATAGAAAAACAAAAACAAATTTTGAAAACTTAAAGCAATGCTTATTATGAAACTACAAAATGTAAATAAGTCACAAGAGTGGATCAGAAATCAAAATAACATCAGACTTCCAACATCACTACCTCACAATGAAGCAACGCCTTCAACAATCTGAGAGAAAATTATTTAAAATTTTATATCCAGTTAAATGATCAAATACAAGGGGAAAAGACATGAATGAATATTCAAATACTAAATTTAAAAAATCCCTCCTTGAAACTTTCCTTAGAAAAGTAAGAAGCTAGTATGTGGCCCTCAAAAATTAAGGAAATTAACCAAGAACAAAGAACTTGCAAATCAGGAAACTAAAGGTAGAATTTGCATGCCTTAAGCTCTGCAGCTTAAGAGAACTATGGGTCACAATGGGGTCAGAGAAGACAGGTTCCATCACCAAAAACAAAAACAAAATAAAGATAATTAACTCTCATGTGTTTGCATTTAAGGACAGTTAATTTAGACTTCTATCAAAGAACTTGTGCATGGAGTAGTGATAAACAGAAATTTTATTAAAAAAATAAGTGAAGATTACTAGTTACATGTAAAAACTTCTCCAGAATAATATGTAAATGTAGCTTGTAACTGACTGAGCAGGAGAAAAATAGCTCATATTCACAGTGATAGGAAGAAAACATTCATTTAACTAAACATGTGAAACACACACAAGGATGTAAAAAGGGCATACATATACATGAATGCAATGTATCTGTGAGTGTGTATAGGTGTGTTGTGTGTGTGTGTGTGTGTGTGTGTGTGCGCGCGTTCGTGTGTTACTTTTGGAGGGAACTGAAGATGAGTTTATAATGGATTTTGAGAGAAAACTACTATTCTGAATTTTAAGCTTCGTTCTAAAATTTCATTTTATAAATTATATTTGTTCTTTGATTAAAACATAAAGCAAAATACTGGGCATTTCTTAGAGGCTATTGGCTCACTCAGACTGTGGTGTTCTACTAGTGTTGAGGTTTTGAGGCAGTTATATGCTGTCATCGTGTTGCATACTGTTGTCAAAAACACCTGAGAAAACTTGTGAAAAGCAGAGATGGAAAAAAAGAGGAAAGGAAAAAGAACACCGACTGCTACTTCTTTCTTTATAATCAGCCTATGTGCCATTTTAGCGTGCACTGCAAATTCCTCATCGCTGATTCTGAAGTATGTATACAGACTAGTTGGATCTTTTTAGTTTTCTCTTTCACTCTCTTTCTTTCTCTCTCTCTCCCTTCCTTCTTTCTTCTTTCTTCTCCCTTCTCTCTCTCCCCTGCTGCCCAGTGATCTCTCATATCACAGCTTTTGAAACACTCCTTTTCTCTTTTAAACAACTCTAGAGATGATTCTCCTGTACAATGTAATAACTTTTTTTGTTTTTTTTTCTATATAATTTCCTTTTACTTTATTATGAGTAAGTCGGTTAATTTTTAAAGAAAAGTTTAAAAAATTTTGACAGAGTTTTGTGGCTTGGGATTTTTAGCTGAATGTATTTATGTTTCATAGCAGTTTTCTTCTTGGGAAAGAAATGGCACTAGCAAAATGAAAAGCAGCTTGTGTTTGAGAATATTTCTGCCCTCTAATTGGGTCTTTCAGATTGCATAACTTTTTTTTTAAGTAATAATGTTACAAATATAGTCAGGCTTATTTATTGAAATTTAAAGACACAGATGGACCAATTTATGATCTACCAATAGATTACAATGGACTGATTTCAGAACTTCATTTTAGGCTTTTATCTTCACTGATTTCCTAGCTTTATAATTGTTGAAGTTGTCACTATAATAACAATTTGTATGATGTGTTAGGAAAGTGTGTGACCCTTACCTTCGTTAACTAAATTTAAGCTACACAACACTGTGAGGAATCAATATACTGAAGAATTAATGTGTGCTGCACAGTCTATTGTGAAAAAGTATGATGAACAAGACCATTTGTAAATGACAGTATGTAGAACTTTTTAGCTTACTTAAAAGAACAAAACTATCTAATGGCTCTAACATGTTAGCTATCTTTATGCCGATAAATTCTTCTACCAATGTGGGCAATAGATACTTTAAAAGATTGCTCCCTAGAAACAGCTCTTAAGCATTATGTTCTGATTACTATGTGAGTTTAAAAAGAAAGTTGTCTTTGATCTACAAAGCCTTTCCCTTCAGCTAAAAATTAGCCTTCCTTTTTTTTAATCCAGCAATTTATTTATTATTTATTCAACACAAATTTGTTTGGTGTCAAGGTTACAAAGACGAATGAGACACTCTCTCTTCTCAGAGTTTGTACAGCTTATTAGAAAACAAACATGTAAAGGATTGATGCAAATTTTTATAAGTGCAATTAAAGAATGATAAGTCTCAAAGGAGAAAAAGTGCTAAGCCATTTTTTCCTAAATGGATAAATGATGTAGTGTGTTCCAGATGAAGAAACTAGCATCCACAAAGCTCAAAGGGACACACTTCTTAAGTGGAAAGTAAGTAATTTGTACCTCTGTACAGTGAGGAAAAAGGCTGAAGATATAATTGTATCCCATACTAGAAAAAAATCCTTGTAATAAATTCTAAGACTTTAAAGTGTATACAAAACAAGTGACAATGAAGATCTATTGAAGACCTTGAATAAATAAGTAATGAAAATAGAATTTCAATCAGACAGTTAAGTAGAGTGGCTACAAGCCTCAGAGTGAAGAACTGAGTTAAGAGATTAAATAAATCACACAAGATAAAATGCAGAGGAAACAAAGTATAGGTAAAATGTAGACCACCCGTAATGTATGATGCTTCCAATTTTTCTAACATCTTCATTAATACCTGTTATTTCCTTTTTAAAATTATAACATCCTAGTAAGTGTAAAGTGGTATTTCATATATTTTTATGCTCAGTGTGTCTTACATTACTTACATCAGATTATACACACACACACACACACACACACACACACACACACACACACAAGTATATTCACATAATTTACATATACTTGTATATGTATATAATTTAATTTAATGCAAATCAGAACTAATTTTTATAGTCCAGAAATTCTTCCTCCAGGTGTGCACTCAACACAAATTACTAATATTTTAATGGCCAATGAAAAAAATTGTGAATGTAGATTGATCAATAATTGTGGATATTCATGGAAGGAAATGTTACACAATAATAAATGTGAGCTAACAACTGGTACTACTTCAAAAAAAAAGGATGGAACAGTGACAATGCTGAGAGAAAGAAGCTGCATTTAAAAAAAACTACATAAAATGAAATACTATTTACATTTCAAACACAGACAAAAATATGTCAGGTTAGAAGTAAGGATAAATTTTTTTTTAGCGTTGGGGGAACCAGTGCCCAGATCATGAAAGGAGAGTTGTTGGAGTGATAATTGTTCTGTTTCTTGATCCAAGTACTAGTTCCTTGGGTGTTTTCAAGTCATCAATATTCATCAAGCTGTACACTTATACTTTTTGCACTTTTCTTTATAGAGTTGTTGTAACTATTAAAAGAAATAGAGAAAAAAACCTGCAATACTTTGATACAAGAAAAAATTTAATGGAATTTTTAAAATATTGAACTTGCTGTGTTTTACTCAGTAGTGCAGGCACTGGAAGGAGATTACAGAGTAACAAAATGAAAAATGTTCAGCGTTCTCACCCACCACCTCAGGCTGGGTCTCTAACTGTCCTGGTGTATGTTAGAGATAAGGTCTTCCACAAGGCTCCAGCCTCCACCCCAGAGTTCTATCCATGATTCTATCTTTCACCAGTTGACCTTATCTCTGGGATCCAGAAATAGCACACTCTCCCTTCATCTCTACATTCCTAGCAGTAAAAGTGTTTTTCTTCTTTCTTAGTGTTTGTGTTGCCACACCCTTCTCTTTTGGGTTTCTTGGTTATTTCCTCAGGTTCTTAAACAACTCTGTGTGCTAAATTTTATTTTTCTTAAATATTTAGAATAAGTTTTTCCCTTCCATTTTGGACCATGATTGTATGACTGTTTTAGCTTTTGTCCAAATAAAGTTAATTTATGATTTAATATGTCATGTAGGTCAATTAATGCAATGCACTACTCCAAATCCAGGCTATACTTATTATCTATCAACTGGAGTATAGGAATCTTAACTGGTCACATGGGGCCAAGTATAAAACTACAAGGATTAGTTAGACAGAAATGCTCTATGACAGGTTCTACTAAATTAGTTACTGGGAATTTTATTTGACTATTTATGATATTTTTTATTAAAGCACAAAAGATAACGTGAAGATGGATACTGGTCAAAAATATGGTGTAAGTACTAACTGATTTTTCTTGCCAACTAAAGTTGCTACACAAACCAAGCTAATGAAAGAAAATCAAAGACTAGAGGACCTAGGCTCATTAGATCTTTTAGTGGTCCACCATGATGGTTTTGCTTGAGAGCCCAAGGGTCAGAGATAACTCTAATGTCTTTCATTTCTATTTTATTCTGCAGAGAAAAAAGTACTAGACTAGGACAGTGAAGTTCTGCATTCTTGTCCCAATTTTGCCACCAACTCAGTGGGTGACTTTGAGTTTCACTGTTTTCATTTATAAAATGAGAAAAGACTACGGAGATCTCATTATATACTATAATTCTTGCTCATTTGTCTGGAAATTCAGGTGTAAAGACATCATATCTTCCTAACTCATCTATCCATCCTCATATTTACCCGGTTGTACAGAAAATCTATTACATCTCTATGTTAGATAAAGAATATAAGGAGTAAAGAAATCCCTATTTTATGACCCAAAGGGATTCTCTCTAATCACAGAGGAGAAGTTATATATAAATAACTTTAAAAGAGTACATATGTATAACATAAAAGCATACATATGGTATCAAGATAGCTCACAGAGAGTAGTTATCTGTTTAGGTATAACCAGGGATGAATTCCTGTCATACGCAATTTCTGATATAAAATGTAAACAATAAGTTAGTATGGGCTATATATATTATTGGGCAGCAGATAAGGAGTGCTTTTTGGGGATAGAGGATGACACATACAATAGCAGTAGCTGCTTATTGAATTAATGGTAATTTCCCAATCATTTAACAAACGATTTTAATAACTATAATGTGTAAGGAACCTGTGATGTTAATGATTCACACAAGCTCCTGTATTCAGAGTCCACAGTCCAATATTATTACTCAATATCCAAATGATAGATATAATTCAGTAAGACCTAAATGATAAGGAATAGCTCTCTTCCCCACTAATTCTAGGCATAATTTAACAATGAGGCAGTAAACAAACTTCAAGCAGTTCAATATATGATTGTCTCCCACTTTAGCTACCTTAAAATTTTCAGAGAAAGCTGGGACACACCCTCAAATGTGCTAGACTACCAAAAAAAAAATCAGTTTTACCAGTTGAAATCCCAAAAGTATTTATTTTCCCTCACAAGCAAGAAAATGAATGGTTTTTCGATTTTTATCTCAGCATCTGTTCAGTCTATGCACCAAGCAGCTTAATCATGTGCTTCTGCCAAGAGTGACAGGGCATACTTTCTAATATGTTTTAATAGTTAGAATTGCAAAATAGTAGATGTGATTTATTTGACATAGAAACTACAATTTGGGACATTCTCAAATGTTCCACTGAGCTATTTTAGGCAAAAGCCATCCTCTGGCAAGTGAAAATGTTTTGTATAAGTCCAGTCAAATCTTGACTGGATGCACTAAAATTTAGGATGGAGAAATGGTCAATAATAAAATGCTTTTTAAATTATTATATGCATGTATTTTCTGTATTGTTATATATATTTTTATATTTACTATTTAAGTTGGTTTATAATCTCTGGACAAGCACCTACTGATCAGAAAATACCTTTTAGAATATTTGAGGCAGTCAGTTTAGCCTGGCAGGAACTAGAGCACAAGTTCAGCATGCATTTCATGGTATGGTCCAGCTTCCATTCTATATGGAGTGCTTTTTGAAGTACATGAGAGCATCTATATAAGAGGTAATGTGGCTTAGCAGAGAGAACACCAGAGGTCACTAACAAGATTCTGATTATGGCAGGCAAGTACCTTCTCTCTCTGACAGTAGCATACCAGTTGTGGGTAAAGAGTGAGAGATAAACATACCGAGAAGCTAAGAGGCAGTTCATCAGTCTAGTGCATTCAGAAGATTTATCCCCACTCTAACTATCCCAACATAACTGAGCCAAACTTTTATCAAAAAGTCTAAACACAATGAATAAAATATCATCTTGCTTAGTAAAATGAACTGTAATTCATGCTTAAGATAATCAACCCATTGTCTTGAGTAAACAAAAAATAATAATTATAACAGTTCTTTTAAGTGCTCATTTTTTTGCATCATTTTCCTTCCCGGTGGCCTTCCTGAAGATTAATCATTGTTTGTCTAACTGTTTGACCTCATTAGAATTCCAAAAGCTCTGGCATAACTAAATTTTTGACAATGCCACACAGACTGAGCTAGAGGTACGAGGTAGTTTAGAGCATTCTTTTATGAAGGACAGTTAAGAATAAATGTCACAGACTTATCAAATTATCTCAAGCTTTAAGTGTACTTAGCTACAAATTTCCTTATGCACACGCACACACTCATGCGTACACACACACACACACACACACACACACACTGGAGGGCCTGCTGTTGTTTATGAGTTACTTTTTTTTGTCAAATAAGAAAATGTCAACGAATAAGAACATAATCTACAACTCTGCATTATAAACTTCTCAAACTTAACAATAATATTTAACTGATAAATAACACATCATATTTTACTATTTTATAAAGGGTAGTAATTCCTAGGAGGCAAATCTGAAAGCTGTTTTCTCATGGGTCTAAAAAATAATGGCAATAGAGAATCAGTGTTATGTTTGCCTCTCAGATGATGAAAAGAAAGCTGCCTTTGCAGTTACTTCTTTTCCAGGAGTGTAATCTGGCCTGGATTTCTGGAAGACCTCTGTAGAAAAATGCTTAAGGGCTTTATTAGAGATTTTGGTCACCTTACTACCTAAATAGACCAATTTATTTTTGTCTCTTTTCTAATTCCCCATTTTAAAAAAATGGCACAGAAAATAGTTGCTTATCTCTAGTTGATCTAGAAAATTGTGTGGATAAAACAATATATGACTTCTGAAATCGAGTCTGGCATCTGTTCTTTATCTCAGATGAACACCAACTGCCCTTGCTCTTTCTTACTGTCTTCTGTAGAAGCAGGTATGGGAGAGAGATGTAAGGAGGCATAGATTGACAGTGATTTTTTTTCCATAGCATAATGAAACTTAAGCTATCTAATCTATAGGGATGTATTTCTAAACACTGTTCTACTGCATTTTCTACTTGTCTCAGATTATATAGAAATATTTCTATTTCAATTAATGCATTATTTATATGTCAGAGTTAATTATTATTTGTATTATGTTTAGAAACATCTATGGCACTTTTATAAATATATTTTACTTTGTCCACCCCCTTCTTTCCATACTTTCTGGCCCAACTCACTCACTCCTGACCCATGGCTACTCTCTGGGTTTGGACAATAGGTGGCAACAGCAGGAGCCGTTGGTGCAGGAGGAGAAAAATGTTAGGTAAGTGTGTCTCATTCCTGGCCCTCCTCCTCACTATTCCACAGCACAACTTTTCTCAGATGGCCTCCCTCTTCTAAGGTAACAAGCTCTCTCTGAGCTCCAGTGTGACCCAGTTCCCTCTCCTGTCCTTTCAGGCCTAAGGTGGTAAATGCTCTCACTATTCTCGCCTTGGATGAAGACAGTAAGATCTTCATATTCATTGGGCTGTTTTTGCAGAGGACAGAACCACTGTGTTGAGAAGATATTGTTAAGCTTGTCCTGTTAGAACACAGGTCTGTGAAAAAGATAATGATTTTGTGCAGCTGGCTGGTCAGTATATTAAAACTCTCCATTATGACTCAGGTTTCCTCTTCGCCAGGTCTAAGATGTTGATTGAACATGAGACTGTAAAAAGTCCTTTTGTTGGCATTGGGGCCCAGACATATTCTCCAATACAGCTTAAATTGAGTAAGCTATTTTTTGAGAGTTTTCATTCAAAATGTTGATAATACAGTACACATTTTATTAATTGTATCTATTTTCTTTATAAATACCAATCTAACAAGAGAGATGTAGTAACTAATTTTCTCCAACACATGGCTGCATTTTGATGTGTCTGATTTTAATAGAAAAGACTTTAGCATTTCACTGTTCAGCATAAAAATGACTGTAGCATAGCCTGGATTCAAAGCCCTCCTATAAATTTTCTATAGTGAACATCATCTCATACACATGTCCCTCTACTTTGCCTTGCCAAAAGCATGATATCTCCAAATCGAAAGCCTCTGTATTGTGTATACTTACATTTGTTTTTTTCATCTTCCACTCCATCTGCCTGCATGGCATCTCTTATATTTTTAAATTGATTTTTTCAAATTTCTAAAAATTTTCTTGATTATTCTTGTAAGATAACATCCTCGATCATCTTGAAATTTCAGTGAAATCTGTTTGAAAGATCACAGTTACACAGTAATTACAAGAAAAAAATCACTATATCTAAAATATATAATGAAATGTTAAATGTGCCCCAAATACTAAGCTAAATAATGTGTACATATGTATATGCACATATACATGTACATACATATGTATTCATATGCAACCATACACACATGCATTATATAATCACATTTAATATGTACAAGAAACCTGTAGATAATTTATTTTATTTTTATTTTGAAAAATAGAAACTTAAATTAAGATATTAAAATTAATCACTTATCTATGGTTTAATTTTACCTATTGACCAACACAAATGAAATGTAGTTTTATTTCTTTTTTTAAACATGAAAATTAATTTTTTCCTGATATATCAATGAGGAGGTTAAAATGCTTTTTTATTGCACTTTACTCAATTTGCTAAATGTGTGTCATAAAAATGTGCAAAGCCATTTGAGGAATTTGAAATGACTGGTGATAAGTATTGGACTGGAGAGATTAATAAAGTTGAGCATATCGTTGGTAATAGAGGGATGGGTAGTCTATATGATGATATCAAATGCACAATTATTATTTTTTCTCCTACTTTATGAAAGAGTTTAGGGAGGCTAAAGTGGTGAAACTTGTTGACTGTCCTGAGGGTGCATTTCCCACTGTTTCCAAGGTTTAAATGAACAAACGTGCCAGGCACCCCCATTTAAAATAAATACTTCCATGGAAGACAGGCAGTTACCTAAAAATTATCAATGACAAAGTAAGTACTTACCAATGGTGGCATTATCTACTCTGATAGTTTATGTTCTGGAGTTATTATCTTAACAGAAAAGATTGTCCTGGTATCTTTGAAATTAAACATTTGGAGTTCTTTCGATTAGAATATATATAAATGTAGTTATGAATGGGATAATCAGCCATGTACATTGAGAATTTTAGGGTAGTTTTTGCTGGAGGGTTTCTGTGCAGCTGCCTGAACAGATTCTCAGGTTGCTAGTGAGTAAAGCAGTTTTTATTGTTTAGCAGCAGACATTCTTGCTGTTTCTAAAACTCCAAAGTTTCTAGCATTAACAATCATAATGAAAAGAATTCCATTTAGGCACAATGAAATGTTTGAGGTGAGGAGTCAAAGTATTTCTTCTCATTTGTGAAGTAAAAGAATATATTGGCCCCTAACAGTTTGGTTGGGTGGTCATTGTCATCTCTTTAGGTAATTTGACAAGATGATGATTAATCAACAGCATGGCTTTCACCAGGAAATGTTGACTAACATGACCTTAATGTCCACCTAAGCTTCCCTTAACTTTAGACAGACTTCTTTTGAACTGTAGATTTCTCCCATGTCTAAGAGCATTTAATTTAGAACATAGTTGACCCTTGAACAACATGGGTTTGAAATAATAAGTGGATTTTCAACAACTATGCACTGGGCACTAGATATCTCATTTTGAATCCATGAATGTCCAACAGCGGATTGGAAGTAACTGTTTTTGGTCTGTGGCTTGTTGAATATGTGGATATGGAGGGCCAATTGTATAGCTATTGAAAGTTATTCATGTATGCATTATTCTAATCATTTTTAAATGATTGCCAAGAAGCCTTAAGGGCCACAAACCCAAAGTACAATCTACCCAGTCCTACTTTTTCAATGCCAATTTTACTAACAGAGGTGAGAACACAATTCATGAATTTAAAAAGTCTCAGTTAATATCACAGCTAGTGGCTAAGGAAAGTTTTTCTGAACACTTTTCACCAGCATGAAGCATAAAAGAAAGATCTGAGTGGCAGATCAATGTGAGACTAAGACTCTAATGTAGGAAGAAGAGCGAACTCACTGACTCTGAGCAATGGGATTTCAAAGAATGTCTTTGACGGTTATTGTCTTTTTATAAACTACTAAAATTTTAAATATAACAAATAAAAATTATATATAGAGAGAGGTTGAAAATTATTGAAATAATAATCCTTAATTTCAAAAATTTTGTCCAGGTTCATCAACAAGGGAGTCAATATTTTTATTTTAAAAGACAAAGGTAGGTCTCAGTTACCATAACAACAGTCATTGTTTGTATTTAATGAATCATTTTCTCACTTTAAGGAGAAAACAAATAGATTATTTTCTCTGACCTAGATGGGTCTTACAAGTAGAACACAGATTCGCCATATATGAGCAAATCTAAAATAAGCTTAATTGCCACCTCCTTATTCGAGAGGAAGAATAGGAGGGGCACTAGCCTCCCAAAAAGTTGTAACTTCAACTACTTCTTGATAAAGACAAGTTCGTATCAGGAAGGGTAGTGAGCATCCCTCCATAGATTGGCCAAGCCCGGAGGAGTGCTGGTTCACCTGAGGCTAGTTACAGAAGGATAGAAAACCTATCCCACAAGAGAGTGTTAGTAAGTGCAAGAAAACAGAAATGAATATGTGTCCTATTATTTCAGATTGCATTAGGAAGAGAACCAGAGAACTTCATTTATATGGTATTGCCTGGGTGTTGTTTTAATTCTTATCTATAGTAGCCAATTCACAGGTCTGGCTGCTTAAGCACAGTCTTTCCAGTTCCTAAAATATAGTTGCTCAGAAGCCACCATATTTCTACTTTAACATTCCATTTGCCTCTAAACTCAAAACAGAAAACATCACTCTGGCAGCATGTATATTTTAGGACTAATAGGTTTCATCAAATTGAGAAGAAAGGATGCCAACCAAAAAGCCAAAAATATTTAAAGTCTTTGCCTGGAGGGCCCAGGAACCAGGTGTGTCTCTCTCAGTGTGGACTAGAGATGCATAACTTTGATAGAATTGATTCAGTGATCTAATATTTTCTAGACGTGTTGCAGATGAAGTCTCTGCCTCATTTCCCTTGTCTTAATGTATTGACTTCCTAGCCACCAAAAGTCGACTCTTAATTTTTTCCATTATGCTTAACCACTTCAAACTTTAAAATTAAAAGAGTCAGTGACACTGTTTTCTCTCCCCCTACCATCCCCCACCCCCTCCCAGGAGTTGGCTTCAGAAGTCAATATGATTTAACAGACTGCCAACCCTTGTTAGCCAAAAACCGTCAGTTTGCAGCCCAACCTGGACATGTAGCTGGTACTGATTGTAGTATAGAACTTTTGCCTGAAGTCATGCTAAGGACAACAGCACTTCCAACCTTGTTTTTTAAACATCAACCCAGGTGGCCCCAGCAGATGCTGCCAACTCTAGTCTCACAGTTTGAAATGGAGCTTTGGCACTTATAAGTAGCACCAGATCTAGCTCAAAATAGGTTTCTATGTTCCTATTATATGGTTGGCAATAGCTGTTAGACAGATTTGTTTCAGACAATGACAAATCATTTTTCTCTGTTTAAAAAACACTTAAGTTCTTAAATCTTTTATTTAGGAAGAAATTCTGGAACTTTAGGAAAACCTTCTGGCTTAAAGTAAAGTGTTTGTGAATTAAAGATCCATGAAAATAAACATGTTGGGTTTTCTATATTTGCCTTGCATTCTGAAGTATTTTAAAATATAAATGAATGGGAATATGCCTCAGTATTACAGTTAAATAATGAAATTTTGATATTAGGATTTCTGGTTAAACTCAGGGATTCCATGGAAGTGACCAGTACATCCTTTCTATATTTTCGAGTGCTTGATGTGGAATAAAGATTTCTTTAGGTTCAAACATATAGATAATAATAATAACTCCTTATTACTGCTACTCTGAGTGAGTAAGTCTGGTACTTTAGCTCTATTTTCAGGTATGATCTCATAATTACTCTCTAATAGGAAGAAGAATGTAAAATAGTAATTGTTTAATATTTTGACTTTCAAAAACAGCAATATCACACTATTCAATCTAGTACATATCTCTGACTCTGTTTTGCTAAAAAGAAAACTAAAGAACTAAGGACTAGAAAGGTTAAGTAATGTGCTCCAACAAGTATAAAGCCTGCAATTAACACAAATAGTGTTCAACAGTCTTTTTTGAGTTCAAACTCCACTAACTTGGGGATTTACTAATTTGAGGTTCAAATCTGAGCATCTGTTTGTTTCAGGACCCTTCCTGCTGTCCTTGTTTCTCCAATAAATTGAGTTTGTAAATAACCTGGACAGAATAAGAGTCCAGGTTATTTTCTCTGTATACTGTGCTTTCAGGCCTTTTGGGCTTGACTTTGAGATCAGAACTACTTTTTTGGAACTAGAGAAGGAAAAACCAATATTCTAAGAGAAATCTCGCAAAAGGCTTCTTGGGCTAAGTGCCATTTCGAGGTGGGTTTTGAAACCCAGATAAGGGTTTTGTAACTAGAGCAATAAAGGGGTCTGTCTTCCTGCACATGTCTAAGCCAAAAAAGAGATACATGCAGGTTTTGAGGCAAAGAAAGTGAAGTTTATTTTAAGGAGTTATTTTAAACAGTCCCGGAGTCACAATTCTGGCTTCCCCAGGCATCTCAGGAGTACAGAATGTATAGAGAACAATCAGTTGTCATGGAAACTAAGGAAGTTGGGTTCACAAGGGCTACTGATTGGATGATTGAAGAGGGATGAGAAATTGATCATTGTGTCTGGTTCTGGAATCAGCCATGGTGCCATCCCATCTGTTGTCCTGACTGGTGGGGTTGTTCTTTCTCGATGGGCCTGGGGCTGAAACATATTTAAAGCCAAGATGTTGTTCTTAATCTAAAGTCTAACTGAAACCTATTGTCCTCATGACTATAGACCTGAGGATCCCTTAATCTTATGCTCTAAGGTGTAATGATTAAAGGAGCAGGCATACAAAGGTGGAAGAATAGGATGGAAAAAGTGAGTCACAATGCCATTATCAGGACAAAATCAGTTTGAATCAGAGAAAAAGCTGTATTAGAAAAATGAAGTTTGTGTGCAGTTACAGTTAGAATGTTGGTGAGGGAGATTCGTTCTTAGCAGACCTACATGTGCAAGTGTTAGGGCTATTCGATCTGGGTACATTTATATTAGCTTCCTCAGTGCAGACATTTGGCCTTTAATATTTCCTTCTTTGTCTCTTGTTCCTGTTGGTTTCATTTTAGGGTCCCCTCTGTAGGATACCTTTTAGCATATTCTTATAGGATCACAGTTAAATGTGACCAAACTTGAAAACTATCAATTGAACAAATAACATGACAAACTAAGTAATAAGCATTGTGAAAGGAAGAGGTATAAATAATCCAATCTTTAATGATATCTATAGATATATATTTTTTTAATTTTTCTAAACAGAATTCAAAATAATAATATTAGCTAAATCTGTATCTTTTTATAAAACTTCACACTCTCTTTAGATGCTTTTTGTATTATGGCTGCAAAATACCTGTCTTTGTGATTCATAAAAAAGATTTAGAATGTCACAAAAACAAAGGTATATCTGTTAAAATGATTTAGACACATGATTTAATATGTAAATTGGGAGCTAATAAAGATTAATTCTATTAGTTTCTTTAGTTTTGATGTCTGAGCCAATTTCTACTGAACTGAGAGCAGATTTCCCAAGTAGTGTTGATAGCATGATATTGTATCAAGATAGTAATAAATATTCTGTGTAGGAAAAAAATGGTTCATATGTTTGGGAAATGCCAAACAACACATTTTCCTTTGACAGATTTACCTTATATGTCATGTTAAACTTTTGAAATTTTTGAAATTTTCCAAAGGGGACATAATTTATATAACAGTTTTTAATTCATTTGTACTACAATTTTATCACCAAATCCTCTCTGACTGTGAAATTTATTTTTTTCTCTCTCTATAGAAGATAGATTAAAATCTGCCACCACACTAATGTTTACTGGACCTTATTTAAGGAAACATTGAGTCAGAAGAGAAAGATTTGAATCATATTAGTTAGAATATATATTAAGTAATTATTATATTTAAAACATTCTGCTGCATGCTCTCTGTGAAACACGTTTGAAAAAATTTCTTGCCCTGAAGTTGTTTACTTTCTCAGCTGCACAGTTAGAAATTTTTAATGGTTTGAAATGTGTCTCCTCCCCAAAAGATACTGAAGTACTAACACAAGTATATGTGAATGTGATATTATGCACAAATAAGATCTTTGTGCATGTTCAAGTTAAGATAAGGTCATTAGAATAGACTCTAACCTAATATGACTGTGTCCTTATAAAAAAAGGGAAATATGAACAGAGAGAAATATATACAGAAGAAATACCATTTGAAGATAGAAGTTATGATGCTACACATTAAGGAACAATTAGAAGCTAGAAAAAAATCTTGAGACAGATTTTTTTCTAGCTTCTAACTGTTCCTTAATGTGTGGAAAGGCCTAGCACCTTCAGAGTGCATGGCCCTGCCAGCAACTTGATCTCGCAATTTCAGCCTCCTGAACTGTGAGACAATACATTTCTGTTGTTTAAGCCCTTCAGTTTATGGTATTTTGTTATAGCAGCCATAAGAAATTAATAGAGACATTCACAAACAGTAACTAGCAATACGGTTCATTGTCTCAATATCAAACAGCTAGAACAGACAATATTTGTTAAAGGATTTCAGAGGAAGGATGACAATATGAAGACTAAATGTGAAGAGAAGGCTGAGGAAGAGAGTTGGAGAGGAAGATGTTGGTTACCTACAAAAAATCAACTTTCTTTTTTTTCTTTCTTTTTTTTTTTTTTTTACTGAAAGACCTTATCTTCCAGAATAAGTATCAAAAATACCTAATCTTTGCTTTTTCAACTCTCCTGTCTTTTCGCTAGAACAGCGGCTTATGAGCCAATGAGAACTGAGGAAAGCTCTTCAGGAGCTCCTAGAAATATTTTCTCCATAGTAAAAAGATACGTAAAAGGAATGCTCCCTTTCTTATTCACTGAATGTGGTTATGTTTAAATGAAGCTGAAACTTCTACTCTTGACCTGCTCCCCTGAGGGAAGAAATTGCTAAAACATGAGGATAAAGGATATGAGAAGCACTTGAGTTCCTGGAGATGTTAGTGTCAGTGTTCTAACTCTCAACACATCTTGCATCCACAATCCATATACATAAGCTAATATAACTCAATAGTTTTAGTTAAAATTTATGTTACTTACAGAGATAAAAATATTCTGAACGATAGGAAAGGAATAGAGGAACACAGAAGAGCAAGAGAAGAGCATGATTGTGGATGTGGAGACTGGAGCTTAAACTATTTTTAGGATCTACCTGAAAATTGCTAAAAACCTCGTATTTAAGGATCTAACTCGAATGCCACATAATCCATGAGACCATCACTGATTCGTAATCTTTCCTTTTTTGAATCCCCTTTCTCCTTCCCAACATAAGTTACCAAAACATTTAATTTCTGTCTTCTTGAAATCTCATTTTTCTTTGTCTGCATGTCATAGTGACTATAACTTTCTTGTCCAACTGTCCATCACACCACTCAGTGTAGTGATTGGTGCCATGTAGGAGCTCAATAGACTGTTATTTTATAAATAAATGAATGGATGAACAAATAAGAATGAATGGGGATCTCTTTATTGCTTCAATTATAAAGACAGACAAAATTGTTTCAGTTCAAATAGTTTTTGTTTTCTGTTGTTTTCTATGCCAGGCACACTTTTTTTGTGTGTTGGGAATACAGCAGTGATTTATGTTCTATACACAGAAGGAATACAATGAGGACCTGTAATGTGACTAACTTGATCAGATTTTGGCAGAAGTAATAGTGATTGTCATAGATAATGGAGTCCTGCTGAAAATCAGTAAAAAGTGTGATAAGAATAATATAAAAGTTGGAGTTGGTAAATAGTTGAAGAAAGAAAAGAGATTTTGGGGCTATATATAGATTTTTCTCTCAGGTTATTAGATACTAAGTGAGATAAGCAGTAGAAAAGAAAGAGTAATGCTTTTGTTTTGTTTTTTAACAACTGGAGAAGACATCAAGTTCTATTTTAGATATGCTCTATCTGTGTGCAAGGATGAGCTTATAACATTGCATATCTTGTCTTAAGGGAACAATGAACATCCAGGTATATATGCCACAGTATTATTCTTCATGCAAGAGAGGGAAATTTCATGAGATTCAAAGACGTACTAACTTTAGCATGTGATTATCTTAGCTCAATTTAAGTAAAAGACACTTCCAATTTGGGGGGTTTATGTTAAAGGAAACACATATGTCATCTGAAAGATAGTGATAGGTTTTATGTTACTAAGAAACTTTGACATCACTTCTTCCCTGCAGCTAGTGGGTGGTGCAGATATATATATATATATGAATCATAACTACATGCTTTGTTATCAGATATATTACATAGTTAGTTCTCTTTCTTAGTAAATATTCAAAACAAGTTCTTTTCTGGTGGCTCCAGTATGAGAAAATGAGTATGGATATCTTTACAGTGTCACATATCTGGTATTATAAATAAAGGTCAACTGTCATACTGGCTATCATCTGTGATATTACAAGGTTTATAGTTTATCAAATAATGTCTGCAGAAATTTGATATGTGTCTTTTCAGTTTGATTTTAAAATGCTTTCATTTCGTGAAATATATATATATATATATTACAGTGAGTTTTATAAAGAGAATAATTTCCTCAGAAATTTAAATGAATTTTAGGAAAAGCCTTTTTTTTGTAACATAAATCCAAAAGAGGCATTTTGCATAGATACTTTATTTTAACATTTACCATTGAAGAATTAGAAGAATTGCATATTTACAACTAATTCTGGAGATCATCTGCTAATAGCATATTGTGTAAAGTTATCTCTTGAAAATGTTAAGAAAATTTGATGTAATATTGTCACTTACATTGCTTTAAAAGAAATAGTGTTTTTGGATAACAAAGACAGTCATGAGAGTGATAATTAAATAAAGTGAACCATAATACAATTTTTCAAGATAAATCCCATTTTATCGTGTCCTTCATTTTTCAGGTAATACAAACAAAGTACAAGGGAGGTAATGTGCTGAACTCAAAAGGCCAGGATGGAAAAGCTGGATTAGTCATCTGGCATAAATTAATGTATAAATTAAATATAATATAACAGGTTTGAAAATATTAGTGTGAATGGTTAATTGCTCGAATACTAAAATTTGATATGCAAAATTGAAACACATGTAGCATACACAATGAGTTGATACAAACATTACAACAGCATAGTAAATAAATAAGGCAAGGCCGAAGGTAAAATTTACAAGTAGAAAATCAGCAAAATGTTCATGGTGTCCTGAGCCCTCATTCTTCTCTAAGTAGAATGATCCAAGAGAGTGTCTCTCATTCCCTGATTATTTTGCAAATTAAGCAGGAAGTTGAAACGCAGCAGAGTCACCCAAACATTACTGCAGAAATTTAAATTAGAAGGCCTGTATTCAATGGCTGAGCATATTGCTTAACTGGCAAAGTAATATACTGATTGAAGAGGTCAGTTGTACTGGGTATTTTGCATTTCAGAGCTAATATCAGCGGGAGACTGGCCTGTTTATTACTAGCTTCTCTGAGGAATGAGAGTGAGTGATTAGCTAACAATATAATTTAGTCTTTCTTAACACAATAGACTCTAGGAACAATTTCCTTTTAAAAAGTCTCATTTCTCCCTGGTCTTTATATCTTTGTGCCTACCATGATGTCTTCCAGAAAATAATTTCTCCTTAAACTTTAATAGAAAAAAAAAAACACGTTATAACAATCTTTGATATGTACAAATGTACAGAATGATTTTCTGATTATGGGGTTAGCTCCAGACTATGTCTTTCTAAAATAAAGAAGAAATGTGTTTCTGATACATTTTTTTATCTTTCAAAGATAATATGTGAATGACAAATTAATTTATCATAGATTGATTACATGGTAAAATAAGAGCATTAAGAGAAGAAGAGACTTAAATAGTCAATGAATAAAAGTTGAAGAACAAATAAAGGAGCCTCTAGGTACTGAGACAAACATGAGAAGTCATGATGCTGCTGCACATGAGGAACAAGAGAACCACTGCTACAATCAATGAGAAATTATGTTGGAAAGGTTGGAAAGGGACATAATGAAAACACTAAAAACCCTCAGAAGTGTTAGAATTTAATAAACATTTGAAAAAAGAAAAAAAAAAGCATATGGTGATACTCCAAGAAAAGACATGCAAAATAAAACTGATGCATGAGAACAATTAGAAAAGGTGAAGAAACACATACATGTAAATATGATTTATACCTGTAAATATAAAATATACAATACTGTCCAATATAGCTTATATATGGTATATAAAGCATTCATACCATTTAAAGTGTACTCTGTAATTTACAATGTCTAGTACAATACTTATCAAATTGTATATATGTATATATAATTCAAGGAAAACTATACAGTGCATAAATTACAATTATATGTACTCAGGCTTCAGGAACTAGAGTGAGCAAAAACACTGAGAATAGCAAAGTGCAAGAACTGAGGCCAGCTCTGGCTCTACATCTTGCCATTACAGTACTGCTAACTGCATTCTCTAAGCCATGCTCTCCATCTCCATGACTATTTGTCAACTACTAATTTGTACTTCTTTACCCCTTCACCCCTTTTTCCCAACTCTCCAATTCCCTGTCGGGAGCCGTTCTTATCAAGGCTCTCATACCTGAGATCTAGGCAACTTTGCCTTGGGACAGAATCTGCCTCGCCCTGTGCTATCTGATAGGATAGACAGCATAAAGTCAGTTGCCCTGACATGCCCTGACTTGCCCTGGGCCCCTTGAGCCATTTGCTTAAACTAATCTGACCTTGCAGCCCCCTCCTCTCCCGGGACCCTTCTGCATTTTGGGGTCATATAAGGAAATGGAATGTTCTGCGGTTCGATATCCAAGGCAACCGTGATTATGCAAATCCTCCCCTTTATATACTCTACCCCTACC
>PVKZ01002703.1:0-197013 GCA_004027375.1 Macroglossus sobrinus
AAAAAAAAGAAAAGAAAGGAAGGAAGGAAGGAAGGAAGAAAAAGAAAAAGAGAGAAAGAAAGAGAAAAAAGAAAATCTGAAAAGAAAAAGAATATTGGGAATGAAAGTGGGCACGTTACATACAAATATTTAAAAAATAATGAGTGACTATTATTAACAGGTAAATGCTAATTAATTCAGCAACTTAGGAAAAATGGAAAAATTCCATGAAAGACATAAATTATAAAAACTGGCTTAGATTTAAAAAAAAAAAAGAATACTCGTGTTTCTGTAAAAGATTAAGTTTATAATTAAAATCTTTCACATAAAATAAACTCTAGGCCCAGATGGCTTCATTGGTGAATTCTATCACAACTTTAAAGAAGAATAATAGCAATCTAACATAAGATCTTTCAGAGCACAGTGAAGGAGAGAATACATCTCAGTTTATCATACAAGATCAACATAACCTTAATATCAAAACTAAACAAGAACCTTGTAAAACAAGAAAATTATAATCCCTCATAAAAATAGTGTCAAAATTTCTTAATCAAATATTAACAGGTCAAATCTTAATATATATATATGTATATGTGTGTGTGTGTGTGTGTGTGTGTGTGGTGTGTGTGTGTGTGTGATTATGAGAGTTTAGTTAAGCTACTCCATGGTATTAGTGCCTCTGCAGCCATTTTGTTTAGCCAACTGGCTTACAGGAGCCTTACACTGACGCTAATTCACTCATGAAATCTCATGTCCTAGATAACAATAGCCCTCAGAGTCACAAGGAAATGTAAGTTTTTCATATAACTTTGCCAACAGCCCTTGTGATCAAGTCTCCTCCACCACCTCCCAGGACCTCCTGCTGTGTGTCCCTTAGATAAGAACCTCATGGAGCTTATTAAAACTCCACTTTTTGGTTTGAATTGACCAATCCAACCTTAGCCTGGGAACCTCAAAGCACTCAACCCATGAACCTTAATGGTCCTTCCTGCACTCTACCTTTACCTCCACATGTGCTCCCATGCTGTGTACTTCCTCCAGTACCTGTGAGAAATAAATTTCTCTATTTCAATTTCTCTTGTGGTCTTTTGTTGAATCGTGACTCACCATCTAACATCCTTAACAATTATTAATTTAACAATGTCATAACAAGGATAATATCTCATGACCAAAGGGGATTTATCTCAGGAATGAAAGGTTGATTTCGCATTAAAAAATACATCAATACAATATTGAATGTCAACTGTAATTTAAAAATATAAATAAATAAATAATCAATCAATACAATTCACCACACACCACACTAACAGAATAAAACACCTCGATAATTCCCCAATAGAAACAGAAAAAGCATTTGACATAATTACTACTTTTTCTTATGAAAGCTCTCAGCAAAACAGTAATAGAAGGATGATATATAAGAAAACTCCATATATTTCTTTCTTTCTTTTCCTATATTCTCAACTGTTTCCCTACTTTAACCTTTGTACCCCTAGAGTCTATTCTCAACAAAGCAACAATGTTATCTTGCTAAAATACAATTAGATTAATTTTACTCTTTTGCCCAAATCCTCTTGCTTCTGCATTATGTGTATATATATATACACACACACACATATATCGTAATCTCTAAAGCAAACACTAAAATAATAAAGAGAGATATGAAAAACTAGCCAATAAATTAAAATGGATTTCTAAAAAATATGTACGTAGGAAAAGGAATCAAAGGAACAAAACCAGAGGGGACAAGCAAAACACAAATAATATGAAGGCAGACGTAAATGCGATCATCAAATGGTAACAGATCCACACACCAATTACAAGATAGTAATTGTTAGATGGGAAAATATAAATATTTTAATAGGCCTAACTACATGTGGCCTACAAAACAAAGCCACTTTAACAGTAAAATAATAGATATAATCCTATTATAATCAAGAACAGTAAAATATGCTTGTTACCTCTATTATTAATTAACATTGTTCTGGAAAAGTTTGCCAATGAAGTTGGGTAAGAAAGCAAATTAAGAAGTACAAATATTGAAAAAGAGAAAGAAAAACTAACATGTGTACATGGCATCATTGTCTAGGTATAAAACTCAAAATAATAATCTGAAAAGCAACTAAGTTTTATAAGAAACATTAATAGAGTAATTACAAAATAAGTAAAGTTCAATATTTTCCTACATTCCAGCAACAATGAATTAGAAAATAAATTACATTCATAAGAGCAAAACAATATATATTACCTAAGAGTTAAAATCATGAGAAATGTGCAGAATCTCTATGAAGAAAACCACAATATTGTCATTAAAAGACATAAAAGAAAATTTGTCTAAATGGAGAACTATATCATGTTACCAGCTAAGAAGACTTAATATTATCAAGATGTCAATTCTTCTCAAATAAATAAATAAACTCAGTGCAATCCCAGTAGGTTTGAGGATTTATTTTTGGAAACTCAACAAATGATTCTAAAGTTCATCTGGAAGAATAATACATGTAACTAAGTAAGAGAGTTTGAAGATTATAGTAAGAATAGGACTTTGTCTTGCTAGAAAATAAAATGTGTTAGTATATAAAATGATGATAAAACACTGCAGTACTGCCATAAAAAGAAGCAAACAATGGAATAGAATTTCAAGTTTAGAACTGTTTCTAGATAAGCATATGATTAATGTGTTCATAGTGTCATCTTAAATCAATGGAAAAAATAGTCTTTATATGGTGATGGAGTACATGACTAACAATTATGGGGAAAACAAACTAGATTAATACTGTATACTATATTCAAAATAAATTACAGACTATATATATATATATATATATATATATATATATATATATATATATATATATATGGAGAGAGAGAGAGAGAGAGAGAGGTAACAAGCATATTATATATATGGTGTGGTAAAGAAAATGACACCCAAGGTATAGCAGAAGATTTTAAACTTGCTATAAAAATTTATTCTGATTTGATAAAAGATTACATTAAAGTAAAACTAAAACATGTGAATGACTGAGAAAAATACATGTACTATATCTTTTTTTAAAAAAGCTCATATCAATTCATAGAAAGTTGACAAGGGCACCCAAAAAAAACAAAAACAAAAACAAAAATCACTAACAGAAAATAATGAAAAATTCACAAAAGAGGATATAATTATTCACCACCTAATAATTAAAAGTGCAACTTATGAGCTGTACCAAGCTAGAATCTTAAGAGGTCAAAGCTCTACATATATGTTAGTAAGAGTATAGGAAAATAGAAACTCTCACATACTAGTAAAATAGTATAGATCTGTATAACTTTTGAAAAATATTGAGTTTCTTAAAATTTGATAAATTAATAGAAATTAATCCTAACAAAATAAAAATAGATTTATATAAATAGATATTCATAGTAGCTGATTATAAAATGCCAAACAAAAAATGATTCTATCCAGGTTTCTGCAAGAAATCAAATCAAAACAACAAGGAAAAAAGAGAAATGATCTTTGATAACACTAGAAGACACCTGTAACCCTGAACTGTAATCTTGAAGGAAAAGGGGCCAAATGAGGGAAGGTCACACAGGGACAAAGGAAACGCCTAAAGAGACATCTGTGGTTGCAGATCTCAAACAAATCAGTCAGAGCACAATTATACAAAATAAGTGGCACGAGAGAGGCAGAACCACGAGTTGTCTGGAACAATGGGAACAGGATGCCTGGGTCTTTAGAGGGAGCTTCTCCAGACCCCATAGAATAAGCAGAGGAGGTAGGACTGAATAAGAAAACACATGTTTTTGAGAGAAATAGGATATCATTGAGGAAAGTGAAGGAATAAGGAAATGGATCCTTCACCCTCATTATGAGCAATCCAGAAACTGATGATTTCTTTGAACTAGAGAGAAATGAAGGTACACATACACACACACACACACACACACACACACACACACACACACACACACACACATTCTCCACTGAGCCATAAGGAACTTTGCTGTGAATCAAAGAAAGCTACTGCTCGCCTAGAATACTGCTCTAGTCTCTCTCCTGAAGGAACCTCTCACAAATAACTGGAAGGATTCACCTCATTCACAAAAGTAATAAGCAAAAAAGAACCTGTAAGTATCTATGCAAAGTTACTTTTTAGAAAAATGAAGAAAAATGTGGGAAAAGCAAGTGTTAGGTGATGAACCCGCATCAGAAAAATATGGCACTGCTCAGATAAAAATCACGACCAAATATATAGTCATAAATACGGGGCACCTAATGAATCAAAGAGTTCAAAGCAGAGAACTGGAGGAGATGAAACATGAGCTGGCAGACTTAAGAAATAAATAGAAGGAAAAAAATCCACCCCAGAAATCAAGGCCACATTAAACCAGCACAAAGAGCCACCACCAAAATCATACCCAGGGATAGAGCAAGCAAAATGATAGGTCTGAATACAGACAAACAAGCAAACAAAAAGGATCAACATAAAACAGAAAAAAAAAATACAGGCCTAATTTTGGAAAACTATAAAACTTAAATTTAAAACTTGAAAAAACAATTCGTGTTAAAAAAAAAATACCCTCATGCAATATGATCAACACTAAAACATATGATAGTGATAATACTGGACTTCAAAGATGAAAAAACAACTTTGGGCACTCAGGCAAAATGATTAAGTATTCTACAAGTTTGAGGCAGACTCCTACTTGTTTCCCCTGAATTTTCTCTTATTTCTGGTTGTATAACCATACAGCTAGACAATGCATTTCCTAACTTTTTTTGCCGTTAGGGTGGCTACATGAGTATGTTTTGAACAATTGGATACGCACTAAAGTGAAGGGTGAAAAGTCATTTGCAATTTAAAGAAAAGCTGCCCTTCTCTGAATTTTGCTTTTTTTCTCTTTTACAAGATGGAACATAGATGTGACAACACTCCACCTTCAATCTTGGAGTGAGAACAATGTTCTAGGGAATGCAAGAGCAACAAGACAGAGGAAATTGCTCCCAGTGATATTATGCAGCAATTGCCATTATAACTTAGACCAGCCAGACTGATATAGAAGTATAAAGTTCGGTCTTATTTAAATCCTTGTATCTTGTATGTTGGTACAGTATCACATTCTTTCCCATACCTAATACGAAGGGGGGAATTAAACTGGCTTCATACTTCACAACAATATTCAATGTTGGAAGACAGAGATATAATACTTACTATCTTAGTTGGTTAGGGCTACTGTGACAAAATGCCATATATTGGATGGCTTGTAAATGACAGAAATTTATTTCTCACAGTTCTGGAAGATGTGTAGTTCAGGATCAAGGTGCTGGCAAATCTGTCATCTGCGGAGAGCCTGCTTCCAGGTTCATAGACAGCTGTCTTCTCACTGTCTTCAGGTGGCAGAAGAGGTGAGGGAGCTCTCTGGGGTTTCTTTTATAAGGGAAATAATCCCATTAATGAGAGTTCCACCCTCATGACATAATCACCTCCCAAAACCCCACCTTCAAATAATATCAGATTGGGAATTAGGTTTTAACATGAATTTTGGAGGAACACAAACAAGATCCCATCAAAAAGCAATTGCAGACAATAAGAGAATTTAATAAAATGTTTATGTTCAAAATTAGCAATTCTACTTATAGCTTTGATAGACATGCTTGTACCAAATTAAACCCCTACCCCCCAAAATACAGAATAGAAAAATTGGATAAAATAAAAACAACATCTGTTTGAAAGCATTAGAAAATATTGAGGCAGCCAGGACTTGAGAGGTGAAACTATCCAAGAGCCAAAAGTATATTAAGCCCAACATTCTGCTTCACTCTTCCTCTGAATGTATTTGTTGATTTAGAAGCAGTATCAGGCCTGGCATCTGAGAATTGAGCAGAAAGGGGAGTCTATGAAACTGAGAAGGTGAACAGAACTTTCTGGATCATCATGAGACTGGAGAGAAAAACCTGAAATTCAGCAAGACAGCTAAGACTTGAGAATCCAAGATCTTCAAAGAGAATGAAATAAACCCAATATTCAACTATGAAATTAACTTCCAGGCATTTGCTGCTTCTTTAAAGGCCTCATCTCCAAATACAGACACATTCTAAGGTACTATAGGTTAGGACTTCAACATAAAATGTGATTCAGCCCATGACAGATCTTAAGAAGTAGAGCAAAACTTTAGGCAGTTTATTGATGCTGGAGACAAAAAAAAAAAAAAAAAAAAAAAAACAACTGTACCTCAAGGAGGAGGACCTCTACTAAACATGCCAGGCATTTAGTTAGGCCGCCTTAAAGATCACATCTTAAGACCATATTGGAAGTGCGTTAGCCTTCACGTACACTGGGATCCATCTCTGAACTAGTCCAATCTCAGACCGTACTGAAGTGAACTGCCTGTAAGAAAACAACCACAAATCTTCTCTGAAGGGACAGTATTCAGTCCCTCAAATCACCTCTAAATTTCTTTTCATATGCAATTTCTGTCATTCGATCAAAAACTACAAAATATGAAAGGAAATAGAAACAAATAGCTGAAAACCAAGAGGGAAAGAAACAATAGCAATACTGGAGATCCAGTGTTACTCCTCTAGATGCATTATACCAGTTTCCAAAAGGGCCCGAAAGGTATTGAATGGATCTGAAAGTAAACTAACCACCTGTTGAAACAAAGCATAACAATCATTAAAGGAAGACAATGAATTAAAGATGCTCAACAATGTAAACCACATAATAACCAGTATTTAATACAAAATTACTGGGCATGACACAAAGCAGAAAAATGTGACCCACAAATGAAAGAAAAAGCATTAAAACACACACACACACACACACACACACACACACACACATTCAGAAATGACAGAGATGATGAAACTAGAAAACAAGAGTATTAAAATAGCTACTATATGGTATTAGAATTTTGGTGGTGATCACTTTGTAGTATATACAGGTGCTAAATTATGATGCTGTATACCTGAAACTTGCATAATGATATATACTAATTTTATCTCAATAAAAAATAGCTATTGTAACTATGGTTATGTATTGGAGGCAAAACACAAACATAGTGAGATAAGAAACTCTATGAGGTCTAGAGACCATTTCAAAGATAGGAGCAAGCTGAATGTAACATAAATAAATTGCTAAAAAATAGTCATCAAAAAAAATCTTAAAAGCAGCCAGAAAAAAAAAAAAACCACGATGAACTGAGAAACAATATAAAAATAACTGAAGTATTCTCTTTATAAACTCTTCAAGGTAGAAGAGAAAAAAACAATGTCTTCAGGCTACTAAAAAAAAAAAGAAATCTATCAATCTAGAATTCTGCATTCAATAAAAATATCCTTCGAAATAAAAATAAAATAAAAATATTTTAATTAAAGACATCCAAATGTCAAAGTTTTTCAAATGAATAAATAATAATACCAGATAGAAAGATGAATCTACACAAAAGAATGAAGAGTATATGAATGATAAAGATATGGATAAATATAAAATTTTATCTCATTAAAAATTTTTCTTTAAAAGATAAATGTTTAAAGCAAAAATTATAATAATGTATTGTGGGCCTCATAGAAGTAAAGTTTATGACAACAGTAAAATAAAAGAGTAGAGGTGAATGGAAGTATACTGTTGTTTCTTACATTATATGTGAAATGGTATAATATTATTTGAAAATAGACCTGTTATAAGTTAAAGATATATATTTCAAATCAATAGGTTTGGCTAATAAACCAATAATGGATATATAATAGAATTCAAAATATACTCAGTTAAAAGAATTCTAGGAAAGAGAAAACTATGAACAAAGTGATAGAACATAGAACACACACACAAAAATTATTTCAATATTACAGTCAATATAAATTGTCTAAGCATCCCAGGTAAAAACAGAAGTTTCCAGATTGAGTAAACATGAAAATATTTTAAATTGTATTTATAATTTTTTTTAAATACAAATTTGAACTGTAATCAGGGACAATTTTTAACTTTTCAGATTGGCAAAGAAAAAGTTTGCTAACATCATCATGCAGGTGTGGGGAAACAAGCACTCTCATACAGGCAGGTAAATTGATAAAAACTTACAGAGATCAATTAGCAGCATTTATAAGAGCTAGAGATGCACATAAAATTTGACCCAAGAATATTACTTATAGATATTTATGCTACAAATATCCTTGTTCATCCATGAAATTATATATATACAAAAAAATTAATTGCAGAATTATTTATAATGGAAAATGATTGGAAGTTTTCTAAATGACCATCAAGAGGAAAATGGTTAAATAGAAGTAAAATTATGAACAAACATACAAACAGAGTGCTATATAATCATTAGCAAACAGTGAGGCTGCTCTAGCCAAGTGGTTCTATAGAATGTCTCCCTAGTTATTATGTTTCCTAACTAAACAGCTCTTGGATTTTAATAACCAAACTTTATACATCTGTGAATCTCCCAGCACAACATTTTATAGTCAAATTTTACATAGAAACATTTAATACTTGCTTCATAAAAATGCAATACATTTTTACCAAAATGATAAGCAGGAAAAATCTTGATTTGTACTCTGAATACAATTGATAAGTTATGGTAATAAATAGTTTGAAAATCTCAAAAAATGTCAAAAAATGGAATGTGAATCTCTGAATGTTATTGTTAAGAGAGATATTACACTGAACACAAAGCTACTGTTTGTTAAAAGCAAATGAATTATCTGGTTTTCAGAACGTGATGTTTTAATTATTTTATATCCTAATATGATAGTTTGTTGCTCAAATATTGGTCCCAACCTGGTGGTTCTCTGAACTTAATATATGAGACATCTAGTGTTTTTTTTTTTTTCTCAGATGTGAGATTTATCGATTCCGAGGAAACAAAAGGCTCCAAAGATTGTCCTATAATTTTTCATGTAGAAGAGAAAGAAATAGGATCAGGGACAGCAGATAAGAAAAATACATGAAAATATTTACAAAGAAAAACAAAATATGAAGTCTAAAGATAATTTTTAGAATAAAGATAAACTGAGCAATTGAACATGCAGAGCTAAAAGAGCCAGTCAAGAGTAAGAGTCTAAAATCAAGAATAAAGAGGAGGCATTTGAGAGAGTAAGGCTCCTGAGAAAGTGGAAAAGGTAGGATAGAACACACTGGCAGAGGACTGAATTGAACAAGAAGAGGCAGGATACTGGAATAAAACACCAGAGCATCTAGACTAGCAAGTTGCTCAACAATTATTTGCTGACGGCAAGAACAAATAATGAAAGGGACTCCAGAAGAGTGCTGGACTTGTCTCTGATTGCTCCTCCCAGTTCCATGATGCTGAGAGAAGGGGAGAAGGAGAATCCCGCTTCAGCAGTACTCTCAAAGGGAATTGAATTTTGCTGACAGGAGGTAGAGAGAGCCTTTATTTGAGAAATTTATATAAGACTGTGTAGGGTTTCTTTGGCCTCTTCTACACATAGACAGTCTTGTCATTAATTTATCATTGCGTCCCTAGCTTACTTCTCCAAGAACTATCCCAGATCTCTGCTGTAAATCCCACGAACTTCTATAATTTCGACTCTTATTTTTCAGCAAATAATGCTAATTCTCTTTCTTTACTCAGAGGCTTGAAACCATTCAATATGAGCATTCTCATGCAATCTTGTTATCTTACCCCCTAAATTGTGAAGAAGACTGGATCTCATTAGGCCATACCACTGATGAGGACACAGCCTCATCATTGATGCTGTATATCTGAGTTCACTCTTCTCGGCAAAAAGGACACTTTTGCTCCTTGCATTCATGCAAAATGACTGTTCTTTGCTGAACTGAAAATCACTGCCTTGGTCCTGTTCTCTGCCTTGCACCTCCCCATGTTCAGCGCCTTCAAACCTATAACCCTTTCTCAAGGCCCTGAGAAAGATTTTTTTTCCCAGATGTAAAAAAAAAAAAAAAAAAAAAAAAAAAAAAAAAAAAAAAAAAAAAAAAAAAAAAAAAAAAAAAAAAAAAAAAAATCCCAATTTTTTGGCTCCAGCTGCTAGATTAAAAGCATCAACAGTATGTGAAATACCATTTTGGACTGCACAGGTAAAGGAACAAAAGCATTAGAACCGATTCTGCAAACCAGGCCAAAGCTGGAATTTACCTTGAACTTCTGAGTCTTTCACCTACTCTATTTGGAAACATCCAATCACACAAATAGAGATTTACTGACTATATAGGGACCACAGGGGAGAATCATAGCCTGAACCACAGAGAAAATATCTCAAAACTCTATGCCCATCATTCCTCTTCTCCAGGGTCCTTTCTAGCCATCTCCCCACTGGGGATTCTTCTACTGGCCCTTAACAGCACTCAGCACCTAATTTTATGTCTTTCTGTTAACTGCCCTCTAGTCTTCCTCCCCATCCTCTGCAGAAAACCCAGACCCTGGAAGTTTCGCTTTCAAGGTATTTTTCCAGACAAATACTGTTTTTCCCGTAAGAAGAATTCTGATGCAAGCTGTTAAGTTTAGATTAGAATTCATGTTAATTTCTGGAAGTAACTTAATAATTCATTTGAGTCCTATGTTCTTTTGATTTTTTGAATGAGGAAACTGAGGCTCAGAAATCTTAAATGTCTTACTTTTGCTGTGTAACACAATGTTTACACAGACCACCTGATTCAGAATCACATGGGTGGTTTCTTTGTTTTTTAATGCTGACTTTGGGGCTACACCCTTGATTTACTGAACCAGAATTTGCTGAACAAGCACCCCGAATAATTTTTAGAGACACATAGCCACTGCCTTAGACTTATAATTTAAGTACTAGAAGAAGAAAGAAACACTAAAATCTGTTACAAATTTAATTTAAATCCAAACTGTTTAGAATGACAGTTTGGATTCATACAGCACCTGAAAAGACTTTGGGCAATTTTGACATAGGACAAAGTAAATAACAGTGTCGGTTTGGTGGGAAAAACACCAGACTAGGAGTCAAGGCTAATTGTGTGACCTTGAACGAGTTACTTAACATCTCTGGACCTCAGGTTCCTAGGGGAAAATACTGCTTTCCCGACTTAACTCCAAGGATTATTTGAAGGATAAAATGAGATCATGTATGTGAAAACACTTGTGGGAGGAGGGGAAAATAAATAGCTCTGTACAACTGCTAGGTATTATTTCAAAGTCCTGCTTGGGCCTGGAAAATATCAATCTTCTGTGTGTTACCAGTATGCTAGTAAGGCAGCCTGTGGAGTTTTTCAAGAAGCCTGTAGGATCCAAGTTAGGCAGCTCATTGCTCAGGCTGAGTAGCCAGAGAGGGGAATTCTTGATTCAGAGCAGCATCTGTTAGTAATTAAGGTTTCAGAGGCATGTGCCCGAACTGAAGGCAATGGTACAGAATTGGTCCTAGCAACAGTCCCAGTTGTGAAACATACTCCATCCTTAAAGTGGATATGAAAGGTAAACACGAAAGCATTATTCTACAATCACATCAAACAAAATGATGCTTGTTTAACATCCTCACAACCCAGGCACAAGCAAACACAAAGGAAAACAACAACAGGCAGAGGCTTTTGTGAAAGAAAGAGATCTCCAAACAACAGCCATCACCAGCAAATCAGAAGACCTTGCTTATACTCTATTAATTGCACAGTGGGCCTCTTTGGCATCCGCTCCCTGACAAGTTCTTCTTTCTAAATTCAAATGTGTTTGATTTGGATCCTTAGCAAAATAAATAAAATAAAATAAAATAAAAAATCTCATACCCAAAAAGCACTATAAATTCTATCTGTGTCAGAGATTTTATTATTAAAGTAAACACGTTTGCTATAACTAGGGAGACATGACAGACTTTGAACAAAGACCAAAGATGCAGGTCTTGTGTGAAGAGGAGTGATCCTAGGACTTCCAGGTGGGCCAGGGGAGTGAAACCTTCTGACAGTGGTTGGGATGGAAGAGGGTAGAGGTAGAATAAGATCCCAAGGTGTTTATTGGAGTTATTTTGTGAGAGTGTGCGTTATCTGTCTATAAAATATATTTGTGCTCAAATTGAACTTCAAAGGCCTGGAGAGGGGTCTGCTTAAAAATTTAAAGGAAAAGACAGAGTAGAAATTTAAGGGAGGTGAGTATTTACTGATGAAGCTATAAATTTCAGTTGAGGGTACACGAGTTGAAAACATGATGCCCTTCACCAGGCCAGAGCCCTGGTTTTTACACAGAACACCTAGAAGACAACCAGAGAACCAGCAACTCAAATGGCCTGGCTGGTTTAAGTTTCATCTTTCTAGAAGCACTTGAAGAGAAAGCAGGGAGAGCTGTCTGCGCTTATATCCAAAGCAAGTAAACAATAAGAGAAAAGAGCCAAAAGCTCTCTGGATGATAGATGTATCGAATGACAACCTTAGCAAAAGAAAGCTGCTCTGGGAAAGCTGAGCGCTGGGCCTGTGGGCCATAGTCACTGGGGCCAAAGGAGAGATAGAATAGATGAATTATAGCCATTTCTACTTGGTTAGAAGTTTGTTTGTTTGTTTGCTTGCTTGCTTGTTTTCCATCTGGAACTGAATAGTCACCTACCTCAGAAACTAGATCTAGCCATAAATCACTTAAATCTTTCTTACAGAAACTACTCCTTTAGGGCATGAAACAGACTAAGAAAATAATATTGTAGGATACAATAGAAAGTTCATTTAACTAAGAGCAAAAAGATCTAAGTTCTAGTCCTGTTTTGTAAATTACTGGCTGAGGTGGCATTTCAGGTGGGACATATAGCTTGTCTATGTATCTTTTGGAAGCCTGCAGTAGGATGGCGGGGGGTGGGGGGGTGGGGAGGCAATAAGTAGGGTGTGGAGAAATGGAAAGGCAATCTCTGAGATCCCTTCCAGTGAAAACAGTCCATGATTCCAGTTAGCATAGAAAATAATTGAGGAAGTCTGGAAGGCTATTTATCAAAACATTACTGGAGGCTACTCTAGGGGAATGGGATTAGGATAGGCACAGAGAGACAAAAGAAAACAATTGGAGAATACTTTCGGTGGGGGAAAAACGCAAAGGCAGAAGGGATTTTTAAGTGAAATATTAAACAAGGTCCAGTTAGCATATAAAATAATAAAGTCTGGAAGGCCATATATCAAAACATTACTAGTAGTCAGAGTATAAGCATGAAGCAGGAAGGAGTGCAGGGATTCGGGAGAGCCAACAGCATGATTTTTTAACTTGCCTCCTCTCTCTCCTGCCATGGGAAAAGCCCATCGTAGAGCCTTTGAAGGCCACTCAATTCCATTCAACTCCTGTTTGTCCTCTGGGACCCCACCTACTGTGCCCAGTGGTAGAGAGAAGGAGGAATGGGAGAGGCTTGCCTGGAAGCCTGCTCTGCAGCCTCCTGTGCAACATGTCATCTCATTTTTTGGCACAATGTGAAGAAAGTTGAGCTTGTATTTTACCCCACAGTGACAGTGCTACTTTCCCTGGAGATTGTGGCATCATCACAGTGGCTTCTTACATCATCCTGCCTCTCCTCCTTGTCACTATCAGCTTCAGGGTCTA
The DNA here is from genome assembly GCA_004027375.1 of Macroglossus sobrinus. Classification (NCBI taxonomy): domain Eukaryota; kingdom Metazoa; phylum Chordata; class Mammalia; order Chiroptera; family Pteropodidae; genus Macroglossus; species Macroglossus sobrinus. The sequence continues at coordinate 13,468 of PVKZ01002703.1, forward strand.
CAGATCTGTCATCCAAACTATACAGAAGTCAAAAGAAGACCATGCAATCTCTTTTTGGAAGCTTTCCACAATTATGAAAGTAACTCCATTGACAGGGTCCCGAACTCATTACGTGTCTGTTTCTGGTGGGAAAGCTGGCTGTCCTCATGTGAGGGATGACCCACGTTGCTGCAGCTCCAATAGAATTGCCTTTCTGATTGTGGCCAAACTGTAAATTTTCAGTGTTCCAATGAAAAGGACAAACCCCAGATTGATTACTATGTTGTGTCACGGGAATCAGACCAAGTTAGTTGTTGAAGGACCCAAGCATATGGAAATCAAAAATTTAATGGTTACTAAATCACCATTGAAGAGTTATAATATCACACTGGTACTATGAAGAAATATATCCAGTGTCCACTTTCAAACTTTTTTAAATCTGATGTTTTCTCACCTTTTATCTCTTTGCTCTCAGTACCAAGCTCCAGAATATGTTAGATTACAATGGAATTAATATATTTGAAACTAAAAGAAGAAGAAAAGATTCAAATTAGTAGGTAAACAGAAACTTTAAAAATAGTGGAGTTTTTGCCTATAGCTTGAAAAGGCAAAGGATGAAGATAAACACAGAAATGAAAGCTAAAACACACCTTTCTAATTCTTCTATCTAAAATGCAAGTCTTGGTTTTAAACCAATTTTCAACCACAGTTTTGCCCTTATTTAAGAAATTATCATACCCTATTGGGAGGCAAGAGCGGAATAATGGTTATCTAGTTAACTTTTACATAATCCTTGGATTATTTTTACTCTCCTCTGATCTCATCTTCTGTTCTATAATGTGAGCGGTTACTCATTATCATCTGTCTTCTTCTGCCTCACTGGTCAAAATAATTATTAATTTCATTAATAACTGATAGGTGATATTAAAAATCCCTGATTCCTAACACGCCATCTGATAAATGAGATCAAAAACAGAAAGTTGGCTCACTGAGGCGACTGCCACTCTCTTCCCCATGTCACCTTAGAAAATGAAAAGGTCTACCATTTGGGAAGGTGGTTGCTGTTCTATTTCCTCTGGACATGAGTTCTGAGCTTTAATATGAAAATGGTGCTTTCTATCTTCTTCCCTATCTACCTTGAGCTTAACAGACAAGGCTGTACTTTTCTTGTGAGATTAAATGTTTAGAATTTCTTAAAAAATTAGTAGCTGCCTCTGGATACATGGACATGCGAGCAGTTCATTGAAAGTAATTTGAGTGGGTATATGTTAATAAGTAATTATAGTAAGGGGATTCATAATTGGGAAAGGGCCTAAATATGATTAATAGAAAAGAATTTCTATATGCTATGTCCCTGATAAAGAAAAAATACCTACAAAGTGAGATTTATGCTCTGCTACATTTTAAAACCATTTAAAAATTGGTTTAAATGTTATCTCCATGGACAGCTGGGAAAGAAGACTTATAATTGGCCTAATTCCTGACCCTGGTCACCAAAAGTCACTTGACTGTGTCAGTGCCTCAGTTACCTTTATTGTAACTGAACAATCTCCACAATACCATAAAAAGACATAGACAAATGGTGGAGTAAGTTTAGTAAAATTAGTAAATATCTCATTCACAGCCTCCTTGAGCTGATGATGCTCTTACGCTGTTTAAAACTTCATTTCTTTGGAAGCCCAAAGAGCAAGGGAAAAAAAGAAAAGAAAAGGTCAGCTTTCTGGTCTATATCAGCACTAATTGTGAGTCTAAGACATCATGTGTGGTTGATTAAAAGAAGATGCAATTTTAAAATATTAATCCCTAAGCTTATCAAATTTAGAACAACAACGATTAAATAAAAGCTCCAATAGTACTAAGAGGAAAACTCTTGTGAAGCCCACGTAGCTGAGCACTGTCCTTATCTAACTTTGGTTTCCTTTTCACAGGGTCACGGAACCCGCAGAGGCAGAAACGAATGGGTTTTGTACAACCCTGGCCTTCTCCTAGAGCCTAATTATTTGTTCTCAGAAACTCAAACCACTTCACTATACTCAAACAGGCCAGAAAGTTTGCAGGTAGAGCTGAGCCAAAGAGTCTGGTTTGGCTATAAGAGCCAAAACACGAGTCGACCCATTTGAGCTGACTAGACACACAGGCAAAAGAAAATTCAAAACTTTATATATGTATGTGCGTGTGTGTGTACGTGTTGGTCTGTGTTGTGTTTGTGCAAATACTCACTGGGGCTGACAAGGAGGATGACAGAGTATTTTCACTGGCTTCTCTTTTCCTTGGCTCATCTTTACTGTTGCAGGCAGAGCAGCAAGCAGTGCTAGATCCTGACTGACTTTAATTTGCCCACCTTATTTCTGGACAAGCAGGAATAGAAATTGCAATACTCTTTGTTTTTTTCGGCAGCTGATAAAACTCTCTAAGAGGTCCCCTACCCACACGTAAAGCATCCTTCTTCTAAACTCAAATGTGCTTCCAAGATTCTGTATAGTATTTGCAGTAGAGAAAGTTATTATTCATTTATTCAATAAATGGGTTGACTTTCCATTTACATAGAACTAACTATGCTAGGCACTTCGAAAAATAAAATAAGCAAATACAAAAATAAAGCATAACACAAAGTTTTAAAATTTAAAGGTAGAATAAGAAAATGTTTGTTAATGTAATGTTTGCTTTATAACAAGCACAATACAAACATCTCTTTTAATGTCTAGACTAGATATAGAAATAGATGATAGATAAGAGAGAGAAACAGAGAGGGAGGGAGGGATAGAGTGATGGAGAGAGGGTGGGAGGGAGGTAGGGAAGGGAAGGGGGAAGAGACAGAGAGACAGAGACAGAGAGACAGAGATGAGAGAGAGAGATGAGAGAGAGAGAGAGAGAGAGAGAGAGAGAGAGAGAGAGAGAGAGAGAGAGAGACGTAATTCTCCTTGCCACATAGGGTTTTCTTTCTGCATACCATTTAGAAATTTTTGCACATGAAGTCCTAGCCCTGGACAAAATAGTAAAGTGAGTGGCCTTCACCTTTAGGGCTTCCCAATGTTCCTATAGCTTTTCTGTCCTTTCAGCGTTCATTTTGCTCATGATTACCCTGGCTGCCAAGGGTTCTCTACTCTACCCCTTCACTCAACAGTCCATTTTGGTCCTTGTAAATTCTCTTTTTTCCCAGCTCCACTTTACAAAGTGTGCAGTTCTTTGAGGGTGCTATTCAGATATATCAGTTGTGCTAGATTATCAGCAGGCAGCACAGTGTGCTGGGTTTGTAAGCACTGGTCCTGGGTTGAGTTAGACAATTATGTGAAATCTGGCTCAAATACTTACCAGTTTTGTAATCCTGAACAGCTTACTTAACTTCACGTCTCAGTTTCCTTTTAGGTAAGATTGGATAAAGAGAGATGGTGGCTAATCTTTTATTTCATCTTAATTATGATACCTTTTATAATCAGTTTCTTCATGATTTTACATGTCACTAGGAAAGAAAAGAATGTTTTAAACTATGCTTGTAAAGACACCATTGATTGTAAGATACATTCCAATTTCAGAATGTTAAAATGTAAAAAAAAAAAAAAGTGTATCTTAAAAGCAATTAAATAGAATAGTTTCAACCTCATAGAGTTATTCTCAGTATTAACTAAGGTAACCTATATAGAGTGCTTAGCACAATTCCAGGTACAAATTAAACACTTAAATGTTAGGTAATATATTAATATGTTACTCCTGCAAGATAATATACATAATTTTAACAGTGATTTTTTTTTTAATGCAATGTCTTAACATACAAAGTCACTGGAGGCCCAGGTATGGGGTCCTGGAGCCAATGTAAACATGCTTTATGGGTGGCTTAGACTTTTCGATGACCTCATTCAGGATACACATCTTGTAAGTTATTTGTAGGATTGCTCCTACTCAATCCTACAAATTTGTAGGATTGCTCCTACTCAAAATCTAGTGACACAAGCCTGGGATCAGAACATTTTATCACAGTTTAGACAGATTCATTCCTGCATGAAATAATTAAATGTTTCAAAAGATTTCATAATCAAATGAAGTTTATAAACCACAACACTCTCACCAAAAAATCACTTTCCTGGCTTTTTAGCTTTCTTACACTCTAAATCTAAAAGGTTGTTCAAAGCACCTACAATTATTTCTCCTTGAAATTCTAATTTCTGTCATTCGATGTGTTAAATTGAAAAAATGTACAAAGACAAAACAGGAAAGAATACCTTTTTTACTACCAGAAGAACAGTGATCTGTCAAATGAATGACGTTATAGAACAAGGATATTTTAGCAAGCACTTTGAATGACATAAATGCCCTAGATTTAGAAATCTAATTTTGTCACCTTTATATTAAATGCAACACAGAAAAATCTAAAGATGACGATCACCCAGAAATGATATACACGACAAATGTAATACCCCTAGAGTGTGCTGTAAAGCATCATTCTTTTATAGATCTTCAGTTTAGTCTGCAGCTTGATAACTTGTTTATGCCACATTCCTGTTTGCAAAGTAATACACTGACAATGTTGATGTGATTTTTAATGAATTGACTACTAGTATAACCACTGACAATATGTTGCCACAATTGCATAACTTCATAAAAGTTTTCATCTCAATTTTGCCAAAAATTTTGAGAGTGCCTATTTATAACCAATCAACCATTTTCAGTAAGTCAGTCCCTTTTGCTTCTCTTACATGAACATGCTTTGATCTAAATTGATTAATGAGAATGACTAAAATCCTTCGTCTAGGCCTCTATCACCTTTCTTATATCACTGTAACAAACTAAAATGGTCTCCCTGTTCTCAGCACTCCAGTCCACTTTGCCTCTGCCAAAGACAGGTCAATCAATTACTTTACACCCAAGACCTGAGTGACACTAATATCCACTTGCTCAAGCAGAACTTAAGAAATAGCACATGCTAGAAGACAGTTATTATAATTTGCAGCCTGAGGCCAGAATTGTACACTCAGCACTTTTCCACAATGCTTCATACCTTGGTGAAGCTTAAAATGTGTTAAATACATTATACATCTTCAACCTTCTACAAATTGATCATACTTCAAAAAATATACTCATTAATCTACATGAGTTCTTGAAATCAAAGGCCTACAGACACTTGACAATAAATTTGCTTTTAAGCTTCTTCTAGTAGAGAAGCCTTGAGTATAGAAGAGAATGTGTCACATATAACCATAATTAATTCATCTCAAACAGATTTCATTAACTCAAAAATTTTTTCTTGACACCCAGCTATTAGAGATTGGGAAAGTCCTCTAAAAGAATTGTAAAGATAATGCATTTTCCAAGATAAGGTAGATCTAGGAATGCTGCTCAGAACACCCCAAAACCATCAGTCTTGTAAGAAGATAACTCTGTCCTCAAGAAACTATGGAGCAGTCTGCTGCCTGCTGATAAGACTCAAGTCAATCATCTAAATTAGAGAAATACCCTCGGAGACAACATGGGGATCATGAATGGGAAGAGATCGTCTAATCATTCTAGTCAACACACTTATTTTACAAATGGGAAATTTAAGCCACAGACTATCTATATGACTTGACCAAGTTCAGAAAACTTATCAGAATTAAAGACATAAAGAACCCAGGTTCTTAAAAATACTTCCAAATTCTTAAAAATACTTTTATTGGGCTGAATTTTTAATCTAGATTTGACCAGAAGACAAACTAACTGATTGTTAAATTTATTTTCAGGACATTTTACACAGGGCAAAACAAAAAAAAAAAAAGAAAAAAAAAGAAAAAGAAAGAAACTACAGAGTTTGATATCACAGAATAACATATATATCCAGGGTCAAAGAGTAGGCTCTTCTCATAAACCTAACAATGATGGTGCTGCAGGAGATATATCCTGAAATGTTGCACCACTTGTGCTGATTCTACTCTAAAATATGTCTTGACTCTTTCTTCCCTCCAGCACCATGGACCTCAGCCAGGCTTCTATCACCTTTCTTGTGTCACTGTAACAGACTTAAATGCTCTCCCTGTTCTCAGGACCCCAGTCCACCTTCCCTCTGCCACAGACTTATCCAACAAAAAGCTTTGTTCTTTATATCACACCTTGCTGTAACACTGCCATAAAATCCAAATACAATGGGCTTTCTCAATCTGGCTTCAATAGCAACCCCTCATCCCCTGATATATGAGAATACCCACTTTGAATTTGTCACCCTTTTTTGAACACCTGACTTCCTATCTTGGCACATGATAGTCCCCAAATTGGAATGATTCTCTGCCACCTTCACCCCTTTACCCACCCTAACACTCTTTGTCACCTGCAAACTCTTATGGTCAGTTCATATGCCAACTTCTTAGCAAAGCTTTCCCCAGTTCTTCCATTCAGAGTTTGTTGCTCCATTCTAACAGTTGTCTGGCTTAAAGAGGAGGGCATTGGAAGGTGTTAAACAGGAGGGCGATAGTAATCAGAATTGCAAATTTAAAAGATCACCCTGGCTACTATGGGGAGCAAGAGCAGATACAGAGGGACCACATGGAAAGTTAATGAAATAGTCCAGGTAGTGATAGCAGAGGTGACTGATTTCAACGAGGGTGGACAATGGATATAGAGAGAAGTATGTCCACAAGATCTGGTGATGGATTAGATGAAAGGAACAAAGAAAAAGGAAGTATCAAAAATGACCCCTAGTTTTCCAGTACGAGGGACTGGGTAGTATGCCATGTCATTTACTGAAATAGAGAACACCAGAAGAGGATCTAGTTGTTATTTGTGCTTATTGTATTTTGTTTTATTTTTGTAGTTGGTGGAGGCGGTTTGGTTTTAGATGTTGAAGTTGAAGTGTCTATTTTATACCAAGGTAGAGTTATTAATATTTGGGAGTTAGGGACTAAGGTCTGGATTTGAGATATAATTCTGGAAGGTACTGACATATAAATGGCAGTTCTATATGAGAGAGATTGAATCTGCCTGGGGAGAGCACACAGAGTAAGAATAGGGCCTGGATCTCAACCTGCTACTGTTCTTTTTTCTCCTTTCTTCCCTAGTAAAATTATTTAATGGGGTTCTATATACCTGCTGTTTCTACTTTAATACTACCACTCTGTCTTTCTGACTCATATAATTTGACTCTGTTATTCCTGCTCTATGAAAATTATTCTTAATTGGCTCTAAATACTCTTAGCTGTCAAAATCACTTGCTTTTTCCATTTCCTGTTCTCCACAGCCTCTCTGAGATACTGCCAATCACTACCATTCTTAAAATGTCTAATTTTTTCTAACTTTTATTATTCTACCATATTCTGATTCTCTTCTCTGTTTTCTTTTCGGTCTCCTTCACTGTCTTCTCTCCACCTTTCACCATCTAAGTGTGAATGTATCCTACAGATCATATCTCAGATATTTGTTCTTTCATTCCTAAGCCATTTGATGATCTTACCTACTTCTCCAACTTCAGCTCTTCAGCTATTACTTACATACACATGATTGCAATAGCCTAATTACTAGTCCTGACTTTTTTTCTCCTTTCTTCTCTCTCTCTCACGCCCTTTTTTCTTATAAAATTGAGTCCTACATTTCTAACTGCTTATTAAACAACATACTATTATCTCAAGAGCAATTAACCTAAAATAAAACCTATTTTATCCCTTAACCCCAACTTAACTGAGTTTCCAGACTTCTCATTTATGATAATGCTGTGCAACCTTCTCACTGATACCTAGGTCTCAAATCTTACGTTACCCATTAGATAGCATTAAAGGTGTTATTTTAAGTTGTCTCTCACTTCCCACATCTAATAATCTCAAAGTTATATTGATTTCTCTTTCTCTTCCTAATGTTCTTTCTTTCCATTGCTATCGCCACCACTGTACACTAGACTTTTGTCATTTTTTTTAGGCAAGTGAAAAAGTTTTTAAATCAATTGTTCTGTCTTCAACCACTCTCTTTCTATCTATCATACTAGTTACAATCAGTATTATCTTCCTGAACAATTACTTTGAAATCTCATTTCCCATCTTGAAAACTTTGAACAACTCCTTGCAACTGTAGGATAAAGTCCAGACTCCTTGGCTTAGTCTTGCAAAATCTGGTTTCATCCTCCTTTTCAAGCTCTGATTTCCACTAATCTTCTACATTAACTCTCTGTCCCCTGTATAGTTCATGCATTTTCCAGTCTCTAACGCATCCGTCCCTCACCTCTGAAATAACTTGCGTACTCTTTTCCAAATGTGTATGCCCTTCAAAGGCCAACACACATCTCACATCCTCCTTGAATCCTCTGACAGTTTCCATCTGGAAATAATCATTTCCTTGTCCAGAACTGCCTGTTCCTGCCACTTAGTAGGCATTTAACACTCAAGTTTATTTCATTTCCTCACCACAGCTCACTCTTTAAGTATAGGACTCTATACAGAGTTATTTATTGGTTGCACATTAATAGCTTTAAAAATACTCAGAATCAGAAATTTAAAATTTCAAATTACTAAAGAATGTGATACTACTATAGTTCCAGTATTAACCGTAATCATTATGGCATCAGTTAGTTCAGAAAATAGTTCTAGAAAATCTCCAGATTTTGGAAAGTTAACTAGATGTATTTATATTAAAAAAAAAAAAACAGACTTGCTTCCTGAAACTTTAAAGTACAAACATAAAAAAGAAAAGGAGTTAGATGGTGATGCTATTGAAGAATATTTTTAAAAATATTTTAACAGAAATGCAAGCAAGAAAAATTCAAGTTACAACAAATATCATTAACTACAGTTCACTGGCTTGTGACTCATCAAATTTCATGTGAATTAGTTCAAATTTCACAGTAACATGATTCCATGTAATAGCTGAAACAATCTCTTAGCTATTGGTGAATGCTTAATACAATCCAACTTAAATCAGTAACTAAGTATATTCCCAAATAAGAGAACCAGCCAGTTTGATAATATGGACACTTAGGAGAAATATTTGTTATTTGCAACCTTGTCAGTTTAGTTACTTCCATTATAGGGAAACCCCAAGTCTCTACCTAAATAAGCAAGTGTGTACTTTATTAAATCTTCTGTATTGCTGAGTGCTCTGAGGCCCCAAATCTTTCTAAAACCCTTTGAGACGGTGTGCTTTAGATCTTCAGCAGGCCTCAGTGATTCCTTGCCCCTCCAGACTGCCTCCCACATCTGCAGAGGCTGAGCCTTGACCTCATTTTGCTCTGTAGTATTTGATAAATGCACAACTGTAAATGAGGTGAGATACTCTATTGGGTATGTTTAGAAATCAACCAAAGTTTTCTAAATTATTTCAGAATGAATCCTTTTGTGTGTTTGTTTTTGTTCCAAGATGTTTTCACTGTTGATTATAGACGGTCGGTCCATAAGATCTTTGAGGAAAAATTTTTTTCGATGTAGTATACCCATGCCTGGAATATATTGTTCTGTGCCAGATATAATGAAGCCACTCAAGAAATAGTCATTAAGTTGAATTCTTATCCCTGGAACAAATAAACGGTATCCAAGAAGGATAGGATCTAAATTATTGGGCTCTCTTTGAAGTGGAAAATTTGTTTCAGAAGTCAACTAGGTAAAGAAGTACAGTTGTTCTCCTGGGATGACTTTTGAAATGAAAGCTGACCACAAGGGAGATCACTATGACAGGCCTTAACCCTGTTGGATTTAATCACCTATGAAAGATCTTTCCCTGTTGTGCACATCAGGAGGCTCATAAATTGGATGCAGGCAACTCAATCACTTTCAAAAGTCAGCTCTCTGCAAAGGGATTGGAAAGAATGGTTTCATAATTCCTATAGTAAGAGGAGCTGCCACAGTAAAATAGCAACAGTTGGGGTTAGGTAGGCCCCCTTTCCCATACAGATTCCCCAGTAAGTGTTTTTGTTTCTTGGTTTTGTTAAAATAAGATCCAAGTTATGGTTTCATAATTTCCCCATCACTAGCCCTGAAATGAAGTTACTACAGCCCTTAAGCTGGAATGACTCCACTAGCTGCATAGCAAACCTTTGTCCAAGATTCAAACCAAACTGAATGTTTGAGGGTTTGGGTTGTTTTGAGTTTTCTAAACTTCAGGCTTACATTTTCATGAACCTTATTGCACTTCCTGATCTTTTCTGGGAGAGAGAGTGGAAAAACTGACCTCTTTGGTGCCGGTGTTAGAAGCAGTTCTCCAAGGCTGTAACTAACTGCATGGAGAGAAGACAGAGGCCTCAACAGGAATATAGTCAGATGGTCAATTTTCTAAATTTCTAAATTTTCTAAATTTCTCTTACATTCTTTTCTCCTAAAACCTATTGATTAAAACATTCAGTGGCAAAACTGGAATACAGTGTTCCTAAATAGCATTGCATAATGAAAAAAAAAAGCAAGGCAGTAATTTTAGTTCAGAAATGACATAAAATAACTATTACCTATCATAACAATAATAACTAGTATTCAACGAACATGGCAACATCTTCAGTGCCACCCCGGGAAAGGAACTGAATGGGAGAGAGGGATGTTCCGATTTAAGCCTTTGGGCTTAGAAAATTCACTGAATTCTACAGATCCACAAAAACAGAGTAGAATTGTATGAAGAAAAGAAGTTGTGCAAGAAGCAAAGAAAGTAGGAGAAAAAAGATTTCTTAGCAGAGCCATTCTGTGTGGTAAAAACAATGTAAGTCATGGATCAGACATACAATCAAGAACTGCGTCATTCTCTATAAATGTCCTGCAGTCTACTCCTGGCTTGCATGGATGCCAATTCAGAGACCAACTCCATCCAAGAGAGCTTCAGAGTTCCATATTGATGGTCTATGTCAACAGGGAGTTTCAAGGAAGACTGACCCACCAAAATCAAGGATGAAAAAAGGGCAAATGCAACCACAACATCACTAGTACTGTGATAAGTTGTTCATACACAATCCCAGTGTGCCTAAATACAAAGCCAAATGCATCCGAAGTTGCTTGGCATAAACTTTTGCTTAATAAACAAACACCATCTTGACCCAGCCAAAGCCTCTCTCTTAGGAAACGGAAAGGGAGTCATTTTGCAACCAAGCCAAATTCTGATTGATTTTCTCCACAAGCCCAGCGGAACAGTGTCACATTGGAAGTACTGGGGCCTAAGCCTCCTCACTTCTCCCAGTGGAACCCCCTTAACCAAGCAAAACCTGGATGTTTATCTAAAGGGATTAACTGAGGCAAGGCTGTGCATCTGATTCAGATGCTTAATCTCCCTTCCACCACCAATATTTGGAGATAAAAAATACTTTTACTCAAATTTTTGTAAATATTATCATGAGAAGCCATAACTATCCATAACAATCCTCTGAAGGGCAGTCATCAGCTGTGGGGAGTTCTAGGGTCATGACATAAGGAAACTGCTAGTCACAGGCAAAACAGGAATGTTGAAAACCAAGGAAGTAGATAAAAACATGCATTGGTGCAGGAGGTAGTCACAACCCACAGCTGTGGGATCAGTGGGAATCAGTAACAATATGGCTGGGGATAAAATAAACTATGTGAGTTTTAAATCAGTTTTTAAAAAGCTATTCCTTCATTAAAGCATACCCCCCATATGAATTCTGACATAATAAAAAGAAGTACGTATGAGTTGTTTTGTTTTTAGTTCATTATTTTTCCATAGCAAGGTTTAATATAAAAAATTCAGAATATAGATAAGCACAAAGAAAATAAATACATGTATTTTTAACTACCTATAATTTTACCATGGAGAAATAATGCTCTTGACATTTTGGTGTATAATCTGACACACACATACACATGAATAAACAAATATATGCTTAGTGTTTTTAAAAGGTATCCCAAAATGGTTTTGTAACTTTTTTCATTAAATACTGTATTTAAAACATCTTTCATTGAACACAAATATATACCTACATCATCATTCTTAGTCACCACATAGTATGGCTGTACTCTAACTTGTTTAGCCAATTTTCTACTTAAGGTCATTTAAATAGTTCAACTTTTTCAAAAAAAATTTTTGGATATATCTCTTGACATATTTTCTGATTATTTCCTTCATTTCTAGATTTGGAATTACTTTGATCTCTTTTAGAGGCATTGTACTACATATTTTACCTGCCAGAAATATTACAATATATATACTTCTATAGCAGCATATGAGAGTCCTTATATATCCACATCTTCACCAATATTGACTTTTAGCATTCTTCTAAATCTTTGCCAATCTAACAAGAAGATTACAGAAACTTACTGGAATTTACTGCATTTATTAGAGAGATGAGATTGTTTTTAAAGTTTGTTTTTGGTTTTGCAGTTTTGTTGTTACTCTGCCACTCAAATTGGATTTGAATATTCATAAGACATAAATTTTTTATCTAATAGTATACCTTTGGGATTATATATAGGTCTTTTCCTACCATAAGATTATCTAACCATTTTCTTATGTTTTCTTCTAGTCCTTCTATGGTTTGTTTTTAACAATTTAAATATTTACTTTTATCTAGACTGCATTTTTCCATAAGGACTGATAGAGTTCTAACTTCACCTTTCTGCAAACAGCCCGTCTTCTCAGCACCAGTCACATATTGTTACTGGAGAAAATGTGTCCATGTTATTCCACTCAGAGAAGACAGTTAAAAACTTGAGTTTTTTAAATAAAACAATTTTTGCTCATTGATTTGAGTGCAGTCTTTAGCTTATACTAAATTCTAATAATTATTTAGGAATATTTCTGAGCTTTTCATTAAATTCCTTTTATCTATCACTAGTTCTGTAGTATTTTACTATTCATACTATTTTAATTATTACAGCTTTTAAAAATATATTATGTGGAGGTAAAGCCCTACTCAGAACTCTTCCTCAAAATGCATAGGTTATTTTCTCAGGTAATCAAGTTTTTTTTTTTTCTTAACTATGGTTTTAGTTAGAATGAATTAAGATTTTTAATAATCTGGGAGAAATGATATTTGTATAAGCCCTCTCCATTTATTCAAGTCTTAAATTTCTTAGTAAATTTTTGCATTTTAAGTATTTTTTTAAATGTATTAGTCTTTTGAGTCTTTGAAAAATTTTTTCTCTGTGTTCTATAGGTAGTATTTTATTTTACCACTCTGACAAATGAAATCTTATTTTCCATAGAGCTATTTCCAGTATAAGACCACTCTCAAGCTTGATGATTCATTAGAACTCAGAGAACTCAGAACTTTGTTAAAATCATGGTTATGGTTTATTACAGGAAAAGAATAGAGAGTAGAAGAGGAAACCAGGATCAAGCTTTCAGATGTCCCATCCAATAGAATAACATAAGACATGATTTTTCCAGTAACAATGTGCAACAACATATGCAAAGTATTGCCAGTCAGGAAAGTTTTCCCAAGCTTACGTGTCCAGGGTTTTTTATAGGGGTCATTCATGTAGGCATGTATATATCACTTGCATAACAAATCTTAGTTAATCAAGCTCTAGAATCCCCAAAGAAAGCAGGTTTTCACTCTGAATCACATTTTAGTTTAAGCTACCTGGACAAACTGGTACAGCATGGCTCAAGGCCTCAGGCATGAAAAAAAAATTCTTATTAGAAAAAATATTCCAAGAGCACAGTTCCCAGGAGCGAGCCAAAGGCCAGTCCTGAATATAGCCCTTTCTTGGGATTATCCAGGGTTTGAACCACCCAGACCTTCTGATTTAACCTCTTCTTGTATAATAGGAGAGCTAATGATATTGTGTATTGATACTGTCCCTGTCTACCATACTGAACATACTTGTTTTCAGTTCTTTTGTAGTCTTTCTAGCCAGACACTTATATCATCCATGAACAATGGCAATTTTGTCTTCTCCAATATGGTAAATAACAGAATATATTTTGTTTCTTGTTAATGCATTTCCTGAGACTTCCAGAACAATTATGAATAATAGTGATAACAATGAACATTGTCTTATTTCTGATAATAGTGAAACTGTTTCAATGTTATTATATTGGTGTTGGTTTATGACATATGTTCTTTTGCATGTTACTTCTAATTTATTAAAATTTATTTTCATGAATGGCTGTGGAATTTAATTAGGCATTAGTCAAGATAATCATAAATGACTCAAGAAAATAAAATGTGAGCTAATAATTTTATATTCAGCAAAACTCATCAATGATAAAGAGTACAAATAATTAACAACATGCAAAACTCAAGAGTATTGTTCCCATGAGTCCTACTGAGGAATCTACCACAGAATTAGCTTTATACAAGCAAAATAACTAGAGAGACATCAATATAAGTCTAGTAATGAGCACTAAATATATAGTTATTTGTAAAACTAATACTAAATGTTTATTAAAAGGACAGAAGATATTATGTAATAGTTATATGCTCAGATAATGGTCAACTCTTATATAATGCTGAAAAATAAAGTGAGCATATGCAAAAAAGTAACACCTTCTTTGAACCCTCCTCTGTAATTACATTGGTAGTGGAAGTATTAGCAGTAGATTAATCATTTGATATTGTTATGTATGTTATTTAGAACAAAATAAATGAGTAATTATGAGATTCTATTATCCTCTGTGTCTTTGAGAACTAGGATTTTCACTCTAAGGAAAAATAGAGGTACAGATATAAAATAGAAGAGATTAAGTTAAAAATCCCTGTAGTTGAATTTGAATTAGAAGCATCAGTATGAATTCATCAGATTTTTTTAATATATAATTTTTATTTGCTCTATCCAACTGAAGAGGTTTAGAAAAAATGACCAGCCCAGTAGTAATGAAATCTCTGCTACACACATTGTAAAATTCTAACTCTCACTTATAGACTTCTTGAAGAAATAACAAATTCCATGTGTAAGGAAAGATATGTACAACATGTATCTGGAATATTGTATCATACCAGATAGCAAGAGAGCCATCAAAGACTCAGGAGCCCACATAAAGAAGCTCCCATTGCCTAAAGATGAAACGATGTGAGCTCCAAGTTGGTTGATAATCTTGATTGATTGAAATACAGCAAATATGTTTAAATCCATGAGTTCATATTGATATTTAGAGAAAGTAAATAATCACCTTTTGAGGATGGAGGGAACAAGTTCATTATTTTGAACACTAAAGTAAAAGAATCAAGCATTTATTTTGCATTTCTTATATACACTATACCACTTAGTAATAAAATATTAGATAAGTGATTCATCTCTTATAAAAGTATTCTAAATAATCAATGAAAAAGAGATAAAACTTGAATTAGAATATCACCATTCTTGAATGTCCAAGTTTTTGAGCATCAGTGACTGATAACAACACCAATAATGATGTGCTTCTTGATTTAAAAAAAAAAAAAAAAAAAAAAAAACCTCACTTATACTCTTTCCAGAACATGATTCTTATTAAGTCTCTGGATTGTATAACCAATTTGTGTGAAATAAGGAGGGCAAATAAACATGATGAACTTCACATGCGTATATAATCAGCAAAATCCTAATTGGGAAATTCTACAGGTCAAATATCTTGGGTTAATCAACAGATCAACTCTAAGAAAAAGATGGAAGAGAAATCTGTATTTTAAAAGAGATTTAAATTACAACAATTTTTTTGAGCAAGAGTGAATTATGGTGTCTAGGCATGCATACTTGAGTATTTAGAGTACATAGAAATTCAAAGAACTAGTTACTATAAAAAAATAACAGTGGCTAACATTTGGAGGGATACTGTGGGGTTGAGATTGAGACTGGGCACACAGGGACTTGTGGGGTGTATGGAAAAGTTCTATTTTTTTACCTGAGTGGTGGTTACTTTATGTATAATAACTAATTAAGCTATACATTTATATGGGTTTTGTCTGTATTTGTGTGTTCTTTTGCAATACAATGGCAAAACATTCCACAAAATATTTGCTATTTGCATATGTTTTACTGGTCATATACAAATTGCCTTATTAAAATAAGTACACTACCCATACTCCTAATTTTTCTAACAGAAGTTCAATACTATTTGAGGTGCCAACTGGGTTCAGCTAAAAATTACTTCCTGGCTTCCCTTGCAATAAGGAGTGTGAGAAGTAGGCAGTCATACCATGTGAGGCTTTCAACTAATATGTGCCATTTTGCCTTTACCCTCCCCTTCCACATCCTGCCAGTCAGGAAAACAGATGACTAGAGTTACAGAAACTATTATGGTGACCTTGAGGATGGAATCCAATACTAAGTATGGCCAAGAAGAGGGAACTTAGTTTCTAATGACATTTTAGAGCCATCACACCGGCCCTGTTCTCATTATTCAGAAACTCCCATTTGCACAGGAAAACTAAGTCTTT
The DNA here is from genome assembly GCA_004027375.1 of Macroglossus sobrinus. Lineage (NCBI taxonomy): Eukaryota > Metazoa > Chordata > Mammalia > Chiroptera > Pteropodidae > Macroglossus > Macroglossus sobrinus. The sequence goes on from PVKZ01002703.1 coordinate 29,675, forward strand.
TAATTTATTTAAGTATCTCTATTGTGCATCTCTGTTACTCAGCTAATTATTAACCAATACAACAATCCTTCTAATTATTATGAGTTGTGTCAGTGTTCAACAATAAAGAGCACACATAGATATACCACTTTAGAGAAATCTGAATTAAGTTGCAAAAGTCAAAGAAGAAAATAATTCTGAGGTAAAAATTACACTCCATACCAACTTCTATATTAAAGAAGAGTTGCCAGGACTTAATAGCGTAAGCAAGACTCAATGATTTGAAGGGAAAATAAAAATAAAATAATAAACAATGGTAAAGTGCCAGTCTTCACGGTTTGTCTTCTAGAACTTCCAAAGAATGCCATTGGCAATAACAGCAGCAGCAGCAAAAACATTTATTAGGTAGGCATCTCTATAACTGCAAATTAGACAGAAGTAAGTACTACATGAATGAATTTGACAGCATCTCTGCCTTCTAGGGAAGATTCATATATGTATATGCCACAACATATGAAGAGCTTCAAAGACACAACGATTGCCATCAACGAGGCAACTGAGTACTTAAAACGTGGCTAGCACAACTACACTATATTACCCCATTCTCATTTTATGCTATGTAGTCTCATCTGGTTTTTATTAAAATTTAAATGAATAATTTCTTGGGATAACATTCAAGATGGCATAGAAGGTAGAGGCCTGTGCATACTTCCTTCAGTGATCATACAAAGATTGTGACAAAACTACAGAGCAACCAGTACACAGAGTCACCAGAGGTTTCACTGAACAGAAGCCCTATAACTAGGTCACCTCAAATAACAGGTCACCTCAAAACAGGTGGGGCAGAGATGAGAAAAGGCCCGGTCCCACAACTGCATGCAGTGACTGAGAATCAGGAGGGCCATCTTGGCTGTAGAGCCATCTCCCCCACCTGAGGTTTAAGGGGTGCCGGTTGCACACTGGGCTCCCTGGCCTAGGGTTCCACTGCTGGAACAACAAGTTCCTACAACCTCTGGCTGTGAAAACCAGAGAAGGCTGTGGCGCAGCAAGATGGAGGGCGGCAGGAAGCAGAGACGTTCCTCTTAAAGGGCCCCCGCCCAGCCTTCTCACTGACAGGACTTGTGCACTCTGAGCTCCAGTGGTGGAGCAGCCATTCCAGGGGCGCCAGGATCTTATGGGGAGTCACTGAGCTATTGAGCTTCAGGATGAGGCCTAGAGGGGCGACTGGCTCCAGAACAAAGGCAGAAGCCATTGTTCCTTTGTTGAGCCCTCCCCTCTCCCAGATGCAGCCGCAGATGCCATCAACCTGGATAACACAGGCCGCTCTGCCCAAGGGATTCCTGAGACTCCGCCTCTCTCAACTAGTGGGCCTACCCAAGCTGCTTCTAGTGATTTGTTCCATACAAATGGGTTGTCTTGGCTCCTGCTACGAACTTCCATAAAATCTCTCAAAGTCTCACAAAACCCAAAGAAGTAGCATCTGGCCTCAGCAGGCTCTGTACCTCTTGCTGAGCAGCCCCAAGCCCCACACCAGTGGTAGCCAGCCTCAGTTTCAGACTTGGCCCATTGAGGCACCTATATGCCCAGCCCAGGTGTCAGACATATGTGGATTGCTTGGTGACTCTTACCAGATGGTCCCAGAGGTGCACAGGCTGCGGCTGAACTTGGCCTACAGCTGAATTTGACCTGCAGGTGGACCCCTCATAGGTCTATGCCAAGGGGCCCCATAGCACCCTATTATATAAAGCCACTTTACTAAGACTGGGACTTAGGAGCTGCTCCTACCTAATACATAGAAACTGACACAGGGAGAGAGCCAAAATGGGGAGACAAAGAAGCATGTCCCACATGAAAGAATAGAACAAAGCTCCAGTAAAAGAATTTGCTGAAATGTAGATAAGCAATATACCAGATGCAGAGTTTAAAACACCAGTTATAAGGATTCTCAAGGAACTTAGGGGAAGAGTAGATAAACTCAGTGAGAACTTTAACAAAGATATAAAAAATATAAAAATGAAGTTGAAAAACATAATAGGGAGCCAGTCAGAAATTAAGAATACAATATCTGAGATGAAGAGTACATTAGAGGGAATAACAAAGTAGATGAAACAGAGGATTGAATCAGTAACATAGAGGATGGGGTAGCAGAGGACACCCAATCAGCACAGCAACAAGAAAAAAAGAATCCTAAAAAATTAAGATAGTTTAAGAAGCCTCTGGGACAACATGAAGTGTAAGAATATTGGCATCATAGGGATACCAGAAGAAGAGAGAGAGCAAGGAATTGAAAACCTATTTGAAGAAATAATGAGGGAAATAGACATACTCATTTGATGAGGGAAATACACATACAACCCCAGGAAGTTCAGAGAGTCCCAAACAAGATGAACCTAAAGAGGCCCACACCAAGACACACCATAATCAAAATGCCAAAGGTTAAAAACAAAGAGAAAATCTTAAAAGCAGCAAGAGAAAAGCAATTATTTACCTAAAAGAGAGCTCCCATAGGCTGTCAGCTGATTTCTCAACAGAAACTTTGCAGGTCAGAAGAAATTAGCAGGAAATATTCAAAGTGATGAAAAGCAAGGGCCTGCAACTGAGATTACTTTACCCAGCAAAGCTATCATTTAGAATCAAAGGACAGATAAAGAGCTTCCCAGACAAAAAAAAAAGCTAAAGGAGTTCATCACCACCAAGTCAGAATTATAAAAAATGTTAGAAGGACTTCTTTAAAAAGAAGAAAATAACATGTACAAATAGTTTAAATAAAGAATGGCAATAACTACGTATCTATCAAAAAGTACTTCAAATGAAAAAGAATTAAATGCTCTACTCAAAATATAGGGTAGCTGAATGGGTAAGAAAACAAGACCCTTACATATGCTGCCTATAAGAAAATTGCTTCAGATTAAAAAATACACACAGACTGAAAATAAGGGAATGGCCCTAGAGGGTAGTGTGCTGAGTGGAATACGCCAGATAGAAAAAGACAAATGCCACGTGATTGCACTTGTATGTGGAATCTAAAGAACAAAACAAACAGAAACAAACTCAGAGATTCAGAGAACATTATGAGGGTTACCAGATAGGAGTGGGTTGGGGTTTGGTGAAAAAGGGAAAAGGGATTAAGAATTACAAATTGGTAGTTATAAAATAGTCATGAAGATAGAAAGTGTAGCAGAAGGAATATAGCCAATAATATTATAATAACTATGTATGGTGTCAGAGGTGCACTTGACTTATTGGGGTGATCATTTTGTGATTTATATAGGTATATAATAACTATGTTGTACACCTGAAACTAATATAGTATTGTATGCCAACTATAACTGAAAAAATTTTTAAATTATTTTAGAGAAAGAATTTCTTGGAGTTTGAAGTAGAGAATGGGGAATCCTAACTTATAACTTTCCGTTAAAGTATTCCTTTCCCCCATTACCACTGCACCCCAAAGTATACAGAACTAACAGAAATCCAAGAAAGATGGTTAATAGGTTGTTTGCCAGGTAATTCCACTCTGCCAAATTACAGTTAAAGAAAGGAGAGAAGAGAGTTAAGCCATCTCTAACTATCTAGAACACTAACAGCATTTCAAGTACATATCAAAAATTAAGATTAAAAAAATCAAACATTTAAAATACAAATAAATCCACAGAAATGCTATCTTCATAACTGTGTTAAATAGGCAGACCATAACCAAGGCCACATAGTGCTGGATGGCTAACTAAATGGTCGTACTGCAGAAGATTCATTCAGTTATTCAAATTCTATTTATTATCGAGTGCTTACTGTGTCAAACACTATAGAAAGCACTAGGAATACAACAATGAACAAACTGATAAAATCCCTGTTCTCATGTAGTCTACATTTTGGTGGACAGAGATTACCAGTCAACAAAGAAATAAGTTAAATATATAGTACGTCAGGTGGTCCTACGTTCTATTGAGAAAACAGAAAGCAAGGAAGAGGGGCAGGGCACACAGGAAAAGGGCTCACTAGGAAAGACGTTACTGAAAAGGTGACTTTTGAGACAAGACTTGGAGGTAAAGGGGCAAGCCAGCAGATACCTGAGGAAAGAGAGTTTCAGGTGAGAAAGCAGAAGTTCAAAAATTGGCAAATAGACCAATGTGTCTGGAGCCAAGAGGGCAAGTTTAGGAATGCAGAAGAGATCAGAAAGTCAGAGAGAGCAACAGATCAAAGAGAGGCTTGGAGACCACTATAAGGATCTTAAGTGTGATTCTAAGAATAATGGGAAATCTTTGAAGGCTTTTTTGAATCAACAAGTGAAATGATTTGACTTGCATTTTCAAAGGTCTACTCTAGATGCTCCATTGAAAAGAGATTGTTGGGAGAATGGAGGGGGCGAGGTAGGCGGGGTGAATGGAACAAAATGGACAAAATTCCCTGCCCTCAGCACATTCTAATGACTAGAAGGCCAGTAATTCTCAATCGTACAAAGGACTTTGCTTTAGTTATTTAATTATATAATATATACAACCTGTTAAAAGAGAATTACATGGATACCTGCCACAACAACAAATGATTGATAAGCAGCTGCTTCCAACAGACATATATCAAGCGCAAGCTACACTCGGTTAAGATGAGAAACAAGAAGCTAGCTTGTTAAGTATGATTCCACATACTTAAATCTCTAAAGAAGGGGTGGGTGCCTCCACAATCTACCAGTAAAAAGGTTTCAGGAAAGGTCTTGAGTAATAAACTACTATATTATCAAAAGGAAAGTCCAGTTAAATCAAGGCTATCAAGTTTCAAGGCTATTACTCAGTAACCCATGTCATCCAGAAACTTATGGTTTTCCAGGAAATGTTAATAGCCAAAAGAAATCTCACAGCAATTATTTTAAAACAACAACAGCAGCAACATAGTTTATATATGAAGTGGTTAAGAGTACAGACTCCTGAGGCAGAATGTCTGAGTTTGAATCTTACCTCCTCAACTAGCTCGAGGTATGACCTCGAACAAGGAGCTTAGTCTCTACTTCATAGGGTTATTGTGAGAATGAAAAGAGCTGAGGTGTGAAATATTCTTAGAATAAAGCTAGGTACACAGTAAGTGTTTCTTTACAAGTGTAATGACATTTATTGAACACTTACTATGTCCCAGAAACTACTGAGAGCTTCCGTAGCCATTCTCACAACAACCTTTCGAAGGAGCTGCTATTGTTATCTGCATTTTGCAGGAGAAAAAAACAAACACAGGGAGGTTAAGTAACATGATCATGTGCATACAATAAGAGGCAAAACTGCAATTTAAACCCAGACACTCTGGCTCCACAGCACAGGCTCTTAAACTAAGCTGTTCTGCCTCCCACTTGCTGGAGTTGATCATATCTATACTTGTGGTAGGCCAAAATATAGCCCCCAAAAGTATCAATGTCAAATCTCTATAAACTGTGAATGAAACCTCATTTGGAAAAAGAATCTTTGCAAATGTGATTAAATTAAGCATCTTGAGTTGAAGAGATATTTCTAGATTATCTTGGTGGGCCTTAAGTGCCATCGCATGAATCCTGTTAGGAGTGGTCAGAGGGATATTATGGACAGACACACAGAGGATAGACACAGTGGAGAAGATCGTGTGAGAGAAATGCCAACAGCCACCAGAAACTGGAAGAGGCAAAAAAGAATCCTCTAGCACCTGTAGAGGAAACGTGGCCCTTGCTTTCAGACTTCAGGCCTCCAGAAGTATGAGGAAAAAAAAAATTATCTGTTGTCTCAGGCCATCAAGTTTATAATTTGTTAAAGAAGCACCAGGAAATGCAATGCTCTATATCATATTCCAGAACCAATCATACCTTGTACTGTTCTCTTGATTAATAAAAAATGATTCACACATTTATTCTTTATTTGTTGAAAGTCTATTTTGTGCCGGGCCCTGTTCTTGATAGTGGGGATAAAGAGGTAAACATAGTTAGTCCCTACCCTCATGGACACCGGGGGAGATGGACAGTAAACATGTAAACAAATAAGAGAATTTTAGAAAATGAAAAGCAGAGCGAAGAAAAACAGTGACACAGAATAGGGAATGACTGGGAAGGGGGCTCCTTAGGAGAGGGCATTAAGGAAGCACTGTTAGAATCCATGACACCTGAGTGGAGCCTCATGCTAACGAGGGGTAAATGTGCACATGAGTACTAGGAGGAGGATGCTCTTGACAGAGAAAACAGGGCAAAGATCTGGAGCCAAAAATCCTCTCGGCGTTTGAGAGGAACAGAAAGGCCAATATAGCTGGAGTGTGATGAAAGAGGCAGGTGCAGGCCAGGCCATGTAGGACATTTGTATCAATTACCTATTGCTATAATAATGTTGTGTAGCAAGCACATACAAACAGTCATGCTTACAGCAGGTGCTTTGGGGTCAGCGAGGAGTCCACTGGAAGGCAGCTCTGCTGACCTCAACCGAACTTGCTCTAGTGTCTTGTGTTTAAATGTATGTCTGATCAAGGATGTCTTCAGTTGTGGTGACTGAGGCTCCACTTCACATGGCAGTCTCTCCAGCAGGCTAGCAGGGGAATATTCTCATGGCGAAGGCAGAGGTTCAACAAGGAATCCCCAATGTGCAAGACTGGTGCAAGCCTCTGCTTGCATGATGTAACATCTCATTGGTTAAAGAAAGTCACCTGCCTGAGGTCAGAGTCAAGGAATGGGCAGGTCACCTTCACCACAGTGAGAAGGCAAAGTTACATGAATGGTATGGATATAGTAAACAATGAACAATTGAAGCCAACAAGGCAAGATTCTGCAGATATATAGGACCTATATATAATCTTTATATATAGAATATAATATTCATTACATTCTAATGAATATAAGAAACAATTATTTTCTAAATAGAATGACAATGTTGCAGGAGTTTAGAGAAAGGGGTTTGACTATAATACTCAGGGAAAGCTGCAGAGAAGAGTCTTGAAGGATATTTTAAATTTAGATGGGTTGAGGGACAAGATGAGGGAACTTTAAGAGTAGGAATAACATGAACGAAGTTATGAAACCACAAAAAGAGCACTGCACATACACAGAATGAAAAACATAGCATGTATACCAACAGCAAGATGCTTCTATCTGATCCAGTCTCCATCACAAAGGAAAATGAAGTAGAACAAATGAATCTCATATTTATCCTACATTGTAAAAACCACTGCATTTCAAAATGTTTTGAGAGCCTAGAGTTCTCAGTGTGATAATCAGGAAAGTCTGAGGGCTAAAGACAGCCATGAGAGTATAAACATAAGATTCCTAACACATGTAATATGAAGACTCAATGCAGTATTCACCATAATGTAAAGAAACTTGAAATTATGAATCAGTGTATAAAATATAACAATCCTTTTTGGTAACCCAATGTTGAAAACTATCATCAGATTGTTATTTTGGATCATACTATCAGATAACTCCGAAATTGCTAAGAATGAAAACAAAAATCCAAGAATCATTTTTGCAAGGCAAGTGAAAAATTGGGCTACAGACACAATCTCAGGCATGTTCGTGTAACTCTTTGATGTTACTTATATCCTGATTTGTGGCATTAAGATTTCAAAGCAATTTTCAAGATATTAATCTAGCCTTTAAAAACTGGTGATGTATAATTCAATAAAACAGGCTCTTCATTTGGCTCTTAAAACAAGTTTATTAATTCTGCTTATATAACACTAATAGCCAACATGTCAACCAGTAATGAGACTGAGGGAAACAGCCAGTCCACTGGTGTTCATAGACAGAGATGAATTCAAATCTTTATGCAATTAAAGAGAAAACCATATGCAAGCAGTCCCATAATTTAAATACACATTGTAGTAATATATTTAAATCAATTGACCACTGCAACAGTAGAACGAAGCTTAAAGATAACCGTCTCACATTCACTGGACTAATTCCAGTAGAGCATCACCAGCTCCTCACATCTCCCACCATCCCACAAATCCACTGGACTGAGTGTGGTGAGAAGATACCTACCCACCCCCATTGTTGGAGCAAAACCAAAGAGCTTACAACCTCCATGACTCTCAGATGGGCCCCATAATCCATGAAAAATCTCTAACATGCCCTACAAGCCGAGGTACTGGAAGCCTTGAAAAGCTCCTCTGAGCCCTCAAATTGAAGACAGACTCAAAGTTGATTCTTCCCATGGAGTCAACTCATGAGCCAGATTCAAAGTCTCTCAGAAGTGTAACCTCCTAATTCCACTGTTGAATTCCGATTGGCCTAAATGCTCACCAGGAGCTACACTTCCCTGCTAACTGCGTGAACACCACACCCATACAGAAACACCACCCCTTCTAAGGAAGTTCCAGGACATTCTCTTGCCAGCCCAAACCACCTCACCACATACCTTCTTGTTCTTGTTCTCCATCAAAATGTGAGCACTCTGGTCACCGATTTCCCCCACTCTCATCTCCACAGAGCTCTCAGCTCTGTGCTTCTTCTGTCCTCCATCTCCAATCTTTGCACTGTGCCTTCTGGGTAATAAACACCCTTATAGCATTCTCCATTTCACTGATCTTACCACCACACATACTTTAGGGTTCAAAAGGAGAATGAATGTCCTTTTTACTCCACACTGTCAACAGCATGTAAAACCTTCTGTTACTTGAGTCCCATAGATGTGGCAATACCATGTCTTTCCTTTCATTATCATTGTGCTTTATCTTCCATCTTTAAATAGAAATCTTCTCTTGGAGCCACACTCTATTCTTTCCACAGTCCAATTCTTCTCCATTCCTCAGCATAAATTGCCGGCATATCATTTATATTCACCATCTCCACTTATTCTCTTCCCATTCTTTCTAAAACCCTCATATAGGGGCTCGGTCTCTACCACTGTCACTGAAACTTCACCACTGACTATCACATGGCCAAATCGAAGATGAATTCTCAGTTCTTATTCACCTCTTCACATTTGGCACAGATGATTATTGTGCTTTTCTGCATTGAGATGATTATGTTTTTTCTCCTTTGGTCATTTAATGTGGTAAATTTCATTAACTTTTTGAAAGTTAAACCATTTACATTCCTGAAATAAACCACACCTGATCACGAAATATAATCCTTTCCATACAACTGGATTCTATACTTTGTTCAGGGTTTTTATATCTAAGATTGGCCTGTAATTTCCCATCTTTGAATATCCTTATCAGGTTTTGGTGCCAAGTTTATGTCAAACTCACAAAAAGAGTAGGGAAATGTATCGAAATTCAATCAGAGAAGCAGAACCACTCACACATATACACACATAAACATATACATGATTTGTTACAGGGATTTGATCTCATGAAATTGTGGAAGCCAAATGAGCAGTCTTCAGAAGATTGCTCCATCTGAATCTGGAGTCCTCAGAGCAGGAACTGGGAAAGGAAAGATGGATGTAAAGTAGGAAAGAACAAGAGCAAGAAGCTGGAATCCAAAAGCATAAGCTGAAACAAAGGACAGATTGAAATGCATATCTGATCTTGACGCCTCTGACATTGGTATGCATGTCCTGCAGGAGAGCCTTTTATCACAGAACTACACACATGCACATGTCCCAGAAGTGATACAAACTGAAAGTGGATCCAGGGGGAAGGCAGAGGAGTTGTGGGCCTTACTGCTGCCTGAAGCCAAGCAGATGAGCTGGCAGATAAGCGATACCATGTGCAAGCTGCAAAATGGCCGCAGCTTCACACTTCAGGCCCCCACATCTCATACAAGAATGTCTCTAATGGCCTAATCCAACAAGAAATATACAAAGAGAAGGAAAATTTAGAAAATGATATTCAGGCAAATCAATACATTACAAAGCTACCACAGAAACTGTTTATTCTTTTGCTATTTTCTCAGAGTTTTCATAAGAATGGTATTGCTTGGAAGAATTTATCATTAAAGCCATTTGGGCCTGGAGTTTTCTTTGTGACAAAGTGTTTTAAATTATGGATTCAATTTATTTGATATAAAATGTTTTAATTTCCAATTTCTTCTTGTGCCAGTCTTGCATCTAGTTTTTTTGTTTTTTTTTTCTATAGCATTTTTCTATTTCAGGGGTCAGAAAACCATGGCCCTCAGGCTATCTAAAGTTTTATTATGACACAGCCAATCGACACATATGTGTATGGCTTTTTCTATGCTGCAATGACAAAGTTGAGTAAATGTGATTGTATGGTCCACAAAGACTGAAATATGTACTATCTAGCCATTTACAGAAAAAGTTTGCCAATCCCTGATCCATTTTGTCCAAATTGTCAAATTAACAAAACAAAAAGTTATTCATAATATTCACTTACTATCTTTTTAATGTCTATAAGATCTGTAGCAATGTCCCATTTTTATATTCCTGGTATTAGTAACTTTTGTTTGTTATCTTTCTTTTTTTATCAGTCTTAGTACAAGTCCTTGATTTATTAATCTTATGGCAAATTTTTATATTGTATAATTGCTCTCTATTTTATTTATTCTTGCTCTTATATTTAGTAATCCGTTCCATTTTCTTTGGGTTTGCTTTTCTTTTATTAATTCCTTAAGATGTAAGCGTAGATCATTGATTTTTCAATCTTTCTATTTTCTAAAACATGTATTTTAGAGCTATATAATTCTTTATAAGCACCACATTAACTAAATCTCACTGGTTGTATCATATTTTCATTTTATTCAGTTCAAGATATCTTCTAATTTCTATTGTGATTGCTTTCTTAAACCACATATTATTCAAAAGTGTGTTGCTTAATATAAACACTTATAGTCTTGGCTATTTTTGTTATTAATTCTAGTTTAAGTTTAGTGTGATAAGAAAATGTACTGTGATTTCAAACATGAAATTTGTTTAAACATAGAATATCCAAAGCAGTCTCAAAAATAAACCAAGCTGAGCCATTTATACTCTTGACTTCAGTATTATTATAAAACTACAGTAATCAAGATAATGTGGTACTGAGATAAGAATCAACAATTAGATCAATAAACAAACCAGAAGGCTCAAAAGTAGGTGTGTCCTTTTGATAATTTATTTTTGATGAAGGCACCAAAGCAAAACACTGGGAGAAGAAAAATCTTTTCAACAAGTGGTGACTAAATAGCTAGATATCCACATGAAAAAAAAGGAGCTTAACTTCACACCACACTCGCACCACATCCAAAAACTAATCTGAAGTGGATCATAGATCTAAATGTGAAAGCTAAAACCATAAAGCTTTTAGAGGAAGTATAGGGAAATATTTTCCACATCTTGAAGGTAAGCAAAGGTTTCTTAGGATGCAAAAAGTAATAATGAAAAGAAAAAAACCTGATAAATTAAGTCCTACCAAAATAAAAAACTTCCATTCATTGAAATACCTAGTAAGAAAAGGAATAATCAGGAGATGGACTGAGAGACACTACATACAGACATGCACATACACACATATACATATGGCAAAAAACTGGTATTTATCAGGTATAAAGAACTCTCACAATTCAATAAATAGAAAGAAACATTCCCCCCCAAAAAAAGATCAAAATATTTAAAGACACTTCAGAAAAGACATGTGAATAGCTAACAAGCACATAAAAAGTGCTCACCATCACTAGTTATCATACACAGCAAATAAAACCACGAGCTATCTACCAAAATGACTAGAATTAAGAAGACTGACTCAAATGTGGGTGAGGGGGATGTGGAGCAACCTAAGCTCTAATATATTCTTGGCTGAAGTGTAAAATGGCATAGCCACTTTGAAAAATAGTCTGGCAACTTCTTATAAAATTAAATATACATCTATCCTATGACCCAACAATTCCATTCCTAGGTATTTACCCACAAGAAATTAAAAGAGGTCCACAAAATGACATGTACAAAAATGTTCATAGCAGCTTTATTCATAACAGCAAAATACTAGATATAACTCAAGAGTCCATCAGTAGGAGAATGGATAAACCAATTGTAATGTATTCATACAATGGAATAAAATGATAGAAACTACTGATTTGCATAACATCACAAACATGCTGAGTAAAAGAAGCCTTACAAAAGAAACTAAGTAACTGCATGATTCCAGAACAAGCAAAACCAATTCATAGTTTAAAAAAAATCAAAGCAGTGATTTTCTCACAACAGAGAGTTAGGGTGAGGACTGGAGGTGGGGAAGTGATGGCAAGTAACCATGAAGAGGCAAAAGATAACTTTCTGGGGTGATAGCAATGTCTTATCTTGAAAGCAATCTAGATTCCATATGTGTGTGCATTTGTCAAAACTCAGCAAATGTACACTTATAATTTGTACATTTCTTTATAAATTTTGCCTTAAAATTATAAACAAATACTAAATTCTGGTTAATTATATGCATGTTGAAGTATTTAATGGAATATGTACCGATGTTTGTAATATATTTTGAAATGCATTAAAATCATGTAATTAAGAGAGGGATAGGAAGATAAATAAGTGGAGTAAAATATTACAAGTAGAAACTAGGTGGAGTTATTTGGGTTACTCACTATATATAGTTGGAAAAGAATTCTAAATTTTCTTGTTTAGAAAAAGTGAGCAATCTTGGCTTTTAGACTCATAAAGTTAGTCATTAAGAAATTCAAGTTTCTCAGTAAAACAATGATCAATTTCTATTTGATTTGCATTGAATTTACTGATATCACATAGCAAAATATGTTACCTGGAGGAAAGAGAATTTCAATTAAGTTATTTACAAATATATGGTATTAGTAGTCTAGCTTCAAAAAATGAACATCACATTTTGTATAAACATTTTGCCTTTCCAAGGTCTCCTGAAACTCCCAGAGCCCATCTGGCAATAGTTTCTCTTCTTCAAAGTTCCTTTCTACCACGTGAGGACACTTAATTTTCAGCATCAATGGAAAAGAAATCTACTATGCTCCATTGCACATCAGAGTAACCAACATTAAAAAAAAGTTATCATTAAGAAAAATTGGAAACAATCTCCATAATTAAATGATTATAGGAAACCTTATAATGTTCAGAGGCTATGACAATTTAAGCAAAATAAAATATTAACTAACTTTTCTAAACCGTCAAAATGGTTTGGATTCAGTCCAAATTTCGGGTGAAGATCAGCCAAACCAATTCATCCGGTGGAAATTTAAAACAAAATACATAATTATTGATATTTATTACATTTATGGAATAGCAACTAAGAAAAAAGGTTACTACTGGCAAGGACTTTTATTGATTAAACAGCCACCTCCAAAGCAGGTTCAAACCCTGAGAAACAAACCAGGACAAAAATGAACATTAAAAAGATTTTTAAAAGCCCTATGAACAAAGAAGTCAGAGGATTTCAGAATCTTATAAGTACACTCTCAAAAAATATATGCCTAATAAGATTTAAAGAGCCTCAAAGAGAATCAACAGCTAACTATGCTCATCTTTGATAAAATATGTTTAAAAAAATAGAAATATTAAACAGTATCATTTTAGAACTCAAAATATAGCCCCATAAAATGAGAACTAAAAAAAATAATTTGATATGCAATACATATACATTTTGTGCAAATGATTCAAATTCCGTTAAAGAGAGAATTTTCTGCTAAGGATGAATTGAGATGTCCATCTCTAGCAATATGGCAGACTACTTGTGTAGAGAACACCTCTCAAAAAAAAAAAAAAAAAAAACACTTTAAAATGCTAGATGAAAACATCTTTTATAAAAAAAATAAAATAAAAAATAAAAACACATCTTTTATAAAGTATTGCCGAATTGGTGGTGAAATAAACAAAATCGTAGGAGGATTCCTATGGGAAACTAGGATATTTCATAGGGGTTAACAAGGATTAGAAAGAGCATGTGCTCTGAGAGATTCTACAAAATTCCTGGTGACCAGCCGCCTGGTTTTAATGACCTGTATGGGCTGAGGCAAAAGGCGAAGCTCAGGACCTATGTAAGATGAGAGATCAAATTAGAAACTCCCACATAAAGCTTGGAACCCCCATAAAGAATTAAACTAGAAAAAATCCAGCTAGTAGAAGGAGATATGCCTGGGTCAGAAATGGCTCTAGGAAGAAGGGAGAGAATGGGGAGAAATATACATACAGTTCTAAGAATTCCTAATTCCTAATTCCTAATGGCAAAGGCATACTCAGTTAGTTCAGTATTTGTACTGACTGTGGCCTGAAGAACCTCAAGCATAAATTTTAGTTTAAAGTGGCCCGAGAACAGTAGTGCTCCTGGTGCCTGGCAAAAGCAAACACAGGAATTTCAAGAATTCCTTTGGATACAGTTCAATAAATATATGCACAAAATGGAAAGTCACTAAACATATGATGAAGACACCATGAGCTAGGATAAGCAGAATAAACTGCAGAATCAGATAGGCAAAGACAGCAGATAATTAGATACAAATATAAAATAAACATTTAACAATAAAAATAAGTGTTTTACAGATTTAAAACAATATGAGATTGAAAATGTGCCGAATAAAAACAAGAAAACTGTAATTGACCAGGCAGATCTGAAAAGGAACTGAGAACTTTTAAAAATAAAAGATATTAAATTAAAAGCTCAATACACAGTTTAACATTAGATTAGATACAAGTGAAAGTGCATTAGTGAACTGGATTATAACTCCAAAGAAAATATTTAAAATCCAACAAAGAGAGAAAGAGAATATAGGAAAGAGAGGTTAAAAGACACGGAGAACAAAATGAGCAGGGAAGCCCAATATACATCTGTTCCAGAAAGAGAAATAGAACAGGAGAGAGGCAAAATTCAAAAAAATAATAAATAACAATTTTCCTAAATTTATGAGAAATATCAACCCTCAGATTCAAGAATCTAAACCAAAATAACTTAAAAGAAATCCAGACACATCATGTGACACATCGAAGCAGAACGTCAAAGCCAAAGAGAAGATTTTAACAGCATTCAGATAGAATACAGAGATTACCTGTAAGGGAATTGTTATTAAAACTAACAGCTACATTCTCAGCAGTAACAACGAAAACCAGAAGAAACTGAAACAATAAAGTACTAAGAGAAAACAATTGTCAACTGAATATTTATATAGTCACTAACACCATTGTTCAAGAATAGCGAAATACATTTAATTAAAACAAACCTTAGTTCACTACTAACAGACCCTCACTAAGGTAGCATTTTAGAATATCTGAGAAAGATGTAGTTCAGAAAAAAAGATATATGGCTATGAAAGGAAGAGCTCAGATGTGAAAAAGAATGGTGATTAAAATAAAGTAAATAAATCTTAAAAATGTAACTATATAATACAAAATAATCTCTAACTTGTTTCATTAAAAATTAAGCTAGAACTTAAGTCTTAGAAAATAATACCATATAAATTAGAAGTAGTGATGACTGAAGTTAAAGATTCTAAGGTCTTTAGAATCTGGGACGAAGACAAAAATACTTACTAACTTTAAATGTAAATAACTAAAGATGATATTAAAATGTTTAGGGTACCCTCTAAAATAATGAAAAATACATTAAATGTAAATCAGAAGGCAAGAAAGGTAGGGAGGAGGGAACAAATTAGAATAATGAAATTCACAAAATAAAATAGTACTGAATCTCAGTAATTCAGTAAACAGAATAAATGTAAATCAACTAAACTCTCTAAGAAAAATATATTGTCAAACTAAAAATTCCAAATTCAAATTCAGCTACACAATATTTACAATTGACACATCTAAAACATAAACAGAAAAAGTGATGGTGACAGACACATCATTTAAGCTAGAGAGGGTCATGATACGTGATTTGGTTTATGAGAAAGATGAAACTATTCGCAATTTGAACATCCTAATAACATAAGCTCAAAATAAATAAAGCAAAAATTGCAAACTATAAAAGGAATTCGATTATAAACCTTTACAGTGAAAGATTTGCAAATATTTCAGTAACTGGGAGTTCATGAGGCAAGAAATCAATAAGATATGCAAGATTTAAACAACATACTAGCATGTTTCATCTTATAGACACAGAAACTCTGCTCTCAACAATAATGTATACATTTTCTTTTTAAAAATAAATAGAACTTTTAATGCAAACTGAAGATATTACAGGCAAGTTTCTATATGAAGAACCATATAAAATTACTACCTGTACATCAAAAACAGTTGAAAATCATTAGCTACAAATTATTCAATCTTACACAGATTTCAAATACTCCATTGGGTAAGATTTCTGACAACAACCTAGTTAGCAGGAACTTGGTACTCTCTCCCTCAAAACTTCAATTCCCATATATTTGGAATGTTAAAAACAGCTCTCTAAGTAATTGATGGGTCAAAGAGGAAATAATAATGAAAATTATAAAAACATAGAACTAAATATTGAATATCCTATCAAAATTGTGAAACCTAGCAAAAATACATAAAAAGAAATTTACAACCTTGAATGCTGATTTTTAAAGTCTAAATACTGAGTTATCTTTCCAATTTAAAAAGT
Source organism: Macroglossus sobrinus (assembly GCA_004027375.1). Lineage (NCBI taxonomy): Eukaryota > Metazoa > Chordata > Mammalia > Chiroptera > Pteropodidae > Macroglossus > Macroglossus sobrinus. The sequence continues at coordinate 46,046 of PVKZ01002703.1, forward strand.
TAGAAAAATTACAAAATAAACCTCAAAAAATTAATTAAAAAAATTAGTGAAATAGAAAAAAATATATAGTGAAGATCAACAAAGCCAAAAATCAGTTTTTTAAAAAGTCTAACAAAATTCATAAACTTCTAGCAAGACTGATCAAAAGACAAAGGCAGAGAAGAGAGAGGCAGAGACAGAGGACATAGATAAGCATAATTAGAATGAGATACAACTAGAGATGGAGTGAGGCTTAAAATATTTAGAAGACAATTATTAATAACTTTATACTAGCAAATTTGACAAGTAAAATGGACATATTCCACAACAGCATATTCTTAAAACAAAATAAAAAAGGGGGAAGCTAAACATTCTTACAGTTACTGAAAAAAGTGAATCAATTATTTAAAAAAAAAAAATCTCACCAAGAAAACATCAAGTCCAAATAGTTTTACAGGAGAGCAAAAAAAGGAATAAACCTTGTTCCACAGTTCATTTTATGAAGCTAATACAACCTTAATGCCAAACCAGACAAAGGCAATATAAGACAGGGAAATTACAGATTAATCTATTGAATCCAGTAATATTTTTTTAAAGGTTTGAGTCATGAATGAATGGTTGATTTGACATGAGAAAAATCTGTTCTTTTACTAAATTAAAAACTGAAGGAGAAAATGATGTGATCATCTCAATAGTTGTAAAAAAAGTATTCAATAACATTAACAAGAATTCATGAGAAAAACTATTAATGAGCCAGAAATAAGAGAACAAGTTATAAAGAATGTCTATAAAAACCCTATAGCCAATAGCATGCTCAGTGGTGAAATATTAAAAGCATTCTGTTAAATCAGTAAATCTGCAAAGCTGTTACCTGCATTTCCAACATTTACTGGAAGTTTTGGTCAGTGTATATGCACACAAGGACAGACACAGATAAACACACAAACATACAAATATAGAAGGACTTTCTTTATATCGATTGTCTTCATGGAGAACCCCCCCCAATTTAATACATCTATAAACTTTTTGGTATTAAGAAGTTTATACATGAGTACTACACAAAAGCCAATTACATGTACACAAATCAGCAATAATGTTAGAAGACATAAATTTTTTTAAAGATACCATTTACAATCACTAAAAGTAAGTTTGACTATAATTATAAAGAATTATAATTCTTCTAGCAAAAGATATACAAGACTTTTATGAAGAAAACAATAAAATGTTATTTATAATTTAAAGATCTAAAAAAATGGAAAAGAATCATGTTTATGGATAAAAAAAAAATTATCTTAAGGGTGTCAATTCCCTCCCAAAAGCAACCTATAGAACCTATGCAATTTCTGTCATAATCCCATTGAGATTTCTCATAGAACTTGAAAGTTGATATTAAGGTTTACAAGGAAAAGAAATGAGTATACCCAAGGAATTGCTGTAGGAGAAAAACTAACGGGTGAGTAGAGGGTTGAAAAACTTGTCTTAGCAAATATCAAAAATTATTTTAAAGTTATAATAAGACTGTAGATCCGACAGTGGAATATATAGTTCAGAAAGACCCGTGCATATGTAGAAACCTAATATACTACAGAGATGGCACTGCAGATTTGTGGGGAGAGGATGAATTATTCAAGAAATGTGTAAGTACTTTTGGAAAAAAGTAGAATTGTATTTCTCTTATACTACACACAAAATTCCAGGTAAATTAAGAATTTAAATGTCAAAGTCAAAACATTTAAACTTTTAGAATATAGAAATATGTTAATGATCTCAGGGTACATATAACTAACAAACAATTAATATCCAGATGTAAAAAGAACTCCCATGAATCAATAAGAAAAAGACAAACAACCCAATAGAAAATGAATAAATATTTTTTAAGAACATTTTACATAAGAGAAAAGATAAATGGCTCACAAGCATACAAAAATAGACTCCACCTCTTTGGTAATTAGAGAAATACAAATTAGAAGGCGAATAAGATACTCAAGTATTGGCTAGAACATGGAGCAAAGGGGAATTCTCATACCATGCTGATGGGAGCTTAAATTTGTTGCTACTATTCTGTAAACATTTTGGTATCAGTAAAACTAAACATGCATGTACTCTATGACCCAATAATTCAATACCTAGATATATAACCTAGAAAAACTCTTGCACGTATATGCCGAAATAAATATACAAGAAAATGTTCTCTTACTTAGTGGGGTCAAAATTACAAAATTAATTCTGAAATGTTTAATTTAAAATTGTATAACATAATCATCTTCCAAATTTTTATAGAGCACATAAAAATTCTCTTCATGAACTTAATATTATTTAACTGCTAAATTCATTAATAAATATCAGTAACATTCTTTTGTAAGTGCAGAGATAAAACACATTTGTCAGGTCAATTTTAGAAGTAGCATGAATGAGTTTTTGTTGACACTGACATAATATACACGTGACTCACCAAAGACTCTGTCAAGCATTTATGAAAGAAAATGTTTTTTGAAGAGTATTTCAATTTAATCAGGATTAACGGTAAATAAAACTTTTATCATCATTGAGGGAAATAAGTTTAGTTTTAATCTTAACTAAGTATACAGAAGGAAACAATAAGAATATGGAGAGCCTGATATCCTGTAGTTTTCCTTAATAACAATCCATTTTCAAGAGACTATAATCTGCTCAACAGAAAGCATTCTACAAAGGATTGTAATCAGATTCTGAGAAAATTCACTCAAAATAAACAATATGCCACTAAAACCGAAACAATGTAGGTATTAGCAGATATACAAAAGGTTAGCCTCTATCTGATTACTCATTTCTCAAATGATGAAAGTCTGTCTTTGAAGTGCTTTCTATTCAAGCTGGAAAATATATAAATGGGTAGAAATCATTTATGAAGCAGTTTGAGAAATTGTCTTCATTTTACACTTCCTTGCTTGACTCGATGCAAACATCAAACTAAGAATGGCAAAAATGAGTCTCTCTTCTTACGTACTGATACTAACTTTTTCTTTGCTTTCTCAAGGCATTTTCCTTTCAGCATCCAAGTCCATAAGAAATTTAGAAGATGACATGGTATTTAACACATTTAGGCTGGGGAAAGCCTTTCAGAAGGAAGATACTGCAGAAAAATCAGTCGTTGCTCCTATTCTGGAACAATATAAAAATGATGACAGCAGTTTCATGAACGATGAAGAAAACAAAAATTCTAAGGTAAGTGGCAATATGACTTGTCCTTTATTTTAATGGATATTTGAATGATTTTTGTGAACCATATGAAAGTAAAGCCAATACTTTTATAAACAGAAGCTATGTGCAAATACTCACAATATACATTGACTGATGAAGTTCCATACATACCAGGTTGTTTTTGGTCAACTCTTTTCCAAAAGGTTTTTGCCTCAAAAAAACCTTGTATCTAAGGTATTTTTTAAAAGGCAAATCAGTGCAGAGCACCTTTGAATTGATCAATAAGAACATTATGCATCTGTATTATATTACCATTCCCAAAAAGGCAGCTAAAACACAAATAAACCTTTTCTTTACAGAACGCAGGCTCCAAACATAATTTCTTAAATCATGGTCTGCCACTGAATCTGGCTGGAAAACCTTATCTTGCACTAAAAGGATCTGTAGCTTTTCCAGCTGAGAATGGAGTTCAGAATACTGAATCAACACAAGAAAAGAGAGAAATGGGGGATGAAGAAAACTCAGCTAAATTTCCTATAGGAAGGAGAGATTTTGACAGTGAGTAGTCCTTTAAAATTCAATTCTTATATCTTAAAATCATAAAACAGAAATCTAAGTTTAACTGAATTTAAATCCAATTATAAAATTAAATAAGACCATGGTTCAATTATACTTGATATTAAGTGATCCCTGCCAAATATGTGGAATTAAAAAACATGTAATTAGTTACTATAATTTTTATTTACTCGGAATTAGATACACTAGATCCAGTTTTTTAGTTCTAATAAATTTTGTGTGATAATAACAATCCTTTAAACAATTAAACTTTTTTTTTCCTTCAGTGCTCAGATGCATGCTGGGGAGAGTCTACCGACCATGCTGGCAAGTCTGACGATACCTGTTGGTCCACATCATCTTTCAGAAGAAAACAAAATCACTTGATTGCCTACGGGGGGAAAAGCCCCTAGTGTTCCTATGACTTGTATTATGTTAAATGTCTGTTTTAAAAAGAAGTAGTATTCAGAGATATCAGTAACCTAAATGATATGCTTTATCTGTGCATTAAACTTTGTGAATATTCTGCATAATTGTGACTTAGTGGTATTTTTTAAACAATGCTTAACATACTAAGCTTACATAATAAGGCATCATAATTTATACCATCTCTTAAAAATTGGGTAAATGTCTTTGATGGATGTTTTTATATATACATAAATCTAAAGCACATAAAACAAATTCACAGTCTAAAAAACTGAGTTAACTTTGTCTGGCCAGTAATCAACTTGTCCTTGGCGGTACACTTGTTTTTTGCTACTCTGGCTAGTTTGCCATCCAATTTATTCTGCAAATCGTTTGATGTCTTAGGTATCTTAACATTTTTATGTCGAGGTGGTTCATTTCCATTATCACAGAGAATATTTTCATCATCTAAATCCACCTGTTTCCTTTTTGAGTTTTTATTTCCTGTTTGACTACTTGATTTTCTTACTACTTTGTCATTTTTACTTCTGTCCAGATCAACATTTCCAGATCTTGTTCCAACTGTTGGTCTTCCAACAGAAGAATTCACACCCTCTGTTATGCAAGATAAAAAAGAGGAATGAATTATATAATATTTAGTATTATTACACATGAGAATTTTAAAATAACCTTTAAAAACAATTAAAGACTAGTCAAAAATTTATGATTTGTGATCAAATAATGCAATAAATTACATAATTAACAAATACAGCTATATTACATTACATACTTTTTATTTTACCATATCACTTTTCATCCCTATAAACAACAAATTATTTGCTTTGTTTGAATGCATGAAACTTAATCCTTAAATGCGACAAGTTATTTCTTAGAAACATTTAGTTAAATCAAACTGTATCCTATTCATATCTATAAATTTGTACTTAGATTTAACTTTTCAAGTAAACCAAACGCTTTAAAAATGTAAACTTTACATTTCACATTTTATACTTTGCAAGAAAAAAAATCTGGTTTTACTTGAGTTAAAACCAATTCATACACTAGAAATAAACTGTTATTTAATTGCTCAAATAAAATCAATTACCAGAAAGGTCATTTTCCATGTGAGGAACACACAATGGCTTTGATTCTGAATTAATATTGTTCCACATATTCCTGCTTGTCAGGCAGTCTTCTTTGTAAGTACAAGAAAACTGGGATCTAATTAAGGTTTGCTTCATCTGGTAACAGGAAGAAAGAAGAAAATATGCAATTCATTCTTTATTTTTATTTTTTCACCTAGATAGAAACTCTACAGCAATCAAAGTATCATAAAAATTTCCCTTCAAAATTTCATTTATTCACTGAGAACTTTTAACCTTTGATGTTTCAAAGTTTGCAAATTCATTCATTGGTACAACTAACATTTCTATTCATTTTGGTAATACTAGTTTTATGTATATTTTTCATATTTTTTAACAATTTACAAAGATCAATTTTAGAATCTTCAGAAGCCTTTCTTAGACATTCCTATCTGAGCTGTTTTAGAAAGTGAGTTTTATGATAAGATTCATAATAATATACTTGATATACATAATACTAGAAAAAAATACGTTCTTCATCGTAATAATTACAAAGTAATTATATAATTTAGGGAAAAAATGACATAAATTTAAGAAATTAGAGAAATTGAGGAAGAGATAAATGTTCAGATGAAAAAGAGAACTAAGAGAGGGCAAAAGAAACAAAAATAGAAAACTAACAAGGAAATAAATAATGATAAAACAAAATGGTGACTGAAAGGCATTGTTTCTTGATTAAAAACATGAAATATTTAGGAAAATAAGAAAAATGATTCAAATAATCACTCCAGGAAGATTTGACCAAGTAATTTCATGGGTGACTATCTAAAACATACTTTTGCATTTATCTTCAAATATCATATAAGAAGAGGAAATTAGAAAGTTAAATTTAAATCTTAACCACTAAAAAGGATGCCAAGAAAGCAGTTTTGAGAATGTATTCTGCAAATACAAAACTAGTAGTTTTTTTGGAGGTAGAAATTATTTTCAGAACAAAGTAATCTATATAGATAATGCAAATTTCAACAGTTACAGCTGATGTGTAATGCCATTCGGTTATAAGGGAGAGATTTCTCTAAATCAGAAATCATCTAATTCCTTTTCAGAAATAAAGTTTAAATAGCAAATAAATGATTGAATAAGAGGACTTTAACACTTTAAAGTATAACTACATTATGCTAAAGATTACTTACAGAAATATTGATATAGTTCATGAAGTCTAAAACAGCACAACTCTATATTATATATTCAGTAGTCATATGTTATATATTCAGAGATATCACTACATTAACTCACTCAGCTGTTTGCAAAGGTAACAGCAGTGAAATCCACTACGGTTTAAAAGAAATTAGAATAGTCTCCAGTATAACCAATCATAAAAGCAAGTTTTCTCTGGGTGACAAACTTTATATCTTTCTGATTAATGACATCTATGAGAATCTCCAGTTCCCAGATCACTAAAAATCATGTTTAATTTGCTTGAAGGTCACTGGAGTTTGTTCTCTTCCATTTAGGTACAAAATACACAAAATTTAAAAAAAAATGTGAAAATGTAAAAAATTCTTTTTTTTTTTTAAAGTTAAATAGAGTGGACTCAACAATGGGTGGAACTACAAAGTCATATCTTCATAAATCCACATGAATGCAGCTACTATTATACAGTTTCAACAATGAAATGTTCTGAAATATAACTGAAGGTTTTAACTAGCCCTTTCTGGACGTTATTAATTCCATAAATACCTAATTAAAGCAACTGACAAAAATACTCAATGAATTTTGTTAATAAAATTAACTTTATATTACATCACACCATTATTATAGTAAATTTATCTAAAACTTTTCCATAAAACCAATACTGCTGACATCTTTTTACACTTTTCCTTCATTTCACCTAAATTATTGCTTATAGAGAATTATAAACTTACTGCTTACAAAGAGTTATAAACAGATGGTAAGCCCATGAAGGCAAATGAATGCCAAGTGGCTGGCTAGGATGACTCCCATAGTACCCAGATAGTGACAGGTGGCTTGGGGGACTTTAACCTCTCACCACAAAATCTTCATCAGTACCACCCATAAAATACCAAATAAAAATCCAATAATTATATTTAGTACAGACAATTGATGTTTTCTCAATCTCACGTTTAGCATGAACAAAAATTTCTTTAGAAAGCTGTTATTTTCTTTAATTTTTAACATACATCTAAGTAAAAACTTTTCTTCACTATGTAAATAGTCACAAAATTCCATGGACTTTGTTTCAACTAGATTTCTACTCTTCAAACCCCACACTGAGAAATTCTCTAACCCTAGTGACAGCAGGGCAATTTCAGAAAACTAGGGTTACAATGCAATAGCTTCTTAAGATACTAAGAATGGGATTGGATATGAAAGAAAAATAGTTAACCACTTTATTTATCATGAAAATATATGTAAGTATATCAAAATATAAGAGAGTACCACAATAATTCTATGGTAATCTTGGAATATTTATGTCCAAAATAAAAAACTGAGAATAGTTATATTGAGGATATTTTTTTCTTTTATATAACACTGTATGTGGATTTTCTTTTCCCTATCTCATACAAAATTAGTTTTTATTAATTACCTTTTATTAAGTTCCAACTATGTGATAGGTACACAGCATACTAAAGAGAGTACTTGGATAGCTTCTACATCATGAAGACATTCTACTTATAAAATTTGCTCTTGACACAGCTGGAAGGAATAATAAATAAATTGGATAATAAAATCAAGATTGAAAAGACCTCAGAAGGCTAGAACCGTAAGAGGAAAATAGTAAGATGAAAATGAATGAGAATAAGCAAAGTCCTGTATTTAAGTTCCAAATATCATTTACAGATGTATAGGATGAGGAGAACCTGACTTAAAAACCATATGAAAAAGATCTAGAAATTTGAATTGATCATGAACTTGATTGGAGGCAATAACGTAATGTCCAGCTAAGAAATATGCACAAAAACCAATGATATTATGGGAAAGGCACCAGGTTTGCAGTCAAAACACCTGGCTTCTAATACTGGCCCTATCACTCTTATTAACTAGATGACTGTGTGTAAAATCCCTCAACTTCTCACTCATTCTCACATAAACGGGAATAATATTTATCTCACTAAATTGTCAGGATTAAATGAAGTTAAAATGTGAAAGGGCTACATAAACTCTAGAGATCTATGTAGATACTATGCAGTTATTAATGCAATAACATATATGACAACATACAGAGTAAGAAATTTGTTGAATTAACACTTCTTAGAACCGGGCCAACTCTAAAATGATTCTAGGAATATAACTCAAAAAAGTGAACTTACAATCAGCATCTTTGTTTTAGTTATTAAAAAACAATACAAGCTACACTGGCTTGTATTTATAACTTAAAAGAGAATGCATTTCTCTTGTTCATAAAAGTTGAATTTTTCTGCACAAGATTATTGGCTACATAGAGTTGAGATTACTTCCTGCTGCAAATCTTCCAAATCTCTCTGTGTATTTGATTTGGAATCACAAATAAGCAATATAATTACCCCTTGAAAGTGCTTTTGAAGTACTAAACAACAGAGAATAATGTCCAGATTCATACATGGCTGTTAAAATCATTTTATGTTCATCACATGAGAGAAAAGGATTGAAAGTTTTCCTTTGTAGAGTGATTTCCCCCCTTTGGAAAGATTTCTATCCACAGTAAAATTGCAATGAACTTCAAACTTGCCAAGAATTGGAAAACTCCTTTTGCCACAAGCTCTTTTTAAATTGAAATTATTAGTAGGTTCCCAGTTTGAGGAAAATAGTACTTCACATAGGAAAGCCTGACTCCAGTTAAATTAAGAAGAATGAGTCAAAAATATTGAAAAGTCACAGACATTCTTGGTTAGCTATATTAATAAGAAAATGAAAGTTTTAAGCCCCATTATACCAATAAATAAATCAACAAGTTTGAAAAAGAAAATTATTCTCTACATACCTATTTAATATGTAACTAAAAATAAATATTCTAAATTTCATTTTCATTCTTACATTATCATATTTTCTAAAGAACAGAAATTTGCTATCATAATGATATGAATTTTTAAATATATCAAAGGATCCATTTATTCATCTTTGAAACTTCATTTACTCTGCTAACTAGCAGATAGTATTTTTGACTTAAGTAATATCATTATCTTTTTATGACTCCACATTGTCATTACTATGCCTTTATTTCCTCTTTAGGAACAGCATAATCTTTGAAGTCTAACACCTGAATACAAACCCTTGCTCTGTTTCTTACTAGCTGTATGGTCTGGAAAATTATGTCTTCTAGAGTTGAGCAAAGATTAATTAGGATGAAGGATATAAAACGTCTGTCTAGTGTAACACTTGACACTCAGCAGGTACTCAAATTCATTAGTCCAACCAAAATGAATTCACTTTCTAATTGAATGTCTAGTTCAGTCAAACACAAACATCCCACTTTCATTCTAACGAAAAGTGCTGCTCACTCCCTCAAAGTCTTTTCATAATGTCACCTTCTCAAAGAGACATCTACTGATGATCCTATTTTAAACCAAAACACACACAAAGGAACACACTCTCCTTATTCTCCTTCCCAACTGTTTCACTCCAGAGCACTGATAACCGTCTACTCCACCACATAATTCGCTTGTTCGTTTTTACTGTGTGGTTCTCCCAACTAAAATGTAAGCTCCATGAACAAAATCCTTAGTCTGGCAACTAACTAGTGGCCCTCCTATCCCCGCAGGGTGAGAAATCCACAGGGCCTCAGACATGCCTACTAGGAAATAATGACTCCCCTTTTAGATCCTGTTCCGAGTACGTGGGACCCCAGAATTCCGTGTTCAAACTGTCCTGGGCACTGGGCTGGCATTGGCCTCTTCCTCTAGGCTCAAGGGATGACAATTATTGCAAGAGTGATGGGGAGCAGGTGTGTACACCTCTTGGTGGAGTATCCCTAAGAGTATGCAACAGATCCAGAGTTGAAGGGGTGGAGGAGTAGGTCAGGGGCTTCCATTTCCATTCTTGCACCCTGGCCCCACAAATATTTGAGAAAAACTTGTCCATGAGAACTAGGGTTTGTGTCTGATTTCTTCACTGATGTATCTCCAATGCCTAGGACAGACCCTAGTATCCAGGAGGCATTTAGTACATGTTTGTTAAGTGAATTAAGTAAAATTAAGACTTCCATAATAGGTGTATGGAAGCTATGATGAAACAGAAACACAAGTAAGCAAATGCTAGAAAGTAGAAAAAGATGTACAGAATAGATTCTGCTCTTTTAATGGAGAGTAAGAAAACTACATTATACAGAAATGAGAGAAATAAACTGACAAAAAATAGCTAAATCACTGAAAAGACAAAAGCTTTGAGACAGAAAAACAAGTACAGAGTAAACTCTGTTCAAAACAGTAATGAAACCATTTGGTACAGAAACAAGAGAAGTATACATGCAGAAGAAAGCTAAATCACATATAAACACAGAGAACCATGCAACTAAAGTCCTTAAGATCCATTATATTCCCTTCAAGTTCTTAAATAGTCCGGCTTTTCTCTGGTTCTAATGCACCTATCCTTACAATAAGCCTTACAAAAAGTAACTATTCCTTAAAACCACAAATGCTACACTTTCCTTAATCCACATAATTTATTCACTTATTTATAAAGCAAATACACACTGGCTTTATACCATTAAGGCAATCTATTGCTTTCATCAGGTTGTTTGTTCAGTCGGAAATGCTCTCTTCCATTCTCACTGCCTATTTGAATTCTATTATTCTAATTTCTCATGGTCAGGGCACCATTTCCTCTATTTATTTCGGGTCTCTAGTTATTGCATTTGTGGGTATCTCTAATCTGCTGGAACTGCAACTGTTTAATACACCAGCCACATGTAGTTAAGGAATTAAAATTAAAAATCCAGCTCCTCAGTTGCATTAGCCACATTTCCAGTGCTAATTAGCCAAATGTGGCTAGCACCTACAGTAGCAGCACAAATACAGAATGTATCCACAGAAAAATCTACTGGACAGCATTGCTCTTGAACAAAGTTTCACGATCTAGTCCTGTGGCACTTTTCTGTGCTACAAATGGATTCTCAAAGGATCCTGGGACATTTTTTGTTTGCTAGGTTCATAATATTAGAACCTATAGGCAACTCTGTATTATTAGTAAAAGAAACCCTGCATCTGTTCCCATGACTTCTAACTACAACCTGATGTGAAAAGACCCACTATGCTTTGAAAAAACTTACAATCACTTTGTCTTCAAATAGAGTTTCCATCCAATCTTCTCCTCTCATTCTGGGAATCCAGTAAGGCAAAATGTAGTCTCTCTGTGTCCTCCTCTCCTCCTTTGCTTTTTTATTCTTTATTCTCTCTGCTTTAGTTTGATGTTTTTCTAGTCACCTATCTTCAAGTCCACTCATTCTACCTAATGCTATGTACAGTCTACTAATAAACTCATCTAATGAGTTTGTAATTTTAGATAGTTTTTATAGTTCTTACTTGGTTGTTTTATAGATTTTAAATCTCTCTTGGGATTTCCCAAATTTTTAACTATTTTGCCCATCTTTTCTTCTAATTACTTTTACATGTTGAAAGTAATTTGACGGATTACTTTAATTCTAATATCTGGATCATTTATGAGTCTGCCGCTATTGTTAGTTTTTCCTTTTTGATTAAAAGACACATCTCCTTATTCTTTCCGGTCCAGAATGTTTTTATCTCATGCTGGATATTGTGTATAAAGGAACTATAAGGACCCGGAATAAGGGCCTTCTATCTAGAAGGGTTCCCCTTGTCTCCATTAGGCAGATACGGTGAAGAGCTGATAACCTCAATGCAGTCAGAGGCTGAGGTGAGTTATAGTTGTCATGGCTCATATTCAACTTCTGGCCTTTACTTCTTCCTCAGGAATATCCCTCCCAGGCTTTCAACTGAGAGTCTTGTGTATCTCTATCACCTCTGACCTGAAAGTCTATGGATTCAATCTGCCCTTCAGAGGTTTTTACAGTGTGCTCGTTAGCCTCTCATCTCACTTCATTTCCAATTGTAGCGAATATCTTAAGACAGTCATGTGTTTCAGGCAGGTCTCACTCCTCAAGCAGAGTCCTGTCTTTGAGCTATCTCAAGACCACAATATTAGCACTATGATGTTATTCTACTGGATTGAGGTGCCGTAGCCTTCTATTGAGCTCCAAAATTCAGCATATGTGTACCAGATAAAAACAAGTGCATTCAGGGCTCCTGAAGTTTCCAAATTGTTGTCAACCCCTCAAGACATCCAAAATCTTTGTTGGTTCCTCTTTTCCTCAGTAGAGTTCCTTTACATGGGCCAACACCAATCCTTAGCTCCCCAAAATTGGCAAACAATCCCAAGGAAGAAAATAGCTGATAATGACTGCTCACCTCAGAAGAACTTTACCCTCTCCAGATTTTTAGTTTATTTAAACTGCTTTGCTTACATAGCTTTCCTATGTCTTTAAAATATATTTTCCCCAATTTATCTGCCTTTTATTTTGTTATTTTAGCAGAAATGATATCCTGCTATGACCTACTATATCCTAGTTAGAAACAGAAGCCTCCAAGTCTGTGAGTGATTTCTTGATTCTGTTCCCTCCTTATTTGAGAGCATTTTTTCTTCTGTTATATTTTGAAGGCTGAATAGTTTGTTATCCCTCATTTTTTTTCTGTAGCCTAAGGAATGGCAGAGGCAGGAGTAGTGTCCAGCTGAGGCTATAGACAGTTTGAAGAAATTTCTGGGTTCCACATTCTCTTCTAAAAATTATGTATTGTACGTACTATAAGGAAGTTCACTCCCCGCACTCAAGCACTGTATTTCATTCAAATAAAAGGAGATCATTTGGATAATCTCCCCAGTAAGTAGTAAGTTAATAGCACTAGAGTATTCACTTGTATAAGTACGTAAGTCCCAGGATTCATTTTCCACATTTTATCCACATTACTATCCAGCTGCCACGTCTACTATTTCTCTGACAAGGAAAAGAAAAGAAAAGAAAAGGGACACATATTAAGTTGGCTTCTCAGTTTTGAAAATATTAGTGACAATTCTCAGTGTTTTCTCAACTCACTAGTACACTGTCTGGGGATTGGGGCTAGATTAGGTCACTAAGTCATGCTGTGCCTCTTCACTCTGAGATCTTCAATTTCTTTTCTTGGCCATAGTTTCTGAAATTTACTGTATGTAATTACATTATTCTTTGTTTGCTTTTGGTAAATATTTTTGCTAATTTTTACTATTCTATACTCATTTGAAGCATTATTTTGAGGAGACGGAAATTATTCTATGAGTTCATCTCAATCCACCATTTTAATTTGGATATACTCAGAGTTGTCTAATACCCTAAAGGTTAAACTTGGATATCTAATAAATTTTCTAACATCATGAGTATTGGACTGCCTCACTGCTTACAAAAATACCACAGTTATAGCAGTCTATTTTTTCATACTACCTAAGTCCTCAGACAGGAATGCAATTGATAGTCTCTCAAGACTCAGTTTAAGATATTAGAAATGTAAATGAGAAAGAAACATGTTTCCTGATTTTCCCTTGAACATATATTTACTGAAAATTTATCATAGTAGGTGCTTATTTCTTTCCTTTTTAGACCCAGTGGATTGAATAAGCCACAGAGAGATCAGCCTAGACTGCATAAAAGAAAAGTTTCTGTAGGTCAGCTGTCATAACTCATCTTCCATTTAATTCCTATTGTTCCATGTACAATATCCAGCTCAGCTTTATATATTTACTTATTCTAAAAATTAAACACTTTTTATCATTTTCATGACAGTACATCAAATTGTACCTTAAGTTTTTTCTCTTGCATTGACTTATGGATGCGTTCTCTTAGGGGTTTCATCGATGAATTATTCACTTGTGTTGGAGATCTATGCCCCAAAAAAGCAAAAATGTATAAACCAAAGTAACTTTTAAATTAGTTTCCACCCCTCCCTTACCCAAAAGCAGTTACAGAATAAAAGACAACATAATTTATTTGTTGATATTACTGTATAAAAACATCGGTATTCCTATACTGCCAGGTCTAAATATTAATAATTTGCTTACTTAATTCAGTCACTAAATATTTGAGCTTCTACTATATATAAAGCACTTTATAAGATATTGTAACACCCAATAGAATATACAGATGTCAAATGATAATGTACACCTGAAAATTATATAATTGTATAAACCAATGTTACCCCAATAAAATTAATTAAAAATTAAAAAAAAAAAGATATTGTGAAGGATATAAAGTTCATTCACTCATTGGCCCTGAATCCAGGCATCCTGAAGTCTAAGTAAGAAAAAATAAGACATCCATCTAATTATAAGTAAAGAAAAAAGAAAAAAAACAAGTGCCAAAGCAGAGTAATTAAAAGAGAAAAACATAGTTTATAAATAGGAGGGTCAGAGAGGGCACAACAGAGAAGAAGACAATGGAGCTTTGGAGTTAGATGAACCTGGCTCCTCTATAAATTACTTTTCAGCTCAACAGAGCCAGACTCATAATCCCCTCAACTCAAAAGACCATTCTATAAAAATAAAGAACAGTCTATTCTAAGAAAGACTAGTTTATAACCTTACATTGGCTTATATTCATATGCCACATTGTCCTTAATTTTATCATTGCAATGCAGACCATTAAAAATTTACTTTGCCATGGACTGGTTCTTGTCTGCACAATGACAATTGGAAGTGCCCAGGTAACTGTAAACAACTGAAATATATCTGGCCACATGATGAAATATAGAAAAACCTCTCTGAAATAAATGTGGGGATTAATTTTGTCTTAAAAAATTCTATACTATAAACAGAAATAATTTTCTTTAAGAAAATGGCAGAATTAAATATGAGAGAAATTTTAAATCATTTATGTATCTACCTAAAAGAAAACTGCTAAACAGAAGTAAAAGGAGGGAAAAAAAGCACAAATCTTTATATTCTTTTCTGGGATTCCAACACAGGGTCTAAGTTAATGACCGATAAAATAAAGTTCTACTGTTAGGAAAATATCTGGACATTTGTAAGGTGGAATGTGGGAAAATTATATTATGCTTGGATGTAAAACAATAATTATGGAAAGCTGGTGAAGATAAGATTTAAAGGAATTGGAAGACAATACTGAATGATAGACTATTAAAGTTTCTCTTTAAAGAGAAAAGGCAGAGAAACACAGGAGAGTGCATGAAGCAATCATGGATGGATAGGAACAATTTTAGACTAAATTAGATTTCTAAAAAGTAGCTCAAGCAGAAAATAGAGAAGATCAAATGGTAGGATTGACTGTAAAAATTCTCTGCACTGAACTAAATACGATTTAAAATTTTTAATGTTTATAAATGAATGCTCATTAATTTAAAATATCAACAACTTATTAAATTTTGACCTAATTGTTGTTAAAACTGAAGAGTATTTATGTCTCGAATAGAATATCAACACTAATTTAGTAAGCATTTTTCTTTATAATTTGAGGAAGAACCAGTAAATGTCAATTCCAGTGCAAGCCTGGTGCTATGCTCTCTCTTTTTCTCAGGCAGAAGAGCACAGTACTTGGAGCAGAGACCCCAGGCTTTAAAGGAAGACACTTTGCTGCTTGCTAACTTAGCTCTCTTAGCAAATTACTTAACATTTCTCAAGTCCCTAATTTTTCACTTACAAAGTGAGGATATGATCAAAAGAGGCTATTATGAGGGCTGAAATAATACAAGTAAAAGCATTTAGCAAAGTTCTTGTCACACATAGCAAAACAAATAAATATTTTCAAAGCAAAAAAACAAGAACAAGAAAAAATAAAACCTGTCATACTCTTACAAAATATTACCTTTTTATATAGAACTACCTCACATTCAAATGTTCATTCTCCTTTTAACTAACTTTTGTTTTCCCTCTTCACACTTTTCTGTAGTCTCCAAGTTTTTCCTACCATAGCATGTTATTTCTTTTATAACCAATGAAGCGCTTTTTCAAAAATTCCCTTTATAGACTAGAATTAACATTCACATACATATAACTTCCAAATTACTTACCTAAAAAGTGTAAGAACAGAAGTTCCATTATAATGACTTGCGTCTTCATCATCATATAAAAGCTCTGCTTTGTTTTTGGTAGGAGCACTGGCAGCTTCTTCATCCAAAAGAACCAGTAAAGCTTTCACAGTATCTCTGCCACAATATGCTGTGCCATGATTTATGGCATAAGACTTTGGCTAGAACAAAGAACAATTTTATGTAATGATTATAATCACCCTAGCTGGGTCAATCAGCCATTCTTTGCCATTTCATTTACCACTGTTCTCTTTCCTCCTATGTTGTTAAGGTAATAAAAAATCAGCCATGAGAAGTGGCTTTGAAGGCACATGAATATTTCTCTCTCAGGCCATCCTAAAATCAATCTTATCAACTTCCAGAAGCACTAAGGAATACAAAAAGTAGTATCATTATAGGAAGACATTAGGTTCTGGCCAAAATAACTTTAGGTGTTAAGTCAGAAAATGTAACTACTATCTAGCTATGTGACCTTGGCCTCATGACTTAACCTCTTTGTGTATTTTTTCTCTGTTATACCAAAGAGAGATGGGGTTCTGCTGATCTTAATACGAACCCCACAGATGGCTATAGATATCTGCTCAAACATAAACATGAAAAGCTAGTTGACAATCATTTATTCAGTAATCACTGATCGGTACATACTAAGTCTCAAGCATTGTGTTTGAAACTAAGGCTACAATGTAAATAATGCCTCAAGGAACCCACAATCTCCTTGATAAAATTAATAAGTAACCAATAATTGCATTTCGGAGTTTGCTAAGTACTATATCTAACAGTATGTATACATGGTGCAAAGGCTGCACACAAAAAGTTGCGATAATTTACCTTAGAATCAAGTATGGCTCCATGAAGGAGCAATAAAGGGGTAGAAGGGAGCTTGGTAACTTCAAAGACAAGGTAACACAATATTGGCTGAACAACAGGATAGCAGAGAGGGAGATATGTCACATGAGTCTAGGAAAGCTTTGTATGTAGGACAAAGAAGTTATGTCAGTCTGTTAATAGAGTTAGTCTCTTGGTTTATTAAGCATGGAAATAAAACAATCCTATTTAGATTTTAGAAAAATGATGGCAACGTGTAAAACATATTCCAAGGTAAGAATGTTATTAAATCTGGATTCAAGATGACAAATTAAGAGATTAACAGTCCAGTTTAGAAGATAGTAGCAGTGAAGATTAAAAAAAAAAAAGATTAAAACAGGAGAGCTAAGAAAAGTGACTAGACAGAATAAGGAAAAATATAACATTATATAATAGATACATGTAAGCATAAACTCTGGAGCATTTCTAACTGGGTTTGATACCAACTTACTAGTTGTGTGTGCTATGTAACCCTGGGAAAGTTGCTTAGCCTCAATATGCTTCTGTTAAATCGCTAGTAAAATAGGGGTAATGATATAGTGCCTAACCAACAGGGTTGTTGGACAGTGTGCCTAGATATCAAAGTTGCCCTTGCTGGGACACTTTCCTCAACTTTCATCAGCATGGTCTTGGCCTCCTTTCTCTGCTTGGCTGACTCACACTCAGGTACCCGGTGAACTATAATGTATAGCCACACTGGAATTTTAACAAATTACCTGTCATAATCTGGTGCTTAACATATATCTTTTTCTTTAGCACCAAAGAAGTCCACATTTTCTAATATTAACTTCATTGAGAATTACTGGGATATATTTTTTAAAGATTTCTGATCTGGTTGAAAATATACTATTAAGAACGATGTCATTCATATTTTTATTTCTTGTGACAAGAAATGGAAGAGATTGATGCTCTTAATTATCTGAGTTGTGACTATTTCTAATTTATACTTCTAATAATAATCTGGTTGTCATTTGAGCCAAGCTAGTCACTGGTAGTATTAACATACATGGGATACATAGGGCAACAACTCTGAAGCTACCCCAACAAATTAATCTAAAAACATGCACTATTATAGAAAAATAGCTAAAAATAGTCCCCAGGGGCTGCGAATAAATAATTAATAAAAAATAAGTAAAAGTCTTTCTTCAGACACTGGCTATCACAATCACACCTAATGAAAAGAGGCTTTTGTTACTTGAATAAACAGCAACAAATGAAAATACATACTCTAAAATTGTGTTCAAGAGCTAAAAACTTGGTAGTCAATTTTTCACATAATACTATAGTTATAATACTATATAATGTTTGATTATGTAAAAAAAAAAGGGAATGTTCTGGGAATATAGAGTTAAAAGATTTCTAACTATGCAGAAATTCCTAATGTTTGCAGTGTGCTGACAATGGAAATAGAAAATAAGAAATTATGGAGATAGAAAAATTCTATTAAAGAAAAATAAACTGCTGAATAGAAACCACTTCTGTTGCTCTTCTATAGAGTGCCTAGTACTGGGATCAGAACCAGAGAAACCAGGCTCTTATTTTATATCTGAGTAAATAGGAAAATAATTGTTTTATAAGAATAATCATTGAAATATATGACAAAACACCTTAATATCCACCGAGAATTATAAATTTCTAGTGCTCAAAGGGATACAGATTATCCAATGCCCTACTTTAACAAACACAGACAATTTGGTCCAAAGATGTTATGATTTTCCCAAGTTGAACATAATCCTACATAATCCTATTGAGAAACTTAAATTTTCAAAAACATAACACAGGAAACACATTCTTCTGACTTAAGTAGCAACAGCAAACCAGTTCTACACAAGTAGAAGAGAAAATGCTTTATACAGAAGGATAATAAATAAAAAGCTCATTACCCGGGCAGGACTGATGTCAGTGGTGCTAACAGCTACATCTCCTTGTTGAGAACTGATAACATTTTTAATCCTCAAATCCAAATCCTGAGCAACTTCCTCTACTGCTTTACAAAAAGGATCCCTGCTGTTCTGGCCTTTAATCAACTGCATCTTTATCACTGAGAGTATCTGACCCCCTGCAATGCTGAAAATAGAAATAAGATCACCTTTATAATAGTATTAGAAATGCCAATATGCTCATAAACTTGAAAATATAATTCTCGGAGTTAATCAACACTTTTCAAAGAATACGGCTTTGATCTTATAAATCAAATGGTAACACGTTTAAGAAAAGGATGAGAACTATTAGAAGCAAAATTAAAAAGTTTTTCTAAAAGCGAGTCATTTCAACAAGGTAAGTTACTTCTTTCTTAATTTGAAAACTTATATGTGATGTGTAATGACAGATTCAGTTATATAAACACAATATAGTTAACATATGTACCTTTAGATACAATTAAGATAATAAAACACAACTACCTTTCATTGAATACCTAAAATCCTACATAACATTACCTATAAACCAATGCAATAAGTATTATTACCCTTAAATCACAGATGAGAAAATTGAGTCTCAAAATGGTCAAATAACTTGTCCAAGAACACACACTGCTCTGGGCTAGCAAAGAAGTGGCAAGGACGGAGACTGACCTAAAACACATATTGCAAACCAGAGACTGAACAAGCTATGGCCAACAGACAAATGTTTTTAAAAACCTGCACTCAATTGTTGCTTTATGCTAGGCTGAACCTGAATGAATTTGGGTTGCAGTTCCTGCTCTAGAAAGCAGATCTAAAACCAATACGAGAAATATATAGGAGGAAAGATTCTCGTTCACTAGAAGAAATTAGAGGTATCCAACAACAGAAAGGGGCTCTTTTTTAAAGCTGCGAGATCTTCATCGCTAGAGGTATCCTTGGAAAGGCTGTGGAGTGCCAAATGAGCAGGTGGTGTGGTCTAAGTGCAGAGCCCAAGTGCCTAGCACAGGTCGCAGCTCCACCACTTTCTACCTTGGGGATGCTCCTTAAACCCCATGAATTTTACAGTGGCATAAAGAAAATTATAAATTGAAGTTTTCATCCTCACTGGCTCATTGCCAGGCTTTTTTTAGGGAACAGGCCAAGTCCCTTAACAATCACTGGAAATACTTTATATTTTTGAAGTTTTTTTTTTAACATTTGCTATCAGTGATGATATAGAAATACAATTGCTTTTTGTTTGCTGACCTTGTACCCAACAACAAACACTGATAAACTCTATTAATTTGAATAATTCATCTTTAGATTCTTGGAGTTTTGTACCTATATAATCATATCATCATCAATTAGAATTGTACTTCCTTTTCAATTTCTCCTTCTTGCCTTACTACAGTGAATTGGACATCTACTATTACATTGAAAAGAAATGATTAGAAGCAGGAACTCTTGTCTTTTTCAAACCCTAAATAGAATGCTAAAACATTTTACCATTCAGTAGGTTTTCTTAGAGACCCTTTATCAGGTTAAAACCCTTATTTTTAGTTCATTTTACACTAAGGAAATAGCTCTGTAGGGTATGTACTAATAGACTCCTAACCTTGGGAAGTCCTTGAGTTTTGTCCTGTCCCCTCAGACATTGGTGGCTGCAAGAACAGACTCTCCAAATCAACAAATTCAGCAAATACTCTCAAAATAAAAGCTGGCTTCACTTCTTGACTTCCCTCTCTGGCTTTCTTTCTTCCCCTAGTTTTTGGCCTGTATTGTCATTACATTTTCCTGTTCATCAATGCATTAAGAAGCATTTTTAAAGTCTGTTATCCAGCATTAATTATTGTCAATGGAAAGGTCAAACAGCAGACCTGGTCTGCCACACATCCATAGTCAGAACCCTTAATAAACTCAAAGAATTTTTTTACATATTCAGGCACTTTCTTCTTCAAATAATTTTTTCTTTTCAATTAAAAGCACAGAAAATAATTGAATGAAATGTAGCCAAAGTGAAAACACAATTAACATTACATGCTTTTTCTGATAATTAATCTCTAGTGGAAAAGAGTTTTGGAAAAGAGTCAAAAGGATAATAAATATGAAAGAATGTCTTAGTCAATTACAAGAACCAAAAAAAAAAAGCATTAAATGATATTAGGTAGAAGTCACCTTTGTCTCCCTATTCTCATTCCTTCCATAAGAACAAATATGCTAAATTTTAAAGATGATATAATTCACTGATTATATTTTATTTAGAAAAAAAAAATTATAAGATTTGTATTTCAGATACTTGTCAAGGTCAATATTTTGATCCCTGGCAAAAATACCCCAAGCACTACTGTTATGACTGGTCGGTTGCTATACATTCACTACATACTAGCCAACCATTAACTCTTCAAATACTGCTCAGCAACATAATGGCTTAATTCAAACACTAGAAACTCCTGAAGTTTTAACTCAAATGACACCAGGACATTTGTGCTAGAGACTGGTAATAAAAAAAAATCGAAAAAAACTGTCTCTTTAAGAGGTCACAATTGATCATGATACACTGAGATACTGAAGGTATGGAGGGATTTGAGTGTGGCAGTAAGGGAAGAAGGAGGTATTCAGGAGCGATTCCTAGACTATTCTGGATAAACATTAATAGGAGAATTTAGGTGAGAAAGGTAAACTGCAGCTCTTGATTACGAAATGCATCACATTAGACCCTATAGCAGAAAAAGAAAAATAAGGTTAGAGAGCAAAAACAAAATTAAATCCCTAAGCTTGTATCAAAACATAGTGACTGAAAGAGAACAATAAGCAATTATGCAGAAATGACTATTACTACTTTAATGTAATTAACAGCTACTTTTACCATATAGATTGGCTTTTCCTCACCATCTTCATGAATTTGATAACTATTTACTAAAATGAATTATATCTCTAATAATTAAATGTGATTAAAGGTCCTACATAAAATATATCAAAATGCTTCTGAAGTATTTTTAAATGGGAGAAATGTAACATTAGGAATTTGGAATGGATACTTTTAATCAGATTTAATATTTTATAAATGTATAATATTTAGTCCAATATATATACTGCAGGTGTGAATTAAAAAGTTGCTGTGTAATAAACTTGAAATACAGAATCTTAAATATTTAAAAAAAGAGAACTAATTTATGTAACCTGAAACCTCTAATTTAAAACATTTTTCAGGCAAAATATTGTATGCATTTTATGGTGGCACCTACTGGCAAAGGGTAGAAATGCAGCCAAACTATAGCTAAGATGGCCCAATGAAAATCTGGCCATGGAAAGGTATGAGAATAGATACTTTGACTTCTTCCCTATCTGTCTATTCCTCATCTTTCTTTGGACTCACAGATAATTGTGATTCCCTTCCTCCACCCTATTACAAGACAAGTAGTACAAACTTATCTTCAGTTACAAAAAATAAATATTTTTATCTCTAAGTTTTAAGATGAAAAGACAGAGGCCAAGGGGAAATACAGCCAGGATTTAGAGTACAGAATTCGTATATCATACTAATTTTATCCTGTACCTGATGTGGACTCTTTGAAGGGTTTTAATCATGGAAGTAATATTTGTTGTTTTAGAAAGATCTTTGGCAGCGCTCAGGACAATAGGATGGGGCAACTCAAAAATGGAGGCAGAATGAACAAATAAGAAATAAGTGAAAATATCCAGGCAAGAAAAGATGGAAGTCAGTCTGAAAAGAGGCAGTATAAAAAATGGAAATAAGATAGTAGTTAAAGGAATAGAGATAAGAAAGAATATCAAAAATGTTGGTGGATGGACCTTAGTGACTGAAGGGATAGAGAAAGGAGGGAAAAAAAGTTTAAGACCTGTTCCAGGTTTTTGCTTGGGTGACTGGAGGGAGAGAGGCTTTATCAAGTTGAGTACTTATAGGGGAAAAGCAGGTTTTCAGAGATAGATGAAAGATTTAATTTGGGAGATGTTAAGTTTGAGTTGCCTTTGAAGTAACAACACATCAGTAGCCAAAGAAATATTTCTGTAATTCAGGAAAGAGATTTGAATTTCACTGAAATATAGATTTAGAATTTGAATATATACAGTCAGAAAGCTGGCGGAAAATAAGAGAATGAAATCTCAGAAGTTATGGAGAAAAAGAGTTCTGAGAGAGAAAATGATCAAATTTGAAGACTGAAAAGAGACCAAAGACTACAACTCAAAAATCATAAGTGATCTTTGGCAGAATAGCTTCAATAGAGTGGAAAAATGAATGAATGTGAATCAGCTAAGTACAGACAAGTTAATAAATATTGATGTCAACTCTGCGCCAGAAACTGTGCTAGGACCAGGGAATATTTGTGAAGAAAACCAAAAAAGCCCTCACAGAGTTTACAGTCTAGTGAGAAATACATAACAAATAATTAGAAATTGGGAAGTGGAATAAAAAACAATATTTTTTTCAAGAATCTGAGCTATAAAAGGAGAAGGAACTGAAAAAGATGATGGTATGAGAAGACAGTTTGTTGGTTTTTTCTTAAAATCTTTATAGATGTGGCTAAAGTAAGTAGAAGAGGAAGTTGAAACTATAAGACAAAATGAATAACTGATGAAACAATGTCCCAGTAGGTTACGCATATTGCGCTCACTGTAGAAAATATCCTTCCTTTTCCCCATCTGGGCTTCATTTCACTCCTATTCTCCTTCTCTGGCTAATTACTTCAAGTTCATTTTTCAAGACTAAGCTCAACTGTAACAACCATCCAGGTAAGCATTCCTGACATTCTTATCCCTGACTCCCAAAAACTAGGTCAATTGTGTTTTCCTCTGTATATCCTTCTACTGGTGCATAGAAAGAATATGTTTTCAGGTTTTAATAACTTTACTTTTTAAAGTTATGAAATAAATATATACTTAATATATACAAAAAATCACCCTAAAAAAGAAAATAAAGATTTCTCAAGTGGACTATTCTGACACCCGCCTGAATATATCCATTATTTTGACACCCACTTCTTCAGTGTCCTCCCTAAAACACAGAGTAATTAGTCATTATAACTAGACAGAATATCCAAAATAACTGACTGATAACTTACTGAAGAATTTAAGAATTTATATAAAGAACTTAAGTCTATTCTCTCACCTTAGATGCCTCTAAAATATACTTCTATCCTACTGCACAAATGTGCATGTACCAATATACTTCTACTTTGTTGATAACTTACCCCAACTAGAAATTCCTCCAAAGGGAATATAATTTTAGCAAATTACATTCAATTGAACATATGCATTGATATCTGCTCCCTCCCCCAAATCCCACGAAGGTGACAAAAAGGTGAAAGCTTTTTAGATCCAATAAAAAAAAAGAGAATGGGAGAGGAGACAATAGCCAATGATAGCAGAGACAATACTATGAAAGTATGGAAAGATGAAAAGTAGATAGACAAGTGGTGACTGACTACCCAGAACAGAGAAAGCTTAAAACTAAGTAACTGCTAAAAGAAACACCAGTAAGAAACAACCTATGATATTCTCAGAAATTAAAGGAACTATTAAAGACTATGGTAAAGGTGGAGTTGCAAATAAGAAAGCTGGTTGAAAATCTACATAATGAACACTTAGACCCCTAACCATCCTTTCCCCTTCTGACAAGTCAAGCTAGCACACTTCTCTCACCTCTATATGGAAAGTAGGTTCACTCTGAAGTAACTAAGCCAGAGAAGCTCCAGACCTAGAGGCACCAAGAACTGAAAACAGAAGTTTTGAGTTAAAGGCTACATGCTGAACTAGAAGACTCAGCATCAACCTACACTACCTCAAATCTTAGAATATTGTTAGCCAGACTTATAGCCTTCAGAAAGAGACTAAAGGATATCTCCTCTGTAGATATTTTTGGGAAAGTCTCCCCAAAAAGACCTACAGTTACGGATATTTAGAGAATCCCCAACCAAAGAACCACTGACTACTAAGCTATAATGAAGTCCAGTGTTCAGAGCTGCTAATCATCTTTATAGGGCCTTGTTCTTAAATATAAAAGGACAATCCAGAATTACCATACATTTTAGGAACACCTCTACCATGAAAGAGAACAAAACAAACACGTTCAATTTAGATAGAGCAAAGATCATCAAGAAGTAGATAATCTTAAAAATTAAAGATAATAATCTTAAATAAATAAAACATGGTAGGATCACCTAATTAAACATGAAAGTGAAATAAAGATATTTGTCTCCTATTTACTTTTTCTCAGAAAGCTACATGAGAAAAATAAGGGGCACACCAATCAAAAATAAAGTCATGAGATCCAGAATATAAGGCACAGGCAAAGAAAATTCATAAGGTGTTAATGAAGCTTCATCGTTGCCACTCTGAAACAGGCCTAGCAAGCAAAAATACAGATTGAATGAAGTCGACGAAAAGAATGTCTTCAAGGGCAAAAATCAGAACGGATAAATGACCTAATATTAAGAGGAAATTATATAGATTTGTTGACAAGCTTGATAAAGAAGGGGTGATAAAAATATATAAAGAACAAAGTAGATAATTATTAACTCTAGAAAAAAGCAAAAATTTATACAAAAAAAGTATAAAAGTATAAATCACAGTATATCATATAATTTAGCTATAGGCAATATTTATAGTCACAATAATATAACCTAATG
This sequence comes from Macroglossus sobrinus, assembly GCA_004027375.1. Lineage (NCBI taxonomy): Eukaryota > Metazoa > Chordata > Mammalia > Chiroptera > Pteropodidae > Macroglossus > Macroglossus sobrinus. The sequence continues at coordinate 71,722 of PVKZ01002703.1, forward strand.
ATTTAACCTGAAATTATTATACAACTATATTAGAAGGATGAAGGAAGAAAAGTATGTTTCTGTGTCTATTGACTAACAAAATATACATATATCACTTAGCTAAAAACAAACTTTTTAAAAATTAATTATCTCAGAAAAAATGGCCAGCCAATGTATTACCTAGGAGTTCATAAGATGTCACTGATACTGACAAGTCATATTCAAAGCCTTCTTCCAAATTTACATCCTTGATATTCATATAAAAAGATAGAAGGATACAATTCAGAATAAAATCCTAAAAAAAATTCTTCTTGGAATCTTGAGATGGAAAGAAGTTTCATGTAATAAGATGTAGTGATTAAGAGAATGGGTTCCAGGGTCAGAACTGGTTGAGTTCAGATCCCAGCTCTGCTACTTACTAACAGTGAGACAAGGGCAAATCACTTAATCCTAGTGCTTCAGTGTCTTCCTCTCTAAATTGGATACCTATAGTAAGGTTGTTGTAATAAATGATCATAGTACATATCTGACACATAATAAGTGTTTAATAAATTCCAGTTGTTTTATTCGTACTATGCAATGGCACACCGACCAAAGTGATAGTGATCTACCACAATTGCTAGAATATAAACCTATTTCAGCCCTCTAAATTAATCTAATAATCACTCATAATCCAATATACCTATATTATAATTACCAGATTTTTAAAGAAATCTTACTTCCAAAATCATATAAACACAAATTCCAGATGAATCAAAGATTTATGCATAATAAAATGAAAATAAAAACCTAGCAAAAAATAGAACAAAAAATTCATAAGATCTTCATCAATTTCCTTACTCACTTTTGATATGCATTTCCTTTATTGCCAAATAAAAAGTTTAAAGAAATTATCTATTAGGTCATTTCAGACTTTAAAAAAACTGTTTCTTCCAGATAAAGGTAAATGGTAAACCTTCCTCTCTAATCAAATTTAATTCGAACATGTCTTTTGACTTTAGCAAAAATTTGCAATCACAGAGTGGCAGAAATTTAGGGGAATTAGTCACATGATTATATTTTATTCATCTACATATTTCCTTTCTTCTCCTTACTGTTTGGTTGATGACTGGTCATTTCAATAGCTCTTATATTCCTACCTCAGATTCTGTGAAGTTTTAAAGATAGATTAATTAAACACATTTGTAAATTATGAAAAGTCATTACCTTGGACTTGATATTTCTCCAAGAATCTCATCTAATTTGTCAATGAAATTAATAAAATTAGACAATCCTTTTACGTGTGTCCTTAAAGGATCAGATGGTGATGGTGCATATCCTTTACCTCCAAGCTCTATTGTTCTAATAAATGATGTGGCCACCTATGAATTAAAACAGATGACTTAGTTATGATTAATAATTTAGTAAGTTAAAACTATAATTTATTAAGTTACATGCATTTGTATAATTCTGGGTATACAAGTGAAGCACTTTTATGACTCATGTCACACTCTGATTCAGAAGCAAATAATCAAAAAAACAGGTGCCATGCAGAATTCATGCCAGCAATGGTGATGGCAACACAGAAACCCAGAAGCCAAGTTAGGAGACAAATTAAGGGCATAATATGTTCATAAAAGTATATCACTGACTATAAAGAATTAATTTACAAATGTATTTTTATATAGATTGACTACTGGCTTTTATATAGATTGTTACATGGAATAAAGGGGTTTTCAGTGTCAACTGTGTTGATTTAGTCATGGTTAGGCAATTAAACTCTTCCAAGCAGTAGCTTCTTTATTTGTAAAATAAAAATTTAGCCCAGATAAAGATTAAGTCTCATCTAGTTTTACATCCTCAGATTATTTGATCACGTGCAATTCAAAATTTACCTTTACAATGATAAAAATACATATATAATGGCTATATATTCAAAGCATCTCCACCAAAAATGAAATATTCTAAAGCAGTATTTTCCAAAATGCAACTTAAGAAAGCCAAATTCTATAAAATTTCAATAATTTGAGGAAAACTTTCATGGTCAAATAACTTAGGAAACAACAGATTGAATAACAAGGTTAACTTAAGATTTCTTTATGGAAGGATTTCCAGGAGCTTATGATATACAAACATGAATTTATGTATATCCAACAAGGGTATATACTGTTTCCAAACATTTTGCCTTTGGAAACATTTATTCAAGAAGTGTTTAAAAGAGGCTTTTTGCCATTGGCTAGCATTCTACAGCATACATGTAGGAAAAAACTGCTTTAGAGAAACTCTCCCTTACCAAATTTGAAGGATATAGTAAAAAATAAAAATCCTGTGGATTACCAAATATATTAAGTAACAATTTAAAGTTACAAAAATTCTACAGTAAGGTATATGATCCAATGTTCAAAGAGTCTTTATTTTAAAATTCTTGAAAATGTAACATATCCATACCAAAAAGATAGACATCTGTTTCTCTCGAGCAGCATGTTTTAAATCAGTGAAGGCTTCTCTTCCAAGTCCTCTATCAGGAATATTGAGAATATGAGCCAGAGCCAAGTCATTCTTTGAATTCACTAGCAGGTTTAAATATGAACAGATAATTTTCTTTGCTAGTAACTTCACCTGTACAATAAAATAGTTATTTTCTTTATTGAAGTTGTTCTAAATCCATAATTTTTTATATGTAGTAAAAATATTTACAATCATTTAGTAACAATATCTCACTCAAATCTTTGGGGGAAAAAATTGCCAAATAAACCAAAAGTTTGGGTTGGACAATTAACATATCCTTGCTCATGAAACCAACTTGCCACAATGAAAAGCTATGAGTAAATACTATCATAATTATTAAAAATTGGTTCTTAGAAAATGATATTAAAGATATAGTTCAAAGTCTCCATTTTTGATGAGACCTAATTCCATTCCCCTGCATACATATGCCACTAAATAAATGCCCCTGAAGTCTAGGGCATGGGCCAGTGGGCACTATTTAGTCCTATACCTATGTCCCTTACGGGAATATGCATAGGGTAGAGTTAAAGTGTTAAATTCGGGGAGAATTATTAAGATACTGACTTTGACAATACCAATAACCAACTAAGTATGAAAATGAAGAGAGTCAACCAAATGCTAAGAAAATAGTTGATATTGACAGTAACTAGCCTAAAACAGAGCTATAGACTGTTCATGCACAAGATAAATAATATTTGAGAGAACTTGATATAAGCATCAGTTCTTTCATGCATAGTCAAATAAAGAGAGTTAAAAAGGTAGCAAGAAAAATTACAAATCATTAGGAAGTCTCATAGATAATTATTAAGGAAGTCTCAAGTTCATATACCTCTTAAAAACATTTTTAAAAAATAACATGCTTTTGATTTATTTAAATTTTATGTGAAAAACAATTCTTGAAACATGGGTTAATTTAAAAAAGCCTCATTAGACAGGAAAAGGTTGCCGAAAATATAAACTTAAAATATAATTTAAGCAAAATTGATTAAAAGAATTTTAAATATTAACTCAATGGAACTTTTTTTCTAAAATATTAAAGATACTAGCATTTATTACCTTTGCAGAGTGGCTCCCTAATTCCCCAATATAAAGTGGCCAACTATTCACATACTCCCTTTCTTATCACCCTGTTTTATAAATCTGCATACCAGCCAATTATTTAGATATTTCAAAATTGGCTGGCCCTTTCAGATATTTCAAAATTGAAACTATTGATAAAAACTTATGTGGGATCAAGTAAGTGCTCATATGTTTTTATCACATTGCCTTAAAAAGTACTCTAAGGTACAATTAATTTAAAATGATCTTTAAGATCTGTCCTAAAGTTTTATAAACTAAGGTACAGCATAATTTTCTGCTTATATTTCAAATGTCCTTTTATCTTTACTTTTATAGTAAATCACAATACTTCATGTGAATCTATAATACGAAGATTTCTATTTTTAACTTCACACTGCAATACTATCTGAAACATCTCTCTGCTTTATATCTTTGATATTTACAAAGAGTAACACAATTTGCCAAAAACTCAGAGAAATAGTGATATCCTCTGTAATCAGAAACATTTTTACTTGTTCTACAGTTAATTTCATAAAACTACATTTAGTTTCATTGTGCTTCTGCTATCTCAAAATAATGAAGATTTATCAGTATGTATATATCTGACCCTTACTGGGTATAAAACCAGGTCTTAAATCTCCACATCTACCCTTTGCTCTTTAAGGTTAGCAAATTTTGTCCTTCTGATGCTAGGCAAACATCAGGGAAAAACATCTTGGAGTCCTTACAGTTAGAGGGTTTCTTTTAACCATGGCTGCAATTGGAAATCTATCCCTATCATTATGGTCAGATAACATGGCAGTTATGGTTTCTCTGCCCTTGTATTTGCAAGTGGGTTTCAAAGAGGCTCTCTGGAAAAGCATTCCACATAAATACAGTTATGATGTCCAGAAGCAAGGGCCTAAATTGAAAAAATCCACAAGATTGAAGCTTTTACCAAAATACCAAAAATAAAGATACTGTTCTGTTTATTTGTTTAATAAACTGATTCTATCCATACCACAGAGTATTTGCAATGTTTGTTTAGAAGTTGAACAATTTTATTGAAGCTTTCTGACAATTCCAAATTTCTTTTCCTATCCTTTAATTATTACTGAAGTGCAGATATTCAATCTCAGTTTGAAGTCAGTTTTTCTAAATTAAGAAGATTAACAATTTATACAAGTATTTTTTACTTTCTTTGCCAACACACAATTACATTTAATGACAAAAAAAAAAAAGAAAAAAGTTGGACTAGAATATACTGGTAGAATATTTGAATTAACTGATGATTTTCTTTTAGGGCCTTTATTCTATTTTTCTTCATTACTCCAGAATTGCTAAAGCAACAGTTTAGTACCTTAGGAAAAATAAAATGAAGTAAATTAAAATAAGGAAACAAAAATATTGTTTCTCAAATCCATTCTAATCATCTACTTGAGTACTCTGGTGTAGCATTAGTAAGCACATTTGGTGATAAAAATATATCTTTGCAAAACTGCGGCCTAAAAAGTTACTTTGGAATTTTAGAAGAAATATATTGCCTTCCAAAAATACTTTGTAAAAAGAAAAATTAGAAGTCTGCAAGTAAAAGAAAAATGGCTGAGAGGATGGCTGCTACTTTAATAGTCCTCATAAAATCTAATCCATCAGCTAACTAGTAGCTAAAATTTTCCTAGAGAATACAATCCAAGAAGGCAAAAGATAAAAAGTAGAGGATTAACACAATGAAACTATCATTTTTTAAATGAGGAAACTATATACTTATAATAAAGATCCATAGGTTTCTATTTACTAAATATTTTTGCATGGGCATACCTTTAAGATGTTTTAAATCTGTAAGCCAAAATTCTAAAAGCTTAGGTCATTTTACATGTACAAATTAGTTCATTCCTCTTAATTAAAAGGTACAATAACAATTATTGTTTCCACACTGTAGAGCTTGTAAGACAGATCAAAAAAAGAGATGTATAAACTATCCACCCTCTTGATGTATGAATGTACTCTTCAATGTACTGAGAAAAGATATGTTTTGTCAAGATTTGGGGCAGGAGAAAAAAAATAAGAATATTCAAAACCAAAAGGAAGTTACATTGTTGCTGACGTGTGTTATGTAGTTAGGCCTATGATAACTGCATCTGTATTGAATATGTATATACTTATTTTTCTTGTTATTGTTCCCTAAACAATACAGTATAACAACAATTTACACAGCATTTACATCATATTAGGGATTACAGGTAATCTAGATATGACAAAGTATACGGGATGACAAAGTATATGGGATGATGTGTGTAGTAGGTAATTTGCAAAAACTATACCATTTAATATAACGAACTTTAGCAACTGTGAATTTTGGTATCTGAGGTGGGTCCTAGAACCAATCCTGCAGTTACCAAGGGACACTAGACAAAGATTCAAAGAACTCTGGCAATCTGGACCTTCAACTACTTTTCTGATACCGAGAGTGATACCTGTTTTTGCACAGTGCCTGTTACGTTGGCCTAAAACCATGAAGTAACTCTTACCAGTCTCCAACATATTACTCTTTGCAAATACAGTTTTATTTAAACAAATTAAAAGCTTTTTGAATTAAAAAAAATAGTAACTATAATGTGTGATCAAATTCATAGAGGTTCAAAGGGGATCACATCCTATTTTAATTTATTCACAACTTATGATTACCTTTTCATTATCCTGGTTGTGTTTACTCATTGGTGATGTCGGTACATAAAGATCAGTTTCATCATCTATTGCATACTGTCTGCCAGACAGAAAATCTCGTAGTTGACTCTGTAGGAAATACAAGATATTACTAATAAAATACTATGCCAATTATAACAAATATTTCACACCAAGCTTTACGCAGTATCACTGATGCTTCAGTATACACTGTTACCTGACTTTTGTTGGCAGTCAACAATAGGTAGACATGAAAATTAACCTTCCTAACAAAAAAGCTTCAATCTGTTTCCAAAAGAATCTGTATTCATAGTTTTACAAGTTTAAAGTTAAGATAACTTTATAAATTTAATCTGAGCCTTTTATTTTTAAAAGAGAAAAAAATTAAAGACTAAGAAAAGTCTAACCTAAGGTCCACAATAAATGCTTCATTTTGGAATATAAGTAAATCTAGTGTCCAATGCAGTATGATATTTCAAACAAAATAGTTTCTATGAAAAAATAATTTATAAAGAGGTATTTGCTTTCATCCTGCCATACTACTCAATATCTCCATATTATTTCACTTATTCTAAGGAATTCCTGATGAGTAAACCTGGAGCAAAGGTACAAACTGAATTAACAAAACCTAATAAGATTATAAACCATTTTTCCTCTCAGATATTGAAAAGTTATAACTAAAATAGCTCACCAATATATATTTCTTAAAAAGTAGTAGCATGTGCCATAATTCCATTGATAGAAAGAATTCATCATAAAAGAAAAAAACTAGAAAGCCTAGGATTTGATAAGTTGCTACTCATTCTATTTTTATCCTATTATTAACTTGGAAAATGTACCATATTTTTCTATTCCATTAATGGTTATCTTCACTTTCTCTGCACTCAGTTTAGATTCATATTTCTCTATTATTTTAAAGTGATCATATCCACTACTTACCCCCAACAAACTACAGTGTTTAGCAGTTTTAATTCTAAACTAATGCTAGAATTTCCTTTAGTGTAAGCCTTCCATTTTAGCACACATATTCCAGTCTATCCATAACCATTTTAACTATATACACACACACTCCAAGTTTTACTGCTCACTACCATCGTTTCCTAGGTAGGTAACTGTTCCAGTTCAACTGTTTAGTTATTATGGTCTTTGGAAAGGTAAATTCTTCATGTGAGGTATGAAGATGACATTCTTAAAATCTTTGCATATCTTCACAAATCCCTCCCTTAACTTGGCTGGTAAACAATACGTTGTTATCTGTTCCTTTTTTTTTCCTTCTGGGGCTCTTATCAATTGCATGTTAAACCCTATATATCCAAACTCCAAGTTTCTTAACTTTTCTTTCATGATTTCTTTACATTTTTTTCTCTGTGCTTTAAATAGTAATTGCACTTTTCTTCCAGGATACTAATTTGGGTCTGAATTCATCTATTGCATTGGGAAACTTTTCTTACTTTTCTCTCTTTTTAACGTCTAGAAAGTCTTATGTTTAGGTATACCCAGGGATCTCCTTGAGTATTTATTTGTTATCATTCTCCTCCAGCAGCTCTGCTTTGTTGAGTTTGTGTGTTTTTAATTGACTCATTGTTCTCTGGCTGCTGGAATTCCTTAAGTGGCTGTTGCTTTTTTTTTTTTCATTGGCTCTTTGGGACCAAGTCTGACTATAGAGGTACCTTAAGTGATGACAGTTCTACAAGTTATACAAGTTGACATGGTCTCTGCTCATTATGGAGCAGCAATGGAGAAATAAACAGATTGCCAGTCATCTGCTTAGGCCATGGAAAAAGGATGAATATATATGTGCATAAAAAGGTGTATATTATCTCATGTATATTGTATCATGCTAGCTTCACAAAATGATACTTCCATCTCAGTAATTAATCCATAGAAAGAGTCATAGCAATCATTTATACAACATACTCCAGATGAAGTGATGCACATTAAACAAAGAGAGCAAAACAGAAAAGCTATCTTTGACTTAATTCAAAAAGAAATCATGCATTTGGGACTGATTTCTTCCAAAAAAAATTTTTTTTTAAAACTGATAAGAAGATAATAATAACATAAGTTCAACAAAATCTACCACTAAAATATTTCTTTCAAGTAATGACTAGCTTTCAGGTAGCTAAGTTTTCCATTCTTAACATGATCTGAAAAACAAAAGTACTATCAAGTTAATATAAAAGCTTGATATCATCATTTAAAATAAAAATAAATCTTGCCAAATTTTAATTTAAAATAGAATTGTTTAAAAAAATACTTACGGGGGATACGTTGGCATTATTTTCACAATTAGAAGTCAAAACACTGCATTTCTTATAAACATCGATAAGATCTAACATATTACTACTCGTTAGAAAACCATCATAAATCCTCCTAATGTCCTCATAATGATCAATCGTTCCCATATTTTCAACTGGTAGGTTTAATTTCTCATGTAGTAAGTATTTCCAGGTCAATAAAACATCGCTGAGAGAGGCTGTAAATTCTCCACCATGCTGAAAGAGACAAGGCCAAAAATGAAGAGATAAAGTTGGGTGCCAGAATATTAATTAACTTATAATTGGGATGAGAAGTACAAACTGAATTTTGTTATAGAAAAGTCTACATTGAATTCTTGGAAATTTGAAAAGAACACTCAAGTTGAGTTGTGAAATAATTTAAAAACCAAATATAAAAGAAAGATTTTGATGATTTTATAAAATATGAACAACTATGACAAGTTTGTCCATGACAAAATTGGCATATAGTCATTGTCTATTACCTGAGCTTCACTAAATTTCTTCTACCCAAGTAGGGGAAATGGGTAGGCACTGAACTGAACTGAAGTACTACCGATTAAAGAAACATTTGATTCTATTTAATATTTCGTTCCTTTTAGTTCTTTCAGCTGACATATTTTTAATCTCTTATTTAAAACTGTCAATGCCATAGTGGATTCCCACATACCACATATCCTAAGGATTAGTCTTAAAACACGATCATAAAATTAAATTTTTAAAAATTGTTTTATTTCATTTTTCTTCAAAGGAAGGCAAAATATCTCTGCTAAAACCTTGAATCAGAGAAGAATTTTGATTCTTCTCTGCTCAGGGACACACTATACTGTAGCAAACAATTGCTAAAAAGCCATACTCAGGTTTCTTACTATATGTTGTCAGGTGTTACTAATCAAGCAAAATTGTTCTTTTTGTCTTTTTAACATCAACATGATAAATTATTTCAGTGAACATTTTGAAAGTGTTTATTTTTTAATGATTGTATTCTGCTCCCACTTTATATCCCAAATATTAATAATGGTGCCCTCTAAAAATGACCAACCCTAATTCCATAAAAAATTCCAACTACCTCTTTCCAATACTGCATATAAGTAACAAATATTTGTAAGTACCTCTGTGTGGTTTTGTGAATGTATCAATGTGGATCTCTTCCACAGTTAAGCTGTTAACATGTTAGCAGTTTCTGCTAACACCTAGATCTTTCCAATAATTGCATCTAAATATAGGTGGGTATTGCAGTAGAGCTATAATTCACTGGAACTAAATTGTAATATCATATTTAGCCAACAAAAAATAACAGATATCAAACAGAATCAAGTAACATAGTACTTTGTCTACATATCTGACTCTTTCAAAATATATTTTTATATCTTTTATAAAGATCAGCCAGATATCTAGTTACCATCCAAACTTAAGACAAAGTATACAAACTGCCTTAAAATAATTAACTCTTTACTCATCTGTATAAAGGCAATGAAGAAAATTATCCATATTGTCCAAAGAGTAGGAACCTCTTACATCACATCAATAAAAATTAATATTTCAAAAATCTAGTTTAATAAACAACCAAAAAATCAGTAATTCTCAAAACCTGAATACATAATCTAAAATCAAAATAGATTTATAATTTCTCAGTACTGAATCATAAATTATATACTTTACTTCCCAACCCCATAAAGGTTACATACTATAAAATCTCCAAGTGGCACTTAAGTCAAATAAAATGAGCTACTTAAGAGTTTCAAAACTAAACTGTTTTATCTCAAAAAATTTCTAAAATTATTTTGTTATAACATTCTTCATATTAAAAATAAATTAAGATTTTGCTTAATTAAGTAAATGTACAATCTATTCTCATTCTGTTGACTATAACTAGTTAAAGTAAAACTATGCAAGTCCTTGATCTTGTGAGAAAAGGTTCTGACTAGGTTAATAGTGCTTATACTGGGATTGTAAAAACATTTTAAATCCAAATAAAAATGCACTGTAGATATCAGTTTTCATGATCAGGTGCCCACCATGACAGCATATTCTATTATTCAAACCAGTAACAACTGATTGAGAGTCTGTGGTCAAATCAGAAAATGTTTTCCTAGGAAAACATGCCAGCTGGCTAATTTTTTGAAGGAAGTTCAAAATGTTCAATACTTTAATTCTTTGATGGACATAGCAAGGATTGTATTTCACGAGAATAAAATGAGAAAAAGCAAGAGTTACACTTTTTAAAGCACTTTTACTTTGCATATTTTAACAAAGTTATTTATAATTATTCAAAATTTTAAATAAAGTTTACATTTTTAAATAAATTTTAACAGAAGTGAAAGGATAGTCTACATAAGAGCATTAATTGGCTGTGTGAACTTGGATAAGATACTGAAATGCCCCTGAGTCAGTTTCCCTGGTTATAAAATGAGGTTGCACAGATTAAATACCTGATAAATGGTAGATACTCAAAACTATCAGTTTCCTTTCTCTTCCTATTAAAAGTAAAATAATTTAGTTTGTTTGCTGGGGGAAGGGTGGTAGATAAATGTAATAAAATTTTTTTGATTAAATAAACTATTTTATTAAAATTAATTTCAACTTTTTGTTTTAATATAATATAATTTTTAATTTTTTTTCCTTTTATGTCATTGTTAGGTCATTTTCAAATCTGACAGTCAACCACAGGTGCTGTGACTGCTTTCCATTAAGTTTCATCCAATGGCACATTTGTAATGTTCTTAAGGCTTCTTAGGTGAAAAGTATAACATAATTGCCAGAGTCTAACTATGAAGCCAATTCCAAAGAAAGAAAAGGCTAATATATTATTTGCAACCTAATGAAGTCATATATACTTACCATATAATGAGGTCAATGAAATCTGTAATAGATTAAATCTTCAACCATATAAAACTGCCAAAGAGGTATCATATGATTTAAGTAAAAATATCTTGCTCCTCCGAAAAAACACAAAAAACCTATAACTTGAAGATTATTTTACTGTTCTTTTTCTTTTTCCCCAGTAAAGCAGTTAAGAAAACAAACATGCCAATAGACAGACTAACAATTCTAAGTATTCAAAAGTTTTACTGTAGTCAAATTCATTGATAAGGACTATACTTTAGGGACTCACATTCTCAAACTTCAGGGAATTAAAAACCTAAATAGACTGCTAACATAGGATGAAAAACATAGTTGAAGGATATATATAACCAACTCCTTATGAATACACCTGCAGACATATATGTAGTTTCCTACTGCTGAGTGATTTGGCAGCCTGGGCACCGTTGGAAATGCCTAACCTAACTCTGTACGTGGAGAGTTAAATTAAAACTGAACTGCAGTCCATCTCCTCTGCATATGTGCGCACACCTACACAAACTGTGAAAAACTCATTTGCAATCTACCACTCCTCCTTTCCTTCCCAGAGTCTGAACTTCCACAGTGAATATAGTGAATTAGCAAGTAGAAAATTAACAAGTAAAAAGAGATCCTGAGTGAATGCTACACACACAAGCCCTGAAGAAAAACTGACTTGGATTGAATATATCAATATGTCAAAATTTTTACAATGATAACTAAAAGTTTTTCAGGCAATATTTTACTTAGCTTGTTGATATATTTATTTTTTCATTATTCATAAACAAGCAAATAAATAATAGGAGGTGATTTAAACATGCTCAGTTTGATTCCAGAATAACGGCATTCAATCACTGAACAGTGATTCTTAATAATTGCCTCAATTTCTCTCCTTCCTTATTTCCTAGTATATGGTCACCAAGGTTTAACCTTCAGCCAGCCCTTTCCATTTATACAATATCCCCAGAATCCATTACCTACCTTAATGCCATTTCTTCAGATTATTAAATAAGGACAGATATTTAAAAATGCTCCAGCAGTAATATTGGCAACACTTAGATATAGATTGTAATGGAAAGCAAAGGAAAACACTCTAACGTGACCCTTAAATAAGGTCTAGCTTCAGTGATGAAGTGAACAATGATCGATACCACTGAGAATAAGAATCTGAAAAGGAAGGTAAATTGAGGGAGCAAACAATGTGGTCTATTTTTAAAAAGTGATGCAGAGACATCGATAGGACATCAAGGTAAAATGTCCAGTGAGTATTTGATCATAACAAAGCAAGACTCAGTGGAGAGGTCTGGCATATAAATACTGGTAAAACAACATAAGGAAAGCATATCCAGTGAAAGTGGGTAAAATAGAGCACAATGAAAGATATCAATAAAGTGTACATACAACAAAGAGAGTATCTAAAATACAAATAGAACTCTTTCAAAAAATAAGAAAGAACAAGACACAAGCAACTCAACAGCAAAATAAGCAAAGGATATATAGACAGTTTAAGAAGAGGACACCTAAATGGTAAAATAAGCATTTTTAAAGATGCTTATGCTCTAGTTATCAGAAAAACTTAAATGAAGTACCAATTTTTTTTTTAATGAAGTTTGACAATGTATAAAATGGACAGATATAAGAAAATGGTATTCTTGGAGAGAGGGAGGATGAATATGTAGAACACAGAGGATTTTTAGCATAGTAAAACTATTCTGTGTGATACTATAATAGCAGTCACATGTTGTTATACATTTGTCAAAATCCATAGAATGTACACCAAGAATGTTTAGGGATAAAGAATCAATGGTTCATACAGAGTAATAAAAACAACATGTATGTATGTATATGTGTGTGTGTATTTATGTGTGTACAATATATTCATGTGCCTATTTTATATATTTATATACATATAAAATATTAAATATTTGTTCAAAATATACATACAAAATATAAAAAGAATTACTGCATATGTGGCAAAGTGTTAATAATTTGTGAATCTAAGTGAAGAGCACACAGGAGTTCAGTGTACTATTCTTATAACTTTTCTAGAAGTTTTAATATTTTTTCAAAATAAAATGTCAAAAAAGTACTACTTCCTTTTTTAACAAACCTAAGTAAAATTGATTTTTAACAATGACTATGATTAAAACTAAGGAACAAACAAACTGGACATGTAACCACCACCACTGATCACTCCTTCAACTACAATGGCCCTTTTTCATTTTCCCAAACTCTATCTCCAGTCTCCTGCCACAGGGCCTTTGCTTATGCTGTTTCTCCATCCCTATCCTGCCCCTGACTCCTTTGCCTAGTTAACCCTTCTCCTTCCTTTAGAGTTCATATTGATCTAAGCAAGGTCAACTCCCTGGTCCCAGAGCATCATATGCCTCTTCTTCTCACAGCTATAATTTTGCATTTATTTGTATTATTTTCTACTTAATATCTGCCTCACCTACTATGCAATAAGCTTAAGGAGCCATGTCTGGTTTTGCTCATCATTTTAACTCCAACACTTATCACAATGCCTGATGGCACACACAAGCTTGAAAAAAAAAAAGAAGGAAGGAAAAAAGGGAAGGGAAGGGAAGGGAAGAGAAGGAAATGGAAGGGAAAGGAGAGGAAGGAAGGAAGAAAGGAAGGAAAGAAGGAAGGAAGGAAGGAAGGAAGGAAGGAAGGAAGGAAGGAAGGAAGGAAGGAAGGAAGGAAGGAAGGAAAATAAATCTGTGGAAGGGAGGAAGAAAGGGAAGAAATGAACATTTATGTAAATAGCTGTCATAGGCCTCCTTGCTGTTCCTTGAACCTACCAGGCACATTCCCACCGCAGGGCCCTTGTATCTACTATTCCCTTTGCCCGGTAGTCCCTTCCCACCTAAATCCTCATGACTAGCTCTTTCTTCTCCTCTTTCAAATCTTTGCTCAAACGGCAACCTCTAGATGAGGCTTTCTTTGATCACCCTATCTTAAATTGCAAGAATTCCTCCATACACTCTTCAGTTAGATCTCTGTTTTGTTCTTCTCTGTAGCACTTAAAACATTAAACATCTTATTTATTAGAGTACTAGCTATTCTCTTGAATAATTCCATAAGAGCAAAGATTTCCTTCTGTGCTATATTCCTAATGCTTAGAATAATGTCTAGCACATAGTAAAAACTCAATGTATATTTGTTGAAAGAATGACTAGTAAAAAATTTTGTCAAAATTATTCTATGTTCAAAATTTCTTAAGATTGTTTTAAATATGCAAAACTGCCAATTATCTAGGCATAGAAAAGATCATCTATTGTTTTGAGATAACATAATTACTAATTTTTAGGTGTGAAAATATTCCTTTTTCAAAATGATGGTTCTAGTAATTATTTTTTCTTAATGGCCTTATTTGCCAACAGGAGAAATATTCAAATATGTCAATGTCCTTTTTCTTTTTTTCCAGAAATTTTACTGGTATATGAAATCTAAAATTCTGGGAACTACTCGCATACAGGATTAAAATAATTTATCAAAATGTCACTTCACTATTTAGCCCAGCAGACCCATGGAAACCAATTCCACACTTTAAAAATCTTCTTCTCTAGTCAAGACAGTCTCCTTACCATCTTCAAACCATCATGAATTTGATCCCCCTGGAGGCTTCTTCTGAAATTTCTCCTCCCTTTATTCCTTCTTTAAACCTTTCCCTTCTCTTACCTAAACAAGGTAGAGTTCATTCCAAAGATCAGTTTGGCCCAAGCCAACTACATAGCAATCACTTCAGAGAGATTAAACAAAAGCAATTTCCAGTGTCTCAGTCCATTTTAAGAAAAGCAGAATTTCCAAGACTGAGGCACAGGAGCCAATATATTTTAAAAGCCCTCCCAAATGATTCTGATTCATAGCCTGGCCTAGGAACAATTAATCTAAACTACAGAGTCTTTAATTAGTCATAAAATATTTTAATTATATTTAAGTAAACATTATTTTCATGTGCCTTCCAGAATTTTTTAGAGAAAAAAAGGAAGTTATAAAATAAAAATAATTTTTAACCATATCATAATAGTCGCATGTTTAAGACTTCAAGTTAAACATCAAAAGTGCATGTGCTATGTTAAAATATATGTATGAAGACCTTAATTTTTAAACAAATCATTTCAAATCCAATAGTAATTTTTGACACAGATGTGCAGAAGCATTTGTGTAAACAGCACGCTGGTATTATCATAGGAAGAAATCTATTGAAAAGAAATTAATGAAGTTTATTCAAATGGGCAACAACCAAAATTCACTTAAAACAGAAGTTAATCTGTATTTAGTGTACTGACCTGTTTGTTATTCTCTGCCATGGAAAGCTGCAATGCCAAGAGCATGGAGTCTGCACCACATACAGTAGTTCTCTCAGAGTCACAAAGAGTGTGCCAATTCCTTCTGAACTCTTTAATCATATCCAAAACAGACTTCTGATTAAACACAGCCATCCTCTTAAAGTAGGACAGAATGCAATGTTAAAAAGCTTTATTTTAATTGGAAATTAATATTTAACATATGTAAGCAAGCAGAGTTAGAGAAAAATAAGTAATGAATGAGAGGTCATTTCATATTTACTAAGATTACTTTTAATGAAATTTTGGAAAACAGAATAAAACAATTTCTTCTCAATCATATTTTCCTTTCCTTTAGTCTTCTTAAGCCAAATCTTTTGAAACAACAAAATTCAACCTTCAATCTGAAAATCCATACAAAACAGATACACCAATTCCACGAACTTATAATTAAATCCATACGAAACAGATATACCAATTCCACGAACTTATGACTAAAGACACAGACATAGCTAATTAAAGTTGTATTTAGAAATACTTGTTCTGAGATAGGTGGTAATAACTATGGTAGATTGGGGCACCATGGGGAAGCCAATTTCCTCCCATTGTTATATTGTCCCAAAAGAGATGGTCCCTTTTTCTACCCCTTTGAATCTGAGTTGCCCTTGTAACTTAACTTGGCCAACAGAAAGTGGCAAGAATGACATCGTGGGAATTCCAGACCTAGAGCTGCTATTCATTGAAAGTCCTGCTTACAAGGCTGGTACTTGGCTGGCATCTGGGAACTTGGATTTCAGGAGGGTTTCCAGTAAGAGGGGCTTACTGTGCCTAAGTTGTTTGCACAAACAATATAGTTTATGCTGAACACATGCTTTTCTTCTCAGTTTGGAATTTTGGAATAAAGACAGAGTATGCCTATATGTTCAGTCCCCAGCAAATATTCTGGGCACTGAATCTCTAAACAGCTTCCCTGGCAGACAACATTTCACATGTTGTCACAACTCATTGCTAAGAAATTAAGCATGTTCTGTGTGACTCCACTAAGAGGACCTTTGGAAGCTGGTGCCTGGTCTCCCCTAGACCTTTCCCCCATGCACTTGCTCCCTTTGCTTACTTTGCTTAGTATCTCTTTGCTGTTAGAAATTACAGCTGTGAGTACAACTATATGCTGAGTCCTCTAAGTTCTCTCAGCAAATCATCCAACCAGAAGGTGGTCTGGGAGGCCATCTGACATAAAACCATGAGGCATTAGCTCTTACTCTCAGACTGTCAAGTGAAGATGTCCAAGCTAGCCTGCTGGACAGGTCATATGAAGTAAAATCAAGGTGCTCCAACTGACAACCAATACCATTTCACAGACATGCCAGTGAGACTATCTTAAGACCATCTGGCCCCAATCGACCTGTCAGATGAACTGCGGACACATGAGCGATCCCAGGAAAGACCAGCAGAACCACCTACTTGAGTCCAGCCCAAACTGCTGATCCACAGAACCATAAGCAATATGTCGTTTTAATGCCACAAAGTTTTGGGGTGGTTTGTTACAAGGCAATAGATAACCAACACAATACCTAATTTAGGAGGTTTCCTGGTACCAAATACTTTTCAAAAGCTTCATATGTATTACTTCATTCAATCTTCACAAGAGTCCTATGAGGAAAGTCTATTATTAAGTCTATAATTAACCTCATTTTACATAGGAAAAAAGTGATACCCCATATCACTAGCTAGCAAATGGTCAAACAGACCTAAGCCCAAGATGCCTAACTCCATAAGCTGTGCTCTTAAATCACTATATTACATAACTTATCCTAACAAACAAAAAGCTTTCAAAATAATTAGAGATAGTGCTAATGTTTTACATACCCAAGCCTATATAAGGCAGCCTATTTCTTTCTTGAGTTTACAGACATGCCTGCTAAAAAGTTGTGTTTTTTTAACCCCAGTATCCAACATATTCACATATCATTATCTTATCTGAGGTATTGTACTGTACACATCCCATTTACTTACTCCTTTTTCTTCTTTCTTTAATGACATAAACAAAATCTCAGATATTTACTGTGTCTCTGAGTTTATATGATCAAGAAAATGGAAATATGCCATTTATGAAATAATTATATACATAATCAGTGATTCAACTTAAAGATACAGGTATAAGACTGTAAGGTAAAGTATTTACATAAACACAAATCCTGGTAAATAGCTAAGAATTATATTTCTCTTCACAATATCCCCCTCTTCTAATAAAAAGCTTCAGTGATATGATCAATTTGACTGAAATAAACCTTTAGTAGTAAATTATTTACTGGTATTATTTAAAGGTACTATGAGTTCAGATTACTAAAAAGAAAGACTCATCTGAAATTAGACTGTTCTGAATCCTGGCTCCTCCATTTACTAGCTCTGAGATCTTTCCCAAGTTATGTCACTTCTCCCTACCTTAGCTTCCTTACACTACAAATGAAAATAATAACAGTTCCTATCTCACAGGGTTTCATGAAAAGTAAATGGCATAAATACAAGTTAAGTTTCTAAAACAGTACATGGCACATAAAAAAGCCAACAGTCTCATTCAGTGTTCAGCATACTTTTGGAGAGGGCCATATAGTAAATATTTGAGGAGTGAAGGCCAGTCTCTGTTACAACTACTCAACTTAATGACCTTCCAGTGTGAAAATGGCCATGGATAATACATAAACAAAGGAGCTTCAACAAAACTTAATAAAAATTGAAATTTGAATGTCACATAATTTTCACACATCACAAGATATTATTCTCTTTTGATTTCCCTGCCCCAACCATTTAAACATATAAAATACATTCCTGGCTTGGGAGCTGGCTGCACAAGAACAGGCAGTGTGGCGGGTTTGCCAACCCTGGTTTAGTCTCAATTCTTTTAGTAGCCAGTAGGCTATGGGACCCTAGGCAATAAGCTTTACACTTGACTGCTTTAGGTAGAAATAACATCAGATAGAAAACAGGAAGAATATCTTCCAGTCAGTTATGAGATAATTCATTATGAGATAATGAATATGCAAGCACTCTAAATGTCAGGCTGCATTACACGAAAACACTAGAAGGTTGAAGTGATAAGAATACTTGCTTTACAAAACGGGATTCCAAGCTGCACTGGAACAAAAATTGTGAGATGGAAAATTGACACTGGGGAGGCAGTGTGAGATGATTAAAAAAAACTAGTTTTGAGTCAGAAAGTCAAGGGTGGCATCCAGACTCTCCTATTTGTTAGCTGTATGCCCTTCAGTATTTAAAATCTCTGATGAGCATTAACTATTCATCTGTAAAACGGGGAGGATATTTCCTACCTTATAAAATTATGAGACGTTGCGGAGACAATAACCCACCTAGTGCCAAGCACTCAGTAGGTGCTCAATAGAAAACGACAGTCAGTGCTATTATTGTCAGAATGCAGTCCCTTGGGAGGATTCAATACCGAGAGCGAATGTACCGGAATTGTATGTTTTGGGACTAAAAACCTGGTTTTTAGTGGAGCCTCTCAGCTCCACCCATAACTATATACTGTGAACTCCGTTCAACACTCCCAATCAGGCTCTATAGCGAAGCCTCTGCACAAATAATGCCCTAATTGGTCACATGGCAGTTGGCTGTCACCGAAAGACTCGGGACTTGAATCAACACTTAAGTGTGACAGGCGGGTTAAGAAGACGTGAGACTCACCTGGTTTGGGGAAGACCCCAGTGCTGTACATTCAGTTGAAGTAAGGTCCCAACCAGCGGCAGTCTCCTCGCTGTTCAAATTGTTTCCGGTTACATTTTAAATCTCGCGGGAGGGCCTGGGAGCCAATCGCCGCTCTCGCCCTCTGACTCGGAAGCAGAATCGACGGGAGCCAAAGTATCCTCCACGGAGATCACCTCTCTTCTGACCGCTTCTCGGCGGCCGCCGGTGCGTATCAACGAGGCCTGGGGACCGCACCGCTTTGCTACTGACCACCCCGCGCTCCCCAGGCGGTTTCCACCCGTATTTTCTCGGATCTTGGCTGGGGGAGGCGGCAGCGGGGTTTCCCGGGGCCTGCCTGACAGGGAGAGGCTTCGGATTTCTTTGCAGGAACTTCTTTTATTCTCTCCCTCTTCTACCTTTCCAATTTTTGAGGGACCAGTCCAGCCCACCCTGTACTATTAGACCCTGATGAAGTAGTGAGAACGAGCACTACTTTAATAACAGTAGGAACCGAGGATCTTAACCTCGAATCTTTTTGCACTTCCCACACCGCTGTGCGTTTGAGGGCATCTCACCTGCTAGTCACACTTAACAGATGTTCAGTCCAGGATGTCCACTTGTTAAGGTTACTAGTGTATAGCTTCCCTGAGGTTGGACTCATCTCATCTGATTCTTGGTTAAAAATGTATCAGGTGCTTGACGTATTTGTTACTGAGCCCAACTATTTGCAGGACAACTTTTACATCCTATTAAAACAACAAAAACTCTTAAGTCTCATCTAGGAATGTTACTTCCATAGTGCACACCAGGTCACGACAGGTTACTTGAAGTTTTGTGCCTGGTTTTATGAATATTATTTTTTTATCACACTTTTTAGCACTCCTTCTAGGTCCTGTATTTCCTATCTGCTTATAACACTTTTCGTGCTGAACCTAGATTGTGAACTCTTTCTAGGCTGAGCGTTTTTTTCTTCTCTAGCACTGGTGTCCAACACATAATAAAATTTTCAAATTCTGACTTGTCTTACCAGCTTTGCAAGCTAGTTAACGTCTTAAAGCCTTGATTTCTTCATCTGTAAAATGAGAACCGTAGGTAGTACCTCCCTCTTAGGTTTATGCAAATATTTGGTGTGATAATATCAGTAAAATGCATAACATGGCATCTGCAAATAGTGTTTTGTAAATATTAACATTAATTTTTTAAATATATATACTATTAAAGTGATTCTGTTTTCAAGTACTCCCTATTATCTTTTAGATAATCTAAACAAAATTATGGTGATTTATACTGCGTTATTATTCGCAGAGTATTTAAATAATTTCTTTTGAGCTGTGGCATTTGTAATAATGTCTTATTTTGATTGATTTGCTGAAAGTAACATTTTTATATCATATCTAACTGTATCTGTGCTGTAATCCACAGTTTCATGACCTTGTCCAGTAGAAGGCTGTTTTATTTTTACAACTGCTCAAGCTTTGACATACAAGATGAAGCAAGATGCCACTAGAAGTGCTACCTACACTGTGAATTGTGAAGATTATGTGCATGTGGTAGAATTTAATCTCTTTGAGAGTGGGGATTCAGGAAACCTAATTGCCTATGGTGGCAATAATTACGTGGTCATTGGCATGTGTACATTTCAGGTTAGTGTACAAAATTGCAGTGAATGACAGTGAAGATATTTCACTGATAAGAAAAGTTATAAAAACTGGTAAACTTTTGCTAAACTTTGAAAGTATATTGAGTTTGAATGTAAAAAAAAATGATACGAAGAACTATAAAGACATTACCAGTATTATATGCCAAAGATTTGTGCAGACATTAGTGAAAAAGAATAATATAAGTCTTCTCATTTGCCTCATAATTAGAAATGGAATATTTTCATAATCGAAGGTTATGATTAACTGACTGTAAGTATATACAGGGAAAATACCAATTAAATAAGATCTAATTAATTATTTAATACAATTTTCTACATTCTACCTTGGAATAGGAAACAAACTAATGTAGAAAGCCTAAATTATCTTCTAGGAAATTTTATATCTGTCATGATTTTCTGCTTTTCTCTTAATACACTTGCATATTTTTTATACATCTAAAGTATACAAAACATACATCTAGAAAATACAAAATATGGGATCATATTAATTGAACAGGCAGTTTAGCATAGTCATTAAGACAATGAACTCTGGGGCCAAAATGCCTAAGTTTTTACTTCTGTCTGACTTTACCTCTTAATAGCTATATGACCTTGAATAGATACTTAACCTCTCTTCTATAAAAATGAGGAAAATAATAATAGGGTTTTGTGAAATTATAATGAATTAGTACATGTAAAGTTCCTGGAAGGCATCTGGCACATTTAATATACACATATGTTTTAGCTGTCATTGATTTGGTCAACTATAACACTGAGGCACAGCCCCATATTTAAGATTGTTTTGTAGTGAGCACACACCTTGTTTTCTCACAGGGAAGCTAGTTCTACATGTAACAGAGACCGAACAATAGTTGAATATCAGGAATCTCTGGTTAAACTTTTGTTTACCAGAATAGTATTCATAGAACAACATTTCTCAAATTAAGATTAATCAATGAGGTAATCTGAGAGTGACCAGTTTTTAAAGATGTGAAATAACTTTACCACCAGAATGATATTTATAATGTTCCCTCTTTTACTCAAGAGGCAGTTCAGTATCTTATAATGTTTTGACATATTGTAATTAAGCATTTTACAGTGCAATAAATGTATAATGTATAGAAAATTAGATTGCATGCTTATTTTATCCTAAGAGGAAAGTATGAATTAAAGGCTTCAGTATATTGATTTCTGAGTAGACTACAAGAGCTCTTACATTATTCTATATTGTGTATTGGGTTGGGGTAGGAATTTCTAGCTTTTAGGCTAAGTATGACCCTCAGACTGACTTTAGCTGTACTCCCAGGATAGGATCATGAAAAGTCACATTAAGAAAAATAATATAACACACTCTTGAAAAAGACTGAAGGGAAACCATTTTTCTAATTCATATTACCAACCTACAAAAGAACAAAGCAGCCCCTTCAATTTAAATATTTACTCATTTTTAAAATTCATAGCTATGAACTATATTGAATTGAAAACTATTGAAAAAATATTAGCTTTATCTCCAGTTTTATGTTCAGCTAAGAAATGATCAGAGAGAAAGTCAAGAAGGGAGAAAAAAATAGGAAAAAGGAAAGGCAGAAGTAATGGGTATCAGAGAGAGAAATGGGAGCAAAAGAGAGAAAATGACAAAATGAAAAAAAAAAAACTAGCAAAAACATTTGTATTGCCCCATACAGTTTGCAGTCATGCTTCATTTCTGTTACTCCTCAGACCTCTGAGACTGCCAATGTAGGTCCTATCCCCAAATTACCTAAGGAAAGAATTGCATTTTTATTAATTGTTAAGTAGTGAACACAGATAATATTCTGTGCCAAGTACTGTAGATATGGTTAAACAACTGTTCCTGTCCTCATGGAGTTTCCATCCTACTTCAAAGAATTCAAAAATTTGTATGACTAGTAAATGAAAAGACAAGATCTAGACCCTGTTTTTAAACTCCTGATCTTTTCTTTCAGTGTTGCTCTTCAGATAGGTTGAAGCCATGGTTCAAACATTTATGGAGGAAAATTGAGTTCCAGTAACTTGCCCTTGGGGCTTCAGAATAAATTATCACTTTCCTTTGAAGTTATTTTTTAATAATTAGTTAAACATTATTAATCATTACTCTTATTCATATACAAATGGAACCTTCAAGTTCCATTGTACCCAATTCAATGCCTCCTTCTTGTCTAAGGTAAATTGAATTGAAAGAGTTCCACATTCCTGTCAGGCCATCTTCATTCTAGTAGTGTTAAGAAAACACAGCCAATAGAGAATTTGAATTGGAGCAAACAATTTTTCAGAGTCTCATGGTGTTCTTTTGAATATGTTGGAAATTTGAACTCAATGATAGTAATATTGATTGATATCATTATTTGTCAAATGTGCATTAAGTGTGGATCTGGTGCAGGGAACTGGTAATACATATGTTAAAAACGCAAGGGCACTGCCCTAAGTCTATTCAGAGGGTCATCAATAATGAATTAAGGCCAGTGCTGAGACTTGGATGAAAACACTTAGGCAAGTATTCAATTTATATAGAACATGAAGTAGAACGATACCTAAATGCTTTGGATAGCAGACTTCATTTAACAAATATTTTTTGAGCATCTATTGTATGCCAGATTCTGCTAAGAATCCAAATATTATTTAATACATTAAATTAATGGGTCAAGTTGAACAAACTAAAATTTAATACATATGAATAGAAAGCCTTAAAATGATAGACTGCTAGAGCTAAAAGAGAGAATCGTGACTGGTTTTTGGTCATCTGGATGTTCACCATGAATCAATGCAAAGATTAAACTGCCAAAGGGAGCTAATTCAGTGCTGTCCAATAGAAATACAATGTTAGCCACAAATATAAATTTAAATGTAGTAACCACATTACGAAAAGTGAAAAACAGATTAAATTAATTTTTACTAGCATATTCAAATATTTTATGTGTGACCAATATAAATTATTCAGATATTTTACTTTTTTTTTGTACTAAGTCTTTGAAATCTGGTGTAGATTTTGCACTTTATAAAGTATACACATCTCAGCTTGAACTAGCCACATGTCAGCTGCTTCAAAGTCCCATGTGGCTAGTTGCTACCATATTGGACAGCACAGCTCTATGTACTCTGTAAATTGACAGTATTGTCTAATGCTTACTTCAATTCTCAGCAGTGTATTATAATTCAAATGAGATAATTATTTGAAGACAAATTTCACAGTGGTATGAAAAAATGTTTTAAACTGTCATATAAAAGAGGGATTAGACTCAGTGATAAATGTATTTTGTATTGTCAATTCTACTTGAGTGGAGTTGTTGCTTATAGTGCTTTAAGACATGCTGAATCTCTTTTGAGTGTATTCACCTAAGAGGAATCAGCTATGGCCTGGTATTTGCCATCACTGAATTAGACTTCCTCTGTATGGTTCCAGAGAGCAGAATTTGCAGCCAGTAGAATTTACATGGTAAGAGGTTTTGATTTAATGTTAAAGAGAACTCTTCTAATAATTAGAATTATCCCCAAATGGAATAAGCTCCCCCAAGAAGTAGCTAGTTCCCTGTCACTGAAAGTGTTCAGAGAAGGGTTGTGCAATGTCCTTTTTTTAGATGTTGTGCTAGAGATTCAAGCATTCATTGAAAGAAGTGTACTAGGTTAACTCTACAGTCTCATCTAACTAAAATTCTGTATTTGGCCTTAAATGGGTGTGGTGGGAAGGCTTGCCAATTTCATATCCTTAGAATAGCCCTTTCATCAACCTGGCTTTGCCCCAACCTCAAATATGCTGGAACCTTGTATAATGATTTGTATTGTAGCAAGTTTTCCAAAGTATCTTAATTTCCTGCCTATACAATACTGCCTACACCCAAACTAAGCCCAAAATAGCATTTGTCTGCCTATACCACACACACATCCTTTTAGTTGGCTCAATGGCAGACAGTGCTGCCAGGAAAAAAGGTTTCACTGGTAATACATAAAGCTCAGGCTATACAGTCCCTGGGATTTCTTTGTCCCCACGACCACCCAACGACTCCATATATACTTTGGATAACAAATTATAGGACCTAATTGTCAACACCATTGTAACGGTAGCAAAATAGTGTGTGTTTTGATGGTAAGAACTTCATTTTTAGAAGATTGATTTGTCAAGTGTGGAAAAATAGATGTAACCCAAACTATGAAGTCAGCTATGATTAGACTTCTAACGTTATTTTAAAATTGCTTAGTGGTTGCTGCCTTGGCATATCTGGCTGTTAGCCAGACAGTTATTATACACACAAATTATGAAGTAATAAAATTTGACAGTGTTTTTCTTTCCTTGATAAATGCATTTTTTCCTTTTTTCATTTATGGAAAAACTTTTTGCTTTTAACTCTAAGTTCATATGAAATTTAACTTGATCATCAACCGTTATCTGAATTATATAGAGAAAGACACGTAATATATTTGTGAAGTGACTTTGCTAAGACCTCAAAGGCTATGCTGGAAAAAATCAATACATTACACTAGATTAAATTAAAATGTTATAAAACTTTGTATTTAGATTCAGATAATTCCATTCCATGTAGATATACTATTCCATTAAATATCAAATTTTACCTACTCTAAACTTTTCCCTGATATTTTACAAACCTATAAGCTTGAAAAGATATCTATAGTCAATACAGAAGATTCTTTGGGCAAATTTGCCACAAAATATTTTGCTTTAGTCTCTAGTCCCAGTTAGGGTATTGATTTAAATAACAAAACCATGATTTATTTATTTTTAAAATCGCAATTTTTAAGCTGAAAAAATGTATTCAAAATATATATTATCTATATAAGTTATAAAGAATAATAATTAAATGTCACTATATACCTGCTACCTAGCTTAAGAAATGGAACATTAGCAATTAATTGGAAGCTCCCGGATATTCTTCCCTTTTTGCCTTGCCTTCTCTCACCCAAGAGGTAACCATGTCTGAAATTTTGCATTTCTGATTTCTTATTTTTCTCTATAGAATTACCACATGTATAAGTGTTGCAAATCAATATATTTTTCATGTCTTAAACTTCATAGCGATGAAATTATTCTGTAGTATTTTCTTCTACAGTTTGTTGCTATTGACATTATATTCATTAGATTCCTCCATGTCCATATTTATTTATTTTCACTGATGTATGGTGTTTTACAATATGACTGTACAACAGTTATTCTTCTATTGAATATATGAGTTACTGTTAGTTTTACTAGTGAAAATATTGCCAATATGCATGGGTTTTTTTAATCTTTTTTCTTTGTTTTTTACCTGCTCCTTTCATGTTTTCCCTCCCTGATATTTTGGAAGTTTTACGTGCCATTTCTATTTTAATGGTTACAAAAGACACTTTAACATGCATACTTTATTAAACAAAGTCAACAGTGATATCTTTAACTTCATGAACAAAATAAAGACCTTTGACACATGGATTATTATTCTCTCCTACAGATTTAGATTGTTGTTATATTTTAGTTTTCTTATTTTACTTTTCTTTTTAACCTTCAAATTTGATGGTGTTTTATGTGGCTAATATTTGTTTAGATTTAATGACCTGTTTGTTTTTGATTTTTTTATTCACTATTTCTTATATCTCAGGCCTGCCTTCTAGGGTTATTTTTCTTCACCCAAAAGCACATCTTTTACCACAGGAAAAAGTTTACTACTAAACTTTTTTGTAAAGGGCCAGGTAGTAAATATTTTAGGCTTTGTCAGCCAGTTTAGGTGTCTGTTGCCAATTCTTTGTTTTTTGCAACTCCTTAAAAGTGTAAAAATGATTCTAAACTCATGAGCCAGATTTGGCCTGTGAGCCACGGTTTGCCAGGTTCTGCTTTAGGAGATCCTTTAGTGAGAGTTTATTGATGCCAACTTTTGGTTTTTGTTTTTCTGTTGTGTCTACAATTCTAGGATTTTTCTCATCATTTTGAAGATACTTTTCCACTGTCTTCCTGCATTTGTTTCTGTCGAGAGGCTGATAGTTATTCTAGTTATTATTCTTTTAGAGGAAATCTCCTTTATAGGAAACTTTTCTTTTTGGCTGCTGTTGCTAAAAATTATTCCCTCCCTTACACTCACTCACTTAATCTTCCTCCTTCCTCCTCCCCTCTCTATATGTATATACCATGAGAATTCCTGGTGTGTTCTGAAGTTGCACTATGTTGTATCTAGCTCCATGCAGATTTATTTTTATTTAAGCTGCTTAGGATTTATTGTTTTTTCTAAATATGTATATTGGTGCCTGTCATCAATATAGAGAATCCTTTGCCATTTTCACTTCAAATATTGCCTCTTCACCCATTTCCTCTATTTGCTCCTACAACCCAAATTAGATATATGGTGGAGCTTCTCATTGACTCCCTAGTATCTCTTTTTGTCTTCTCTTTGCTATATTCTGATTTTTTTCAAATCTGCCTTCTAGTGACCCAGCATTGACTTTTTTTCTGTTATAAAAGTTTTATTTATTTATTTTTAAAATCTGCCTCGTCATCGGTAATCTCTTGTTGCTTACTAAGACTTTTGATTACCTCTTATATTGCCTTAAAATATATCTTTTTTCTATCTAGTTTTTTTTTTTATGTCTTTGCAGGTTTGATTCTTCTGTTTGTGTTTGTGGAACTTTTTCACATGTAGGAATACATGCATATAAGGTCATGTTTAATTGAACTGTATCTATGAGAACTTCTTGAGACCTGGGTAGAGGTATTTCATCCGAAGAGAAAAAGCCTTTGTTAAGTGCTTGGGACCACTACCCAACATATGACCATTTTGAAATAAATTGTCATTTTCTAGAGCACATAGTTAATGTGACTTCAAGCCTTTAATTCATGTTAGGGCCATGAAATGGTTGAGATTTTCATAGGTGGCTTCTTCTATTTCTTAGCCTTCTTCACCCATGGTAGGTATTTTACATGGCAGTTTTATTTATTTATTTAATTTTTGGTGATGAGGGGGAAGTGTCCTACTTCTTCATTAAAGGTCCTGGATCTATGCAGAGGTCTCAGATCTACATCTTTCTTGTGCAGGCACTGAACTTTGTCTTCATTCCCCAGCAAAATGAAGCTCTTACTTATTGGATGTGGGTTGATATCCTTAAGATAGCTACATGCCTCAGTGCCCAGTTGCTTCTCTGGATTTGAATTTTTGCATTATTTTTTAATGAGAAAGCCTTTTAGGTTATTGTCCATATTGTCCAGACAGAAATTACTTGACTTTTTAAAATTTATTTTTTTTTCCTCATCTTCCCATGGGAATAAACTAGAATAATTTCAGAAGTACTGAACCAGGTAAATAAGCTGACTTTATTAAACATCTTACCCAGAATCTAATACCAGAAAGACTAAATTAACCAGATTGTTATTTGCATATTTACTGTTCATAGATTGCAGTAGTACAGATGAATAATGTTAACACCTTACACTTGTATAGTACCATATGTAATACTATGTGAAAATCATTGATACTCATTATAATGACTTTGAGTCATAGGGTTTCAAAGTTGTGCATATCAAAACTTTGGTGTGTATTTCTATATTGTCAGTTGATAATACCTGCTTGGTAATTCATTTACCTAGACTATTCTGATTCTTAGAGCATTCTGTTTTCATTATGTTTGCTGTGAATTGTGTTTACCTGTAGGAATAAAATGTTTTCGAAGTAAGATAAAGCATAACATGTTTACTGTTTGTTTTGTGAGGCTTAGGTAGCTTTGGATATTTTTGTTGTTCAATAAACCAGTTCAATCTCAATGTTTAATCTACTTTTGAACTTTTCAAAAGAATGTACAACAAGTCCTTGAATAATCTCATTTAGTTTAACTTCATTCTCTTATAATGTTGATGAGAAAAAAAAAAAAATTGATTTCCAGCCACGGCCACTGTCTGTGCAGTTTGCATGTTTTCCCCATGTCTGTGGATTTACTCCAGGGACTGTCTTTCCTCCCATATGCCAGAGATGTGCATGTGAGGTGAATTGGCCTGGATAAGTTGTCCCAGTCTGAGTGAGTGGTGTGTGATGGTAGAGTGTCCTGTCCAGGGTGGGTTCCCACCTTGCACTGTGAGCTGCTGAGAGAGGCTCTGGCCACCAGGATCCTAACTGGAACAAGCAGGTTGGAAAATCACTATCTTGTTGTTATTAATCTTTCTTATGTGTGCATAGCTCACATTTATTTAAGTGTTTAATATTAGAAGTGCTTTGGGTCTTTATTTAGAAGTTTGGTGATGTTTTTGTGACCAGAAATATGCCATAATAACTTAACTCTTGTTTATATCAATTAGCCTCTGGTAAAATTGGGTTTGTTATATGTTGTTTTGCTTAAAGTTACAGTTTTCAATAACCTATCATTGACAGTGAGGATTTACTGTACATGCTCTGATAAATTCTTCATCATAATGAAATACACAGTTTTGTTTGTTCTCCTGACTATTTACCATGTGCTTAGGAAGAAGAAGCAGACATTGAAGGAATTCAGTATAAAACATTACGAACATTTCACCATGGAGTCAGGGTCGATGGCATAGCTTGGAGCCCTGAGACTAGACTTGATTCATTGCCTCCAGTAATCAAGTAAGTTTAAAATTATTAAATGCAGTATTTATTTATGTCCTTTATGTTAAATGATCTTCTGAAGCCTTTGATCATTAGGAACATTTTCCTCTAGTTTTCCCCAATTCCAGATAGTAGATATTTTAACGTGTGCTGTTATTTAATAATTTAGGCTTATTGTCTGAATTTGTGATATAAATATGTAGCCTTGACAGTGATGCCTTGAACACATGTTTGGGCCTAACTACAAAGCTCTTTACTTGAGATTCATCTGAATTATTTTAAGTCTTCACAGGTTCTTCACTACGTTTACCACTTTTTGAAAATATGTCTCTAATAAAATAACTAAATTTGATTTAGTTGTCAGTCTTTCATACTACCAAGGTCACGTTTTTATGTTTAGCAGTACAAAAAACTATAGTTATAATCCTTGGACTTCAGTTTTTATGAAAGCATTTGAAAAGAACAATTGTTTTTTGAGGAAAAACCTTAGCACTTACTGCTAAAAGCTTCTTCACATGGGAAATAAATGTCAAGATTATTTAAGGTTTGTGACAGAACACTAACATTTCTTCCACAAATGTCAAATCTAAAAGATCTTCTTTTAGTACACAGTATTTAGCTAACCGTAAGTTAGCTCTTACAAGCTAAATTCTGAACTCTTAAGTAGGGAGTTTGATCAGTGTTAACAAATACATACATTCATGTAACCCAGTCACTGGTAATACATAGTATTTCTGTCACCCCCAAAAGACTTTGTGCTCCTTCCCAGTCAATCCTTATACCCCATCTCCTTCCAAAGGAACCATTGATCCAGTTTATGTTAACACAGATTAGTTTTTCCTATTCTACAACTTCATGTAAATGGCATCATACAGAATATTTTTGTATCCGGCTTAATGTTTTTGAGATTCATCTATGTTTTATATACGAATGGTTCATTTCTTTTTATTTTTGAGTATTCCATTACATTGTATAAATATACCACAATTTGTTTATTCATTCTCCTATAAATGGACACCAAGCAGTTGGCAGTTTTTAACTGTTATGACTAAAGCTGCTATGTACAACAGAGCATCTCTGTACAACTTGCAGTGCATATATAGTTTCATTTCTCTTAGGAGTAGAATTACTGAATCAGAGAGTAAGTGTATGTTTAACATTTTAAGACAGTACCAGTTTCCATAGTGGTTCCATAATTTTATATTCCCACCAATAATGTGAGGATATTCAACTTACTATACCTGCTCTTTAGCATTTATTGTTGTCAGTCTTTAATTTTAGCCCTTCTGGTTGGTACCACAGTGACGTTTACCTAATGACCTACGATGCTGAGCACTTTTCCATGTGCATTCTATTTCATATCTAAGGAATTTTGCCTATAACAAGACTGTAAAGATGTTTTATGTTTTGTTCTAGAAGCTTTCACAGGTTTTAGCTAACTGAATTTTGAATAATCTACACAACAGCTCTTGTCAACATACATGTCATTGTTAATAGTATGCTGTTCATTTCCTTTTATAAAAAGGAAGTATTCACAGACTCCAGAGCTAGAGTCAATCAGCAGGCTCTTTGCATTCTCTATCAAATTGCAAAAGCTATAGAAACCATCTTCCTTCCATGGTTTTGTGTGGTGCCTGTTTTCCTGACTTCTTTTAATGGATTTGCTGTATTGTTTTATCTTTTTGTTGTTGCTTTTTGATAAGTTCCTTAAAGCCTTTTTGGGACTATACCAATATAAATAGTTCAAAACATTAACCCGCCATTCATTTTAAAAATATTTTTAGAGCAAGCTGACAGTACAGTTTTGTTGTTTTCAAATTATATATTTTTACTATAAAAATATACATGTTTATTATATCAAATTTAGAAAATGCAGAAAAATTTTAATGCCCTCTATATACCGAATATCCTTTTCATTTTTCATAAATAACTTGATATGATTCTAATATATGTAAGTTTTTTACTTCCTATTTTACTTCTTTTTCCATAGAATTTTGCAGCAGATAATACTTTTTATGACTGAATAATCTATAGAAATGACTGAGGTATAAATTTGCATCTCTCTTACCTTTATTAAGTTTTATCTTACAGTTAGAAAGAAACACTTTCTACTGTTTATCTTTAGCATTTAGTTCCCTCTCTGTTTTCTGTTTTTTCTCTCTCTCTTTCCCCCTTTCTGTTTTTCTGTTTTCTCTCTCTCTGTCTTTCCCCCTTTCTCACATCTCCCCTCTTCCTCCCTCTCTTCCTCCCTTCTTTCCTCCCCCTTCCCTTTCAACTCTTTTTCCATACCCACTTGATAGAGAATAAACTGTTTGCCTAACTTCAGTTCTCTCAGGTTTTCTGGTTTAATTAAAGGGTGACTTAAATGTCCTTAACATGTATAAACTAAAGCCGCAAAGATTTGGAGAAGAGGGGAGCAACACCAGGTTAGCCATAAAGTTTTGTGGTTTGTGTTTTTTTTTAATCCTAATAAAATTCTTTCATTAATTTTCTTTTTAAGTAAAGATACTTTGACCCCTGAAACTCCTTTGTTCTCTGATGTTTTTACTGAAGTTGGCCTCATTTTCTAGTAATACTTTCTTTACAAACCCTTTCGCTTGAAATATTGCTTTTAAAATCTACTAAAATAGCCTTAATCTGTTTTAGTGATGAGATTTTTTAACAGAGAATTTTAAATGATTTCTTTAGACCATAACTATGAGAAAAGCTGTGTTAGGAGACCCTCACAATAGTAATGTAGCATATTTGTTCTGGATTTTCCTGGAAGAGGGCAAGTAATGAATATCCAAAATGATAACAGGACAGATTAAAAGAAAGGCAATTAAAATGAGTTTCGGTTTTTAGTTTTTCTTATCTTTTATTTAAATGTATGAAAGACAGCATACGTGCCAAAAAGAGGTACGTATATATATCACAGAGGTACTCCATGTACCCCTCCCCAGCCACTGAAAAGGGTTGTGGTAGCAGAGATCTACCAACACATCTGGGTCTACAGATGAGGAGCCTTGCTTTTATTTAATTTAAATTTTATTAAATAATTAGTTGAGAAGTAAATGGTTAACATAGTCAAAACTAAAGAAATTTAGATCTGTATGATACTCATTTACCTAAAACAATTGGAAATAAACTTCATTTTTCAATATATAAATATAATTTTTTTCTTCAGCCATAATTTAATATGCTGAGAATATAAAAATTTTAGGATTAAAGGTAAACTTTAAAAGTTAAAAAAAATAGTTTTTATTGCTTAGATTTTTTCTTAATATGCCAGAGATTGATAAACTACTAAAAAATATTTTAAAGATTAGTCAGTACAAATGATACTCCAGCTTTAGTAGATATTAATATACCAGCTTTTATAGGTTTAAAAATATTATTTTCTTTTATCTAATTTAATTTATTTGGAGGAAAAGAAAAATAAAAAGGCTTATGGTAACTGAAGAAGCCAAAGACAGGTAAATGTGTAACAGTATTTTTAATATCTAATATTGACTTAGCTAAAATGAAGATACTTCTATAATTCATCCTTTTATAGTTTTAAGAAAAAGTTAAAAATTAAATTCATGATTTATAATAAAATTGTATACTTTGTCATTGACAATGTAAATCCAGAATATACTAATTTTCATATGTTTCCCCAAAAAAATGGAAGTACCTTCTATTTTCAGTAATGGCTATATAACATGTTTTACAACAGAGCCATAACATACCCCTTCTGTCCAACAGAAAGCACAATTATAAGTTATGAAAATAACTTTGGTGACTGGAGAAGGTGGAGAACTTTTACTTAAGAGACTAAAAATGGGTTTGTTTTTATTTCTTTACTTGCAGGTTTTGTACTTCAGCTGCTGATATGAAAATTAGATTGTTTACTTCAGATCTACAAGATAAAAATGAATACAAGGTATGTTGACAAGTATAATTTGTAAATTTATAATTTATCTTAAAACATACATTTATTATTTTTTGCTTTTTAAGTTTGATTTATTCCAATTTAAAATGACTTTTTATGGTCATCTTTAAAGTATGAAATTTAGGGTCTCATTTACTGTATTTTAGGCCATAATATATAGGTTCCTAGAAAGGATTACGGAGTATAAATCTGATATCACTTTTTGAATTAAAATATTGGATAGGCACAGCAAATGATGGAGAATTAGAAATTCACAGTTGGCATAGTAAGAATATAATAGACAGGAACACACATTGAGTATAAGTCGAACTTCAAGGAAACAAACGATTAGTACCTCATTGTGCAAGGCAGGTTTACAGATTGCTTAGAGCACAGATAGAGGGGCTAAGCCATGTGGATTTGAAGCCCAATTCTACCTCTTTAGTAACAGTGAGACTTTGGTCACATTTCCATTCTCTTTGTGCTCATTTCTTTATCTGTAAAATGGGGATAATCATGGCAACTGCCTCATAGGATTATGAGTATTGATTGAGCTAATTTATATAAAACACTTAGAACAATGCTTTTGTACATAGTAAGCCATATATATGTGTTTTCTATTGGTATAAGAACTAGCCCTGTAAAATAAGTCAGGCAGAGAAAGGCAAATACAGTTGACCCTTGAACAACACAGGTTTAAACTGCATAGGTCTACTTATACACAGATTTTTTTTTTTAGTAAATATTTGTATTGTTTTTGATCCATGGTTGACAGTCCACAGATGTGGAGGGCCGCAGATACATTGGTCTATGACATTTCACATAGAAGACTTGTGCACCTGTGGATTTCGGAATCCATAAAGTTGGTTAGAGGAGGGACCAAGAACCAGTCCCCAGCAGATACTGAGGGTAATTAAGTATGGGGGGAGTCCATTTTTGACTGCACAGGTTAGCACCCCTAACCTCTGTATTGTACAAGGGTCAACTGGGCTGTATGATCATCTCACTTTATAATTTTAAAAAGTTAAACTCATAGAAACAGTTGAATGATGATTATCAGGGGCTAGGAGTGGGGGAAATGAGGAGAAGTTTATCAAGGAATATAAACTTCAAGTCATAATTTGAATACATGCTGGGGATCTGATGTACAGCATGATGAATAAAGTTAACAATGCTGTATTCCATACTCGAAAGTTGTTAAGAGAGTAGATCTTAAATGTTCTCAACACAAAACAAAATAGTAATTATGTGAGGTGATGGAGGTATTTACTAACCTTATGGTGATAATCATTTTGTAATACATATATATGTATAAAATCATCATGTTGTACACTTTAAACTTACACAATGTTATATGTCAATTATATCTCAGTAAAGTTAGGGAAAAATTAAACAAATACCTCTTAGTTTGGGTTGAAATTGCATCATATTTTTTGTGAGAACAGTATTGCCTTCAAGACTTTCTAGTAAATCAAAAATATGAATAATGTTATAAAACAAAGATTAACTGTAAACCTTCCCAACAATTTAGAAAATAGTAAAAAATATGCTCTGAGCTATATACAATGGGCTATACACAATTATACAATAGTACAGTGTACTATGTATGTTAATTAAGGCTGTACCAGTGATAGCCAAGTGGCACATAAAATTTTAACCCATCAAAAGTTAATGTGCTAGTTGTAATAGACATTAAATATTTAATGTTATTTTAGTTTGTCTATAGACTGTGACATATGCTTTGGGGAATGATTTGGAGGATATGATTTAAAGTTACACAGGAATTTTAAATCAAATCCTTTTTTTCCTCATTATATATTTCTAAATGGTAAACAGTTCCAAATACAACCACTTTATTAATCTTAGAACTGAGATCAAATTCAAGGTTTTGGAAAGAATGGAGAAAGCCAGAACAATATTCATTAAAATATTTAAGTACCTGATATTTAACAGGTCTGTTTAGGGATTTCAGTTATAAAGATTTAAACTAATCGAACCTTTCAGTTATAAAAATTTAAACAAGTGAATAAAGACCCTAGAAGGTGAAGTTCATACTGTGTGTTTATTAGGTAACAGTGAATGTGCAGAGCATCAGGTATGAGGTGTAGGTAGTTGAGGGGACTCTATCTCAGTGCCCCTAGAAAGTTCTCCTAGCTTTAATTTTTATTTAAGCTTTATGTAACAAGTAAGAAAGAAGGTAATATGAGGACAGGTACAGTAAAAAAAAAAAAGGGTGTTTTTGTAAGAAATGCATACTAGAAAAGAAAGATCAAGCTAATAGCAGTGTGTTGAATAATCAGCTTCTTTCCAAGATAAACCTTCCAGAAAAGTGGGTGTATAAATCATGCTTTAAAAATAGCAGATTGCTTAAGAAATATTTATGGAAAAGAGAAGCATGCAGTGAAAGCATTTAAGGCAGTGAAGTAAAAATATTAAGTAGGAATATTGTAGATTTTTTTCTTGTGTTCTTAACTTTTCCCTTTATGTCAGGTTTTAGAGGGCCATTCGGATTTCATTAATGATCTGGTGTTTGATCCCAAAGAAGGCCAAGAAATTGCAAGTGTGAGTGATGATCATACCTGCAGGTATGTTGCTTATGATACAAGCACATTTTTAAATCTTATTTGAATAAGAATTACATTTTAAAAGTTAGAGAAAATGTAACTTCTATATATACCCCACAAGCTGTTGTAAAAGAAACGTACTTCATTTAAATTGTAAGTATGACACAAACATGAGTTTCAAAACATGGGATGAGTTAAGTTCTCATCCCATTTTGGAAGCTTCCCTTGCTGATTCATAGATATGTATCTGCCTCTTATTTTAGATTTGCACATTTATGAAATCTAAATATATATTGGGTCAAATTCTCCAATAGTGGGCAAAATCAGTAGGATAATAAAAGGCAGTTGCCATATTGTGAAGTTATTTCACAGATCATGTCTGATAAGTTAGTATTTAATAATGAATTGTGAATCTCATTTGCAAAAGCAAAACTCATGGAAAACTTAGTGTTTTGACCAATTCAAAAGTCTTTATACAAGGTATTCTTTGTATATAATACAGTTCAGTATCACATTCTTCTCCCCCACCCCCAGTTTGGAACTGATGAGGTAGCTATAACATTTTAATAGCACCTAAAGCTGGAGAATATCACAAGTAAGAAACAAGATGAAGAGCCAGAGTAGGAGGTGGGAATAAGCTGTGGAGTCAGGAGCGAAGTGAGTGAATCAGTCATTATAGGAGTGCCAATTGCTTCATTCGCTTTAACAGTACTGTGAGAGGAGGAAAAACAAAACAGAACACTGCTATTTTGCACAGTTTTAGTGTTTGATAAGGCTATGACAAATCATTAGTATTTATAAACACCTATAAATGTATACAGATATTAAATATGTGTCCTTTCACATTGGAAGTGAAACCACTAGCTAGTTTTTAAATTTTAATCTTCATAAGAGCTCATCTTTTTAAAGTTACAGAGTCATAGGCCATTATTCTCTATGTACTGCCTGTTAAAATTTTCATGTCAGGGACATGAAAGATTTATATAACATTAGGATTCTAGGGCCCCAAGGATTACAAAACCAAGTTTATATATAGACCTGAAGAGTAAAAGGGACCATTTTTAAGGTAAAAGTTAGATTAAATCGCTAGAAATAAATAGTGACATTTTAGTTCTCTCACACATGGACTTTCCTAATCACAAGCATTTGGAATAATGAAACCTGAGAAGGGAGAAAATGAATGTCTTTGCAAGCCAAGGAGTAGCCTCTGAATAGTGAACAAAAGCCAGAGAGTCCTGGGATTACATTCAGTGGTCTGTGATTATTTTTTTTCTTGTAGTAGACTTTTGGATTTTTGTAGACTGGTAAAATTGTCCTAAAATTTTGGTGACTGACAGAGGGTTGCCAACTTTTTATTTTGTTTAGTAATAAGAACTTGAAAAGTTCTACTGCCTTTTATTATTACCATAATTTTACAAAAGAAAGAACATTATTACTCTAAAAAGAACAAAGGGCTTAACTTCAAAGTAAGTCCTTTAATTTAAATAAATTTAACTTTTCAAAAAACTCACTACATTGCCCCTACTTGTCTTATTTTGCAAAGCTGTGGTTGATGGTGTTATTGTTCAGCAAATGCTTGCTCTCCTTCCCCCTTCCCATAGAAGGAGGAGGTTTTCCCACTCTTTTGGGCTTACCCATGTGATTTGTTTTGGCCAATGTAATGTTAGTAGGTCTGAGACAAGCAGACACTTTAACTGTCTTACTTGGTTTGTCTTGACCTACTCTCTTCTGTCTTTGCTATAAAATGAGCATGTCCTACATAGCTACTGGTCCCAAAATGAGAAACACATGGAGCACATATGGACCCATCTGGCATTATGAAATAGAGCTTCCTACACATCTATGAGCAAGAAATTTATGCTTATTTTTGTAAGCTAGTGAGATTTGGGGATTGATAACGTCATTGTAGCAATAGCTGGGGAGCTAAATTTAGAATTCATCAGCTTAGTTTGCCAACCAGAACTAAAAGATGCTCTGATTGGCTATTAAAGACAAACCTTGTGGGCCAAAAGTAAGCAATATAGATAAAATTTTTAAAAGAAATAAGGTACAAGTAAATCAAGAAGTTTAAAGTAAGGAAGAGTAGTATCATACATGCTCAGAGTAACAAAGGAAAGAAGGAATTCTGAGGAGACCAACTACAATAGAAAAATGTTTCAATACAGCTCTCTTTTTTAACTCACAGTACAGAATTGCCAATATGCAGATAAAGACACCAGCCAAATGGCAACTGTCAATTTGGGCCAAGGAAATAGCCATTTGTATCCCAGGAATCATTCCTATTACTATACTAAAGTAATGCCTTCTGTAGTCTTGGTCTGCATGTTGGGGTAAAGGTATATTCATGAAATCTTTGTCCAATCATAGTCAAAGCCTGTGT
This sequence comes from Macroglossus sobrinus, assembly GCA_004027375.1. Taxonomy (NCBI): domain Eukaryota; kingdom Metazoa; phylum Chordata; class Mammalia; order Chiroptera; family Pteropodidae; genus Macroglossus; species Macroglossus sobrinus. Next base: position 110,037 of record PVKZ01002703.1, read on the forward strand.
CACCTTGGGAGTAGTTTCATCTGAAGGTGATACCATGTTTTAAAAAGATATGCTAAATAGAATAACTGGACTGAAGGTCAATAGGAAGTAGAGGATTTGAACATTATAAACCAACTACACCTAACAGACATATACCAAACATTCCAGACTCCCAACATCAGGAGAATACACATTTTCTCAAGTGCACATGGGACAATCTTCAGAATAAACCTTATATTGGGCTTCAAAATAAATCTAAATAAAATTTAAAAGATCGAAATTACAGAAAACATCTTCTTGGGCTACAGTGGAATGAACTAGAAATCAGTAACTGAAGGAAAACTAGAAAATCTACAAATATATGAAAATTAAACATCACACTCTTAAGTAGCCAGTGGGTCAAAGAAGAAATCACAAGGGATATTAGAAAATACTTTGAGATGAGTGAAAATGAAAATGCAATATACAAATTATGGGATGCTATAAAAGCAGTGCTCACAGGAAAAGTTATAGCTGGAAACACTACACTAAAAAAGAAAAGCTCAAATCAATAACCTGAGTTTACACCTTAAAGAGCTAGAAAGAGAGCAAGGGAAACCCAAAGCTGGCAGAAGGAAGATAAAAATAAAGATTAAAACAGAAGCAAAAATAGAGAATGGGACACAATGGAGAGAATCAGTGACTCCAAAAGTTGGTTCTTTGAAAAGCTATAACAAAATTGACAAACCTTTGGCTAGACAAAAAAAAAAAAAAAAAAAAAAACATTCCAATTAGTAAAATTGGAAAAAGTGGGGACATTGGTACCAGTCTTAAAGAAATAAAAAGGCTCATACTACTGTGAACAGTTATATACTAACAAATTAGATAACCTAGATGAAATGGACAAATTTCCACAAAACTCATGAAAAAAATAGAAAATATGAATAGCGCTATAACAAATAATGAGAATGAATCAGTAATCAAAAACTTCCCAACAAAGAAAGCATAGGACAAGATGTTTCACTGGTGAATTCTATCAAACATTTAAAGTATCAACACTATTCTCTCAAATGCTTCCAGAAAATAGAAGAGGGAGCACTTTCTAACTAATCCTGTGAGGTCAACATTACCTTAATACCAAAGGCAGACATGATAAGAAAACTGCAGATCATTATCCCTTACAAACATAAGTAAAAAAATCTTCAGCTACAACAAGCTAGAAAACTCTTAGAAAACCTAGGGACAAATCTTCTTGACTGTGGTTTCTTAGATGTGACACCAAAAGTGGATATAACAACAGCAGCAATAAAGATAAATTGGACTTCATCAAAATTAAACCTTTGGGCATATGTATCTGTTAAAGGGCCTCATCCAAAAATATAAAGAACTCTTATAATTCGACAATAAAAAGACAACCCAATTAAAAAATGGGCAAGGAACTAGAATAGACAGTTCTCCAAGGAAGATATACAAATAGCCAATAAGTACATGAAAAGATGCTGAATGTTATTAGTCATTAGGGAAATGCAAATCAAAAGCATAATGAAATAGCACTTTACACTCACTAGGATAGCCACATATATATAAAACTTTTTTAAAAAACAACAGAAAGTAAGTGTTGGCAAGTGTTGGCAAGAATGTGAAGAAATTGGAACCCTTATACTTTGCTGGTGGGAATGTAAAATGATGCAACCACCATGGAAAACAGTTTGGCAGTTCCTCAGAAAGTTAAATGCGACCCACCAATTCCACTCCTAGGTACAGGTATATGCCCAAAAGAATTAAAAACAGGTGTTCAGACAAAACCTTGTAAAAGAATATTCCCAGCAACTCCACTCAAAATAGCCAAAAGGTGGAAACAACACAAATGTCCATCAATAAATAAATGGATAAACAGAATGTGGTATGGCCATACATTGAAATATCATTCAGCTATAAAAAGGAGTAAAGTACAGATACATGTTACAACATGAATTAAATTTACAAACATTATGTTAAGTGAAAGAAACTAGACATAAAATATTCTATGATTCCATTTATATAAAATTTCCAGGATAAGCAAATCTATAGAATAAGCAGATAGTGGTGCTAGGACCAGGAAGAGGAGAAAATAGGAGTCACTGCCAGATGGGTACGATATTTCCTTTGGGGATAATAAAATTGTTCTGGAACTAGATAGTGGTGGTAGTTGCACAGGACTGTGAATATACTAAGTTGACTGCCCCTGAATTAAACACTTTAAAACAGTTTAAATGGTGGGTAAGAAAAAAGAATAAGCGAATAAAATTTTTTAAATACTAAGACATATTATGTAAAATAGTATAGCTTATGCAAAGGAATATTACATTATCACATATATATATAACAAGATAGCTATATCATAGGAGAAGTCCTACAATGTGGATTCTGAACATTTTTTTACTGTAAAATACTTAGGGATATTTCTCTCTGAATCAGTTCCAATTTAAAAATATAATTTTTAAAATAAATTCAGTATTTTGATCTATGCATATTTTTCTGATGTTTAACTTTGGCATTTCCAAGAGAGATACAATATAATAATCATCTAGGAGCTTTGTGGCCTTAAGAACACTGTTTCAAAACTGTCTAACCCCTGAATAGGTTCATTACATTAATGTATTTTACTGAAAATTGCCAAATTCTGAATCAGAGAGAATGAAGATAGTTCTCACTGCACTAGTATATCAGTCTATCCATTTAAAAGTTGTCACTTATTTATCTCTTGTTATAGATAACAAGTACATGTACTGAGAATAAATTATAGATTAGCTCATTCATTCAACAAATATCAAGTGTCTATCATGTGCTGATCATTGTGCTATGTACTCAGTAATTACTGCTTTATTTTTAAACCTGTGAGTAATGGTTTCAGAACCATTTTAGGCTTTTCTAAGACTTACAGGGGTATATATTTCCTATGTATGAATTGTAATATTAATAAGTGAGTATTATTAAATATTGTATTGAGTGCTTTACTTTATGCTCACTGCCACTCTAAGTGCCTTAACCTATGTAAATTTATTCAATTTTTACAACTCTCAGATAGACCATTTTACAAGGTTTAGAGAGGGTAAGGAACTTGCGGAAAAGAACATAGCTGTCAAGTAGGGAAGTAAGAGTAGCAGGCAGTCTGCTCACCTGTACTCTTAAATCACTCACTCATACTCAACTCTTCAGCCTGATAGTTTTCAACTTTGTCCTGAGATGGTATTTGTCTCTAAGAATATTTTAGATGTTTCTTCTCTACATTCTTTAATATAGCTATTCAAACTATGAACCAAGGTGCTACATGAAATGTGATTATAGGATATAAATTAAATTTTATATAAGATTTCATCTAGTTTTAGCATTTTGTAAACTGTATAAGTTCATAATAAAATTGAGTTAAGTCTGTGGTTCTTTATTAATCCTAATATCACCTTTTTTAACACATATTTTATAATGCCTGCTATACAATCTTAAATGAAACTCAGGAGATATAACCTATTAAAATATACAATTATAAAAAATATTATAGTACCTTAAGTATATTATACATTTCTATAAAAAGAAAATGAAACAATACAATGTATATATACTCCGATATTCTAACTACATAAGAAGACACAGTGAGGTAGTCTTTGTCCCATTTTACAATTAATAAATTCGACTATCAGAAAAATAAGATAACAGGAAAACGTAGGGCAGAGGCAAGGCTGTCAAGTCGCACAGTTCCAGGGATGTGGTTTGCATAGAATACAATGTAAATAGTGCCATCTGGAGTTCTGCAGTGTCATAGCCCTGAGCAAAACTAGTTATGGGGATAAAAACTGTCCGGATAACAGGAAAAAAAATATGGTAAATGAAAGAGAGAAATAATGTTAATCAAAATAGAAATAACATAGCAAAACAAATTATAGGATGTCAAGTTGAAAAAATAAGGAAAGATAATATTCTTGCAAATTAACCAGTTTTTATATGGATGGTATCAAAATAAGTTTTTGCCATGGGATGGAGTACTAACAAAGATCACAAAAAAACATCTCCTGTCTTGAAATGTGACCACCTTTTGAGGTCTTTCTAAATTTCACTCTGGCATTCGAAAGTCAGTGTAGGATATCTAGCATCCCCTGTTTCTCATCCACCAAATGCCTGGAGCACCCCAATTATTAGGACAATCAAAAATGTCCCTGAGATGGTAGAAGCACCTCCTGTTAAGAATCATTGATTTAGATAATAACATGTGACAAGGCACTATTGTAAGTATTTTATATGAATTAATCCTATGTGGTGTGTTCTCTTACTATTCCCTTTTTACAGATGAGGATCCCAGTCAGTCTGGCTCTGAAGCACTACACTGTGCTATTTCTACTTTAAGGTTCTTTAAGAATTTTTGGTCTTTATATATTATTGAAAAAGCAGATATTCGTGTTACCCATGTATTTTAATCAAAATCAGGCATAATGTAGGGTTTAATAAAATCAATAGGATTGTACTTCTGCTTTTGAAGAATTTAGATTTTTTGAAAGAATTTTTGAAAAATATCTGCGAAAATACTCAGTTCTTGAAATGAGGATATCATGTCCTTTCTTCATAATTCATTGACTCAGTTTTCAGATGAGGAAGAAGAGTGAGGAGAAACATACTTTTCTCAGATGAGGAAAATTATTCTAGTGTAGACTGCTCTGGCTTTTTCACTAGTAAGGTAGTTCAGAGTCATCACAGCACCTGGAGGGGTGCTCTTGGAGGTACTCAGTGAGTAAATGGGTAAAGGAATGAATAAAACTCTCTCCATGTCTTTAGAAAAAAGATGTGTCAAAGAAGGAAATTCTCAAGTATATTGGTAGCCATTCAGCCTCATGTTCTATACCATATCCTTTATGGTCATTTGTTATAGTCACTGTATGCAAAAATATGCATAAACATAAATTCTTATACTCATATCTACATAAATATAAGAGTGTATATATATGCATATGCACAGGAAAATATAAATACTGGTGTTCATAATTATGACCCAGCATCATCAAAAGAAGGTTAAAATTCTGAGAGGTAAATAAGTACATATTCAGTTGGAAAGATTTATTTCCCCTACCTCCAGAAGAAGGTAAAAATGGTGTTTAAGTGTTTAATGGGTTAAGCTTATTATTTTAAAAGTTCACAGAACATCTTATTCCTAGTTAGTGCCAAATAACAGATGTTCTTGTATATTAAAAACAGTACTGTTCTGTAGAACAAGTCAGATCAACAAGTATTTATTAAACATGTTTAGTATAGCCAACATTTAGTTCTTTAGGGGATACAAAAGAAATAGAAGATTCAGTACTCACTGTAACTACAAAGGATGTCGAGTAAATCCCTTGCCTCCTCCTCCTCCCCCACAAATATCTTTTAAAATAATAGATAAAATTTATAGTGAAGGAAAATTGGCTTCTAGAAGAAACCAAGGAATTCTTAGTTTAAGACGAAAATAATAGAGGCAAGTAATGTGTCTGCCATTCACTTTGACTATAAAACATGGGATATTAATACTTGTCATGTTCTAGCTGTCATCATTTTTTTAAGAAATGGGAGTAGTGGGATATAAAAAATAGAGTGAGAATTTTTTTTTAGGGATATAAACAAATCACTGGATAAGGGAATACTAAATTACCTAAGATATTCATAAGCCAATAGTATCATATTTTGAAAAATTTTATGAGGAAAAAGAATGTTTATCACGTCTTCTCTGTACCCCATACTAGCTGAGTTCTTTCCAAATTACCTCTGTTTATGTATGTTTGAGAGTCTTCAAGATCCCTAGTTAAGATGGAGTTTTCCCCCCCTACCTTCACCCCAATTGGAATCACAGAATATGTGATCTACTTAAAAAATTCTTGTGGGAAACAGAGAATGAAGGGGAGAAAGAGCCTTCTAAAGGTAGGTCAAGGAAGCATCCTTTGGGTTGTTAATCCCAATTTAGGAGCAAATAAACTGTGCCTAAATAATTCTAGATACAAAATGAAATCAGAAGAATTTATATTATTCATTATAATGTCATGGTTAAATAATTACAGAAATAAAGTTCTCTGCTTCTCATCTAAAATTCCCTCTAATTTTTAATAACATTTTAAATGAAGGTCTATTCTTTCATAGTTCTAACAAGAGCTTTAAGAAGCGGATAAAGTAGACAGTTTGTGTTAAATTTTGTAATAGTTTTTCTCCAGCACATGGAACATAAGGGTTTTGTATTTATAAGAATTATCCAAAAATTATACCAAAACCTGTTGATCACTTTTGTAGACTTTTTAAAATTCAATCAATGAAATAATGTTAATGAAACATTATAATAGAAGTTATAAAGTGATAAAAGAATTTTCTGAAATGTTATATGATCATATACTGGTAACAGTATTCTCTAGTATTCAACTCTTTGTTCTCTCTCTTGTGCCCTTGTAGATGAAATACAAAACCAGTACTTCATAAAGCGTATTACCATATCAGTGATTACAGTAACTTAAGCCTGCTTTATGTGGCCCTCATGTGGTTGCAGTAAGTGAATTATATAAATGAGAGTCATATCCATAAACATTTTTCAGGTTTATTTTGAAAGTCCACTGATGTGACTGATAAGAATACTTGCCCTTATTTACAGCATACAGCCAAATTTTAAGTTGTAAAATATATCAAAATTTTTCTTGGAAATAATGAAATACTAATATTTGCAGGGTAGTATTACTGGTGTTTGTATTTAGGAAAAGTCCTTGAAGATAAAATCATTACATATGATCTGCTCGAAAACTACCATATGCTATTTTTGTGTGTATGACTGAGAGTTTAATTTTGAGGGTTATTTTTAAATGTAACAAAATTTCTCACAATTCCTATCCTTCAGAAATATATCTGATTATCTCTGTAAGTTAAATAACATGTTATTTCTCCTCTGGGGTGGCCTCAGTTAGTTTTCTCACCTCTGTGATAGTTTCTGCTCAGTTTGTTTTTTTAACCTCTCCAAGTCTTTGTGAAGTTGTACAGAAGTAGGTTTTTTGTATGGCATAGTTATTTATTAGTGTTATGTTTGAAACAGGCCACTTCTTCTCCCCTCCCAGACACAATACAGCCTTTGGTTATTGACCTATTTTTGACTCATTATTTTTAATTATTGAAGGGTAAAATAGTAAGCATATGTAATTATCTCTCATTTTCACCCTTAGAATTTTTTTAATCTTAAGTCAGTAAAATTTCTAATAATGCATTTCTTTTATCATTAATAATACTACTAGTACATTAAGATTAGTTGCTTAGTAGTTTCTTACCCAAAAAAGCAGAATTAGCCTTATCTTATTTCTGAACATATTTGAAACATACATGTTGAAAGTACTCTACAAAATTCTTCTTTTATACTCTTATGCCATTTTGTTGCCTCCACTCTTGAGGCTTTTTACCTAGCTGCCACACTTTTCTGTAGTCTGAGCCACAAGCTGAATATATTTATTCAGCACTCTAACCTACCATCCCCACTGTCAGGATTTGTCCATCGAACCCTAGATTTGTGCTTTCAATAATATGGTTCCTCAAATCTGAACTCATTCTGCACTTAAAACCAGATATTTTAGCACCGAATTATTTTGTAATTTTTTTCACTTTTTTTCTTAATTGTTCACTTACTAAGGAAATACACCATGTCTTTCTCTTTTTTGAACATCCATAACATGATGAGTAACTTAGTGATTATTTAGAAATCAAAAGAGGTAAATCTTCATTTTGCTATCACAAATTCAATGAAAAATATGTTTCTTGTCTAAAAATGTTGGAGGTCCCTTTCCTACACCTAATAACATTATAAAGTTCCTTCGCATACTTAAAATTACATCTTAGAATTATTTTTGTTCTTTCATATTTAATTAATACAGTGATTCATGTAATCCAGTCATGTCTTTTAGATTGTGCTTTGTATTTTTTGCTATACCAGTTACAGAGGACCAAATAGATACAGATGTGTCCTTTAATGTCATCCATTCCTTGTTTCTGTTGTCAAAAACATTTGGTAGCAGAAATTTTCTTCTGCATTGAACTGCCTAATAGACAATGAGCTGTCAATTAAAAATGGAGACTAACAAGAACAGAATATCACCCAGGAAATTTCCTTTTGAATTCTCAGAGGGAGCATCTCCCTCTACTAACTGACAACTTAAAAGACCTTTGAGAATATCTAGGATATACCCAATATGCCAAAAGCCAACTTATGGGATCTTATTAAATGGGACAGCTACATTTAAGTAATATATGGTGGGAATACTTGATGTTCTGCTGGAAAGCACTCAGCCTGAAATGACTTAACAATAATCTACCAAATAATTTTAATAATAAACTAGAAAAAGTAAAGTAGGTGTAATTAATGATCTTAGATCTGTATAGCTCTTCATCCATACATTTTACAGCTAAATGTTAGATTTCTGTGTAGGACCACAAAATTGGGAGTGATTGAAGATGTTATAATTATAGCCAAATTAGGTCAAAACTATCGTTTTATTTCACTTGAGGAGTTATGCCCTTTGATTCAGTCTTCTGTATTATTGGCTTCTTAATATATCAGCAGACTAACTTTACCTTAAAAGCTTTTTCTTTGAAATTTTCATTGCAAACATTTAAATAGGTATACATATGTATTCTATAGCTCCTGATTTTGGGTCAAGATAGTTTAACTTGATAATATTATATTTTTCTACTTTTATAAATGGTCTGTTACTTTCCATATTTTTTATTGTATGTATTAACAAGGCTGTGAACCCTTTTCTTTCTGTGATATACCACTTTTCTGAAAAGTCTTTCTGTAGTTACAGTTAACTTTTTAGGTGGTTTTATTTATTATAAATGAATATATTAACAAATTTGGAAATAGTAATATGTGAATTTCCATATTTATGAATTTTTTCCCCATTACAGTAGGAACTCCCTTATCTGACAGGGTCTAAACTCATAGTTTCTTAGATAAGCAAAAGTCAGTAAACTCAGGAAATCATTTTAAAGGGATGTCTACCTACTTTATTTCCATGTACGACATATATATAAATTTATCAACTTGCCAATCTTTTGACATTAGGCCAAGACTTTTTCCCCCCTTAATTTATGAGTTCATTGATTAACGTTGGGCCTCTGTTTTTGCATAAGCCACATCCATAATACAATGCCTACAATGAAAACAACACTTGCTAAATAGTCTTAATTCAAATATATCTAGATTTTTATGATTTTTATTGCTTAATCTTTTATAACTGTCACACATACCTAATTTAAGGTGTTTTTTTTTTTAATTTAGAAACTTACCTTAACTAACCTTGTATATTTCACTATACCAGTTACAGAGGACCAGATGGATACAGATGTGTCCTTTAATGTCATCCATTCCTTCTTTACCTCTGTTGTCAAAAATATTTGGTAGCAGAAATTTTCTTCTACATCGAACTCCCTAACAGACAAGTTAGTTGGCATCAACTTAGTTTCATTAACACTCTTTCACATTCATATTCTGTCAGTTTATGTAATATGAATTATTTATATTAATAAGCATGCGTTTATATCACTTACAGACAGTGGTTTGCTAGCAAAGAACCCATATTTCCTCTTGGTAAGCTTACAACAATGCACATGTAAGAATATTAGAAAGTGGCCTCCTTGTTCTTGTCAGTTCCACAGAAGGAAAGGAAGAGTCTGTCAGAAGGAGGTCAGTTCAGAGAGCTTTTTTACTGCATATGTTGTGTTCACTACATTTGAAAACTGATGCAAATTTATCCAGACATCAATACATGAAAATAACATAAAATGTAAGAAAAAAAAGAATGATTTGAGAAATCTATACTACAAATAAGACTAACTGAAAAGTTGTATTTTTTGTCAGAAAATGTGTCAGAGAAAGTTTAAGCTTTTTCAGTTAGTAATTTAAAAAGAAATATGAAAGAAAAATGAGGTACAGCCTATTTGGTGAACTATTTGACAATACCTGCTAAAGTTAAACATATTTGTAAGCTATAATCCAACAGTTCCACACCTAGGTTTGTACCCAGCAGGTGTGTGTATATAGTGGGGCACTGGGCATGTGGATGTCTGTATTCACTAAAAGACATGTGCAAGAAGATTTATAGCTCATCAGTAATAACGGAAACAAATGTCTGCCAACAGTAGACTGGATAAGTATATTATAGTTTGTTTAATGGAACATTACATACATTAAGGAGAATGAACAGAGAGTACAACAACATGCAACAATGTTGGTAAATCTCAAAAAATAATGATAAAAGATGTTAGACCAAGAAAACATATACCATGTGATGTCATTTATATTATCTTCAAATGTGCAAAAGAAGCAGAAGTCAGGATACTGGATACTTTTTGATACTTTTTGTGAGAGGGCAAGGAAATATGATAGGGAGGAAGCATAAGACAACTTTTGGAGTTCTGGAAATAATCTTTTAATTTGGGTACTGTTCTCTTTGTGCTTTTTTTGAGCTGTATGCTTAAGATTTGTATATTTTTATTATGTATGCTGTATTGTAAAAAATGTATTTAAAAAAAAAGAGAGATTTATCTGATGGGACTAATATTAACTAGATGAGCCATGTAATAAAGACACAGAAAAATGTGTTCTGCTCCACAAAAGGATTTGAGAAGAGCTTAATTATGGAATCTATAAAAAAGGGAAATAAGACTTAACAACTTAAAGTGTACCATCTGTAGCTAATTTAGTTATAATAACTCATTTCAGCCCAATTTGTTGTATTTTGCATACTTAGTACTTGGATTATGCAACCACTGAGAATTATTTAATAAGCATATAATTATAAACCATAAATCATTTTATCCTAGTCCTGTAAAGTAATCTGGATCACCTTTCTTATTTTTAAGTTTTTTTTTTTTTTTATTTTTAAAGTGTCAGGTTCTCTTCAGATAAATGCTGTTTAAAAATTAGAAAAAAAATTTGTTTCATTGGATAGGAATACACTTTATTAATCAACCTGTTTTTATAGATTATCTTTATCCATATTTTCTACCTTTTTAGTTTTCTTCATTTGAAACAGAAAGAAATCATGAAAATATTCTGTTATCTATTTATTCAATTTATATAAGAGCAAACAAAAACCAGACACATATTAGAATAAGATCAAAAGAATGGAGCCTTCAAACCATTCTCTCATGGGACTCACTGAATTAACAATACAAATTCCTACTATTTTAATTGTGGTAAAAATATGTTAGCCCAGCACTTTATTATGTAAAAGACAATAGAGAGGAAAGAAATATTCAGTTGCCATAATTAATAATCTTATTCATTGTGGAGAGTAAAACAGAATTGCATAAATTCTTGGTAAATGTGATTCTCCTTTTCAATTAAATTCAAATTCTCTCCCTTGTATAGTAAATACAGATAAAAAGTACTGATTTGGCAAGAGAAAAGAGTATGCTTCAAAATTATCTAATCAAATATGTCATCATTTTGAAAAACATTATGTTAGTTTATGTGTTATTATGATATTTCAAATTAGAGACCCTATAATTTCTCCAAAGAAGAAAAAACATTCGGAATAATGTGGTTTGATACAGAATAAGTAGCATTGTTCAATAAACATCTACTTTCTTTGAAGTAAATTTTGCCTGGACTTTAAAAATATATTGCTTAAATTTCTTGAAATTTGTTATGATCCATAATGAGATGAGAACTATAAAACCCAGAAGAAATTGTCCAAAGCATTCTAATGAATAGGTTCAATTCTTAAGGACCAGAATTCTGTATGCACTTTGCCAACTACCCACCAATTTTCTGTCTCCCGCCATGCCTACTCTGTGCCACCTTCTGTACCAGTAAGATATAACAGTGGCTGAGTGTGAAAAATGAACTGGAAAACTAGCAATTTAGGTAGAGGTTAGCACATCTCACAACAGAGTTCAATTACTAAGATTTCTGAGTCTTGATCTCCATTCGGGATAGTAAGGAAATTGAGATGGAAAGCCATATCAGTGATTAGCTTGATCCTTATTGCTATGCATTTGCAAGTATTGAGGAGAGGGATAGTAGAAGGAAACAAGTGTCTTTTACTTCAGACCACCTTGAATCTGATAGCTATATCAATCAAGTCCACCTTTGGGAAAGAGAATCGGGGAGGTGAGCCAGATCAAAAAATATAAAATAGAAAGTATCCCCTGGCTTGGAAACCCAAATGCAGAAGGAATAGACAGCTATGGAAAATCACTGTCTTCCTAAATTCACATCAGCTCATACTAGCTTCTTTATATGTTATTTTGAAAATGGAAGCACTGGTGTATGTGGGTGGGGAGGGCTCGCTCCTGTAGTAGAAATTACTGTTAATTGAAATGACTGTTCATGTAGGAATACAACCAGATAAGTTTAACATTCATCCCACAAAATAAAGAGTATATGAATAATTTAATTTGGTTATTGCATTCCTGTGTTAAACTAATTAGAAAATGTATGTGACAGTTTTACCATGATTACATATGGTAAAAATTAAGTTCTTCATACCTCTTTCACATTGTCTAAAATAATTATGTTCTAATTTTCTTTAAAATATATACTTTAAGTACAGATGTCTACCATATAATCTTTAGTTAATAGGTTTGAGTAAATTCATGGAAATTTTCTTTTTTTAGTAGTGAGATATCAAATATTTGAAATTATGCTCCTATTTTCGTAGGATTTGGAACTTGGAAGGACTACAGACATCTCATTTTGTTCTTCATTCCCCTGGAATGAGTGTGTGTTGGCATCCCGAGGAAACTTTTAAGGTGGTTATTTATAATTTAGCTTTATTTTATCAAACTAAAAAATATATATATATGTGTAATATATATATACAGAGGGGAAGAAATCAATGACTTTTTTTCACCTCAGAGACTAATTGTCACATGTGCATTTAGATTCATCTAGAAATCTCTACCTTAAAAGTTATAATTTGTATTTGACAACCATCATCCATAAATGGCATTTATTCAGAGTACACTTTCCCTACCTTGGTAAATTGCAATCTAAAAACTGATGCCCAGGCTATCTAGTAGCAGTATTCATTATAAAAGAGGAAAAAAAGTTAAACCCATGTTTCTGAGCCATAGTGTATAAACAAAAAGCATCAGTGGCATAAGGCAGATTTTACCTAACTGCAGTGATATTCAATTCCTATTCAAAGTAGAGCTTTCTGAAATTCTAAAAATACCACTTGACCTTAACTAATTTCATTGAGAAGATGGGAACCATTCAACAAGAGTTCTCTCATTCTCCAGTATCTTCTCTTGGGCATCACTCACTTTATTTTATCTTTCCCTAGACTCTGAGAAGTTATCACACTCACTGATAAAATCTTTAAAAGAGGATAATAATCAGTCAGCCACTTTTAGCTGTTTGTCACTGTTGATGTTATTGTTACTACTAACACAATCTAGTGGTTCTCAGTGGTCTGCCCTATCAGATCAGCCCAGAATTTTTGCTATTATGCTTGGTTCTAAAAATGAGGCAGCCAGCAAAGAGAGATGGGTCCACGATTACCTATCTCATAGAATTTTTATGAAAATCATATGATATATAAACTACACAAGTGTCATTTAATATATAAAGCACAAATCAATTTCTAGCATTTAATAGTAAAAGATACAAAAATCAAAAGATCTCCAGAAACTAAACTCTTAATTCCAATAAAGCTAGGATTTCAAGAGGCAATAATAACAGAACCAAGAGTTTAAGATGTCGTGATATCAGAGAGTTGGCACTGAGGACCTTCAGTCGCTGGCCCTAAGGAAGAAGGTTAGAGAGCCTAAAGGAAAGGGGGGGTAGCCATCAACAGTTGTTGAATGCTTTCTCCACTTCAGGACCTGTGCACAGTACTTGACATGTGTTCTTGCATGTAGTTCTCACAGAACACTCTGAGCTTAGTAGCATTACCCATTTCATAGATAAGAAAACTGAAGCACCGGATGGTTAAGTAATTTGCCCAAAATCACACAGTCACAGATCTGATCTCAGTCTGGTTCTGTGCTACTTAAGATAGTTCACCCGTGAAAATTCAGTGCATATTACTGTTTATGGTTCTGAGAAATCCTAAAGAAAAAATTCTCATATAACATTTTTAGATCCATCAGTTTCCAAACTTAACTCTTTTACTCTGCTTTTAACCCCACCCCCCCACAAAGTCTATTGTCACAATTGAGGACAATTTTAGAAATAGTAAATAAGAAACAGATTTTTTTTTTTGCTAGAGCTGAGCTTTCAGTCTGACTTCAACCTCTAATAGCTAATGTTTTTTGAGTGTCTATTCTGTGCTAATTCAGTTCTAAGTGCTTTACATGTGTTAACTCATATCATCTCCCAGGAGTCTATGAAGTAGGTAATGTTATTAGCCTTGTTTTTACTAATGAGGACCTGAGGCACTGAGAGGTTATTTGCTCAAGATTAGATAGCTTCTGAGGGCAGGGATGGCATCTACCCAGGCAGTCTGGCTTCCGAGTTGTACACTTCAACCCACTGTGCATTATTGCCCCTCCTTGTTTAGAACCTGGGCCCTGATAGACTTGGCCCTTCCTAAACTCCTCAAGATTTTTGAGTCAGGTTCAAAATCTCCAGTATTTTTAGTAGGTCCTGATAAGTTTTCCTTGGTCTGCTCCCACTTCCACCCTTGGTTATGTATAACACACAAGACCACAGTCTTCACAATCTAGCCTTGTAGTTAGACAGACCTGGGTTCAAGACCACAGTTCAACTCTAGACTCTGTCACAAACTAGCAGTAAGACCTCAACAAGTTTAATCACTCTGCGTCTCAGTCTCCTCTTCTGAAAAACAGGATTGATGATGATAATTTCCTCATACAGTGGTAATGAGAATTAGATAAAGCAGGATATGCAAAGCTCAGTGTTGCTCTTGTTTTTGTTGTATATTTGTCATTGACCTTATGTTATTGTTAGTAGTATTAGTATTAGTATTTAAATATTCTGTCTGTTCTTAAAAAGTAGTTTTAAATTCCATGTTTCCTATTAAGAATTCCATAATTGCAAAGACTACCCATATTCTAAATCCTCCTTCTTTTGCATCCCAGGGTATCTTGCCTTCAATTATGGTCAATATTTTTTCTCTAATTTTCTTCTCTAGATGGGATTTTTCTTGAGACCGAGGATTATGTCTTTTACATTTGTCTTTTGTTGAAATTAGCATAGCATATTGCAAATGTGTATATATACAGTTAACCTTCATTATTCGTAGATTCCACATTTGTAAATTTTCTAATCACTAAAATTTCTTTGTAACCCCCAAATCAGTACTCATGGCACTTTCACAGCATAGACTTGGGCAGAACACCAAAAAATATGAGTCAGCTAATGTGTACATTCCTAGCTAAAACCGAATGACAGCACTTTGCCTTTTCATTTAGCTTTCTTATTGTAAATAAGTGTCCTATTCGTGATATTTAGTGCCACATTTTTGTGCTTTTTGTTGGTGACTTCACTGTGTAAAATGGCCCCCAAGCATAGTACTAAAGTGCTGTCTAGAGTTCCTAAGTGCAAGAAGGCTGTGTGATGTGCCTTATGGAGAAAATACATTTATAATGTAAGATTTACTCAGGCATAAATTATAGTGCTGTTGGCCATGAGTTTATGTTAATGAATCAATATACAGTTGACCCTTGAACATCGTAGCGTTTAGGGATACCAAGTACCCCCACCCCGACACACAGTCAGAAAATCCGCATATAACTTTTGATGCCCTGAAATGTTAACTACAGTCATCTCCCTGATATCCATGGAAGATTGATTCCAGGACCCCCCACAGATACCAAAATTTGTAGATGCTCAAGTCCCTTATATAAAATGACATAGAACAATGTATACAGTTGGCCCTCTGCATTCACAGATGCCTAAATTCAGATTGAAAACTGCAGTTATTTGAATCTATGGATGCAAAACCTGGGGATGTCGAGGGTCAACTGTGTATTTATTGGAAAAAATCCTCCTATAAGTGGCCACGCAGTTCACTCATGTTCAAAGCTCAACACTGTATAAATTGAATCTCTGCCTAATTCTCAGATTGGCTAGTGAATTAGGTAGTTGAATTTTCTTTATTTTTCTGTCTTACAGCTGATGGTTGCAGAGAAGAATGGAACAATACGATTTTATGATCTTTTGGCCCAACAGGCTATTTTATCTCTTGAATCAGAACAAATGCCATTAATGTCAGCACACTGGTGCTTAAAAAACACCTTCAAAGTTGGAGCTGTTGCAGGGAATGATTGGTTAATTTGGGATATTACTCGGTCCAGGTACTTCCTTAATATATTTATCTATTGCTTACCAAAATATCAGTCACTATTACTATGTGACCCACTGAGCCATTTTTGTATACATCACCCTCACTGTAGAGCAAAAACAAGTGTCTCCTATAGAAGGGCCAGAGCTGTGGTTTTTACAGAACAGAGGTGGGCATCTGTGCTTTGCAGATTTATTTTGATAGTAATCCTGAAAGAAAAATGCAGAGGAGGAAATCTTTGATCTGAGCAATGTTTAAAAAAAAGAAAAAGAACAAAAACACTGTGACCCTTTTGAATGATGATACTCTGTAATAGTTCTAAATCATGTTTCTGCCTTTATCACATTTTATCTGTTTTAATCCCATGCTTTTTTGGAATTTTGTCATAGTTTAAATACATTGGGCATTGTTTCTTTTAAAAAGAAAACATGTTTTAAACTTTAAGTTCCTCTACTTGAGACCAGCACATAATTCATAAAATCCAAAATATTATCTTTTAGTTACCCTCAAGAAAAGAGACCTGTCCACATGGATCGAGCCTGCTTATTCAAGTAATGTACCATTTTTGTTGAAGCTATAATTTGATTTTTTGAGTTTGGTTATTTTGTTCATGCTGTGTCACCACCTAGAATACTTTCCCAATCCTCTCCTTTGCCCTGATTGTGTGTGTGTGTTTGGGGGTCTTATTTTTTTTATGATTCTTTAAATGGCTATTTCCCTTTCCTAATTAAGTTTTTGTTTTTGTCTTTTGGTTTAGGTAGGGGAGTGATTTGGTTTTTCAATATTCTTTTTTAAAAATTTTATAAAACACAAAACATCACTCCAGTACCACTCTAACAATTTGGAGCATATGCTTTTTATTTTTCATTCTGATAGAGATATAAAATGTAGGTGGACCCATGTTTACACGTATAAATTTCATTTTTGTGCTTTAAATGAGAACTTGCTAGATATTATAGATATTATAGATATGCAATTTGCTGTTTTTTACCTAAATGAACATACACATCTACCTTGTTCTTCACCTTATTTTGCACAACATTCCATTGTATAATGTTTAGGATGCTTTCAGTTTCGAGTACTAGGAAAACTTACTAACAGATACTAAAACCAGTACAACATTTATTATATGCTATATTATACCAATCTAAAATATCCCCAATAAAATTGTAGAACTTGGAGACACCATTATTTTATATACTCCTAAGAAAAAAATATATTCAACTAAATATAAGAATGCCATGAATTATAAAATGTATACTGATTTCAGAGATGTAAGTATACATTTTAAAATCAGTGAACTATGGTACTTAACAAGAAATCTGGAGGAAGCAGTCTCAGGATTGGTTTAGTAGCTCATTAGTATTATCAGAAGTTCAAACCTTTCCCTTTGCCTGCTCAATGGCGAGGCCTTGAACTTGTTGCTTCATAGTCGTAAGACGACTACTAGCTTCATATCACATTGTCCAAAGAGGAGAGAAAGGAGCACTCCCTTTTCATTGGGGATTGCTATCCTTGCCTTGAACCAATTGTGTCTCATACCTTGGAGTCTTGACACGCTGTGCCAGAATATAGTTGGGGTTCAGTTAACAAAGAAAAGAGGTAGAATGGCTGTTGGACAAGCAAATAATGTGTGCCATAATTTTTTTTTGTTTATTTGTCAAGGAATTCTTTATTTTTCTTAGATCTCCTCTACTATATTTTCCAGTTTTAGGATCCGTGCTGCCGAAGCAAGCACACTACTGCACTTACTATAATGTTGAGCATGTCACTGGAGCTCCATTAACACTCACTGATTCATTGACTCATTATATTCTAATATCTAGGTTGTCCTGAAACTTTAAATATTCAGCTATCTAAATATTCTGGGTGTTTGTATCATTCCAAGGAGTTTAAACACATAAGTTTATCACTAACTTACAACAAATGTCAATAAGAACATTAAAAGTGTTTTTTAATGTATTATACTGTGAAATACTTTGTATCTACCTGATGCCTTCTTGTATCTCCTACCACACTGTCAGCCCTTTGGCAATAAGAAGGGAATTGCTAACCTGTGTAACTTTGGAACTTAACAAAGAGGCACACAGTAAACACAATATTTACAGAATGAGAAAGTGAAGTTGACTTCCCTAGAATTCCCAGTCTAAATGTAAAGCCATATTATCAAATTTAGGGTTATAAAATTATTGTTTTGTGCAAAAACAAATAACCTGTTTCAGAAAAGCTTGTAGTTATCAATAAGATACTATGCTTATGCTTATACTTTGTTTTTTCTTAGGTGGTCCACAACTAATGAAAACTTGTTTGCAACCACTGGTTATCCTGGCAAAATGGCAAGCCAGTTTCAAATCCATCATTTAGGACACCCTCAGGTAATGTGGAGATATTTTATGGCATATATGTTTTTAAGTTTATGTTTTCCACTTTTTTGGTCATAGCCCTCAGTTGTTTAAATTACCAGAGGTAATAGACTTTTTATCAATATTCATATAAGAAGCATTTTATTTCTTCTGTTATACTTCCTCCTTCATTTAAATATAATAATTTTGCTTGTTTGCTTGGTTTAGACTACAAAAATATTTGAGCCTGGGCTCCACCAGTTTTTCATAGATTACTTATATACTTCATTCCAGCGAGCTACAAACAAATAATGCTTATTTCACCTATGAGGTTTCTCCTATAAATAGACAGTGTTTCAAAATATTTCTTATTTTTGAAGGGTAGTTTTTATTTATTAACTTGATTTTTTGATTCTTTAATTCTTCACCTGTTTTGTAGCCCATCCTCATTGGTTCTGTACCGGTTGGATCTGGCCTTTCCTGGCATAGAACTCTCCCACTATGTGCAATTGGAGGAGACCACAAGCTGTTGTTTTGGGTGACTGAAATGTAAAATAAATTTTCTGGATACTTTATATCCATAAACTTTGTATTTTTAGTACATATTTGGTAGAATTCCTTATTTTTATATCAAATATACTGTAAGCTCTAGAAATGTCCCATTTGTTTTTGTTAAATAAAAGGGTGATGGTTTGAAAAATTATATTTCTACTCTGTTCTATGTGTGTGCAAGTGTGTGTGTGTGCGCGCGTTTTAATCATCTCTTAAAACTAACTCAGCAGCTCCAGAAAAGAGATAACTAAAGAAACAAGGCTTTTGATTTTATCACAGAATTTTCCAAAGTATATCCTACCTTCTATACCTGCATTATATGCTGTTTTCCTAGTTCTCAGAGACACAAACATTTACAAAAGGAGAAAAAGGTCTCTTTTTGATGTTACTCTGGAAGTAGCTGAAAATGTATATGTGAGTAAATGCATTTTTTTAGTAATCTGTTATGTGTAGGAGTCTTACAGTTTCTTCAGGAATTGTAAAGGATCATTATTCAATTTAATATAAAAATGATTTTCAGTTTTTTTAAATTGTGACTGATTATGTTAGTCAACCCTGTTTACTGTGCAAATTCCTTTTGACTGGATGTCTCAACATTCTTAGAACATCTGGTGTGTGAGATAAAGCTTACCTTGAAAAATGACATATTTAATACTTTTAACAGCTTCTACCTTTTTTAAATCTTCACCATTCTTAATCAAGAAATTTAAATGTTTCTGGGATGACATCTAGTGGCACTAGAACTATGTTCACAGTCTCAAAGCTCACTGAAATCATAATTATGTAAGGCAGCCATATAATGTTTCTAATGATGCATCATAATGTAATCAGGAGTATAAGCTAAGGGTTCTGCTTATTAGTAGGCACAGAGTTAAATAAATTTCTACAAACTCTGCATTTCTGTGAGTTAATGCCATCTCTAAAGCTGCACGTCCTCTTATAAAATAGAGCTAGGAATCACTGTCTCATAGAGTTACTGTGAGGATTAAGTAAAGGTGATTAAAAATACCTAACAAGTGTCTGCCACACGGTTTAGGGATTTGTAGGTATTTTTATTTCAAAGATTTATAGTTCTTATTTTTGAGATATTGGAAGTTTATTTTTAATAATGCTAATAATTTTTTTTATTTTTTATCACTAACTTATTTTTATTATTATGGTGACATTGGTTAATGAAATCCAATAAGTTTCAAGTGTATAATTCAACAGTAAATTATATATATAGTGCATTGTGTGTTCACCACCTATAGTTAGATTTCTCTCTATAACCACATATTTGACCCCTTTTACCCCATCATTCTTCCCCCTCCTAATAAATATTTTTGACTTGAGTATTCTATTCATGGGATGTCTTATAAGGATCTGAGGGAATTAAAAAAATGATCTTTAAGAAAGGGAAATGTTGCAGGTAATTTTAAAATTTTTAAGAAAGTTTTATAATGTAAATGTTTGATATAAATTGTTATATGTTTTAAAGTACAGATGAAAAATTACATACCACAGCAATTTCCATATTATATAATACAGTAAAATATTACTACCAAATAATAGAAATAGTTTCTCTTACCCCTTTTATAAGCAGATTTTGAACTAAAAAAAAAGCAAAGGGCAGAGAATTTTGACGTGGTTTCCTTTAATAGTCTCTGCGATGCAACAGAGAACCGTAAAAACATCAGAATGGGCCAAAGAATTTGTCATTTCAGGACATATCTTGATAATAAGGAATACGTCCTAAGATGACAAATTGGACCAATATATTTGAAAATTTTCTTACACTTAGTAAAATTGACTTAGGAATTGAGTGGGTTATTTTAGGGATGGAGATTGAAGAGGTGAGTATATTGGGCTTGGGTTTTTGGCTGTCTAGGATATAGTCTTTCTGGAATAAGGGCTTACCCAAATATGAAAATTGTCTGATGAAATTACTCAATAGAACTATTACGTGTTAAGGGAAGCTGTCTTGGGATAACTCATGGTGGTTGTGTAAATAGTTGTGCCAAAGAGAGACAGATAATGTTCCCCGAAGAGAAAAAATGGTGGTTCCTTGTGGAAATTAATATGGTGACTATGGGTAAGCCATTCTCAAGAAATGAGAGGGATATCTTTACCTTTTATTTTCAGGAATGGTATACATTTTATTCTCAGTAAGCACTGAGAACTGTAACCTTTTCCTTCTTTAGATCTTGCATACAAGGCTATATAACCATTTTACAATGTATACTTTGTTGTTAAAATTTAGTGTATTCAATTACATTAAATAGTGTAATGATATTCTATTTCATTAGCAAAATTTATTCTTTGTAAACTATGTTTAAATTAGACTAAGGCAGGAGGAAATATTTAATGGGGAATTTGTTATTGGCCTTCACTTCTAATTCCTGCTCAATAACATGAAATCTGATTGTGTGTGTGTGTGCCTGTGTGTGTCCCAGTTAGTTTTAGTTTTTCCATGTTTGTTTATAAATATGTCTTAAGATGGTTTTTATTTTGTTGAAGTTAAGTTTTCCTCAGGATTGCTTCACTTACATTGTGAAAAGAAGTTGTATTTATGTTCTAAAACTTGTATTATTTAGGACTGTTGAAGCAAAAGTCAGGATATCACAAATCTGCAAGATGTCATAACTAAATCCTTCTCTTACAAAATGATGGGATCATACGTCCCATTTTATTTTATGATTTGGCTTGTACATTGTGAATATTTCAATGTCTCTTCTATGCCAAAACTCAGAATCGCACACCCATGCACTCCAATTTGTTTCTTACTTTGGTAATTTGCAACTACATACTGACACTGACCTAGAAATGTTCCTATTGCTGTTTTAAATCTCATGTCAGTGGAGAAGAAACTGAAATCTGGTTTGCACATTTGTGTCTGTTTTTTTGTAATTGTCCAAAATCTGACATTATCCCAGAAATGCTGATTGGGAAGGTATGAGACAGTATTGTGCCCAACGCTAATTTCTGAGGAGAGAAAAAGTATGTGTTCCAGATTATTTCCCATGTTTTTCTGTAGCTCAAAAAGTTAAACTCAATTTAACCCAACTGTATGCCATACCAGTAATAGCCTTAATTCTGAACCCAAATACAATTTACAGATAAAAATTGCCATTATGATGGTCTATTTCCACATTTTCCTCATGAGAGCTTGGTCAGGTTCTCAGATGCAGCATTCTGTTCCAGTATATCATCATCAAGCTGTCAGTGTCCTCAGGAACAGGAACAGGAGAGAACACTCCGTTTCTTTAATCTAACACCTTGCTGATTCAAAAACGTTTATTTTAACAAGCATTGGAAAAGATTTTCAAAACAGCTAACATTTGTTTCTAATTATATATTTAAAGAAATAGGCCCTTTAAACAATAGGTACTTTTCTTAATATTAACATGACTTTAATGTATAGCAACTATTTATTAGCTAAACACAGTAACAACAAAATAATTAGGATGTCAGCTTTGAGGATCTCATTTCACTAAAGGAAAAATGAATACACATTGGATGACATAACCATTACTCAAACTCAGCATAACCAATTTCTTTTGTATGCATGGACACAGCCTTCATGGGAAATACAAAAGCATTGAATCTACTTTCTGACCTTTTCAGCTGTTCTTTGAACTACCTTAGTAAAAACAATCATTGCCCTTATGTAGGATCAAGTTACATTGGCCTGGAAATTTCTTTGTATCAGCTTATTTCTGTTTATGTCTTTGTTATATAGCTATTTGCCTTCTCAACTAATTTTTAACAGAATACTCAACCTTGGGACTTGTAACACTTACATAAAAATTTATAAAATCCATATGAACCACACTAAGTTGAAGGGGAGGCCACCAGGTTTCTCAGCCTTTGCAAACAATTTGAGTAACCCAATAGATTTAAAGGTGTATGAAATAAGCGTTTCTCCCAACTGCATTTTTTAGTGCTGTATTGAGTTCAGGGCCTGTTTCCTTAGTTTGAGGTTAAAGGCAATAAATGCTGCTGGTATCTTTGCTTCTAATGGTGGTTAAACACAAAACTTTGATCTTTTTTTTTTTTTTTATAAACACAGCTGTCCTATCACTGAGCCAAATCCAGAGATTAGACTCTAGCTGAAATTAAGGTTAATCTCTGCAACCATCTCAAATAAGAGCTTTCTAATACTGTTTTAGGAAATCTCTATTTTTGAAACAGTGTATAAAGGAAATAAGCCCCAGACAACGAACCCCTAAAATAAGCCAGAGGCAACTAGTGATAAATTATGCCACAGTAATAAAGAAGATAGACTCTCTAAATAAATTTATTCATTTTGGTTCATTTTTACTTAGACTATAATTGTAAGAAATGACTTTCTTAGTTGACTTAAGTTTAAACCAGATCAATATGTTATTTTTTAAAGATCTTCCTTCTTCCATCTTTTCTTAATTTAATGTTTTCTTGGTTAATTGCTAGTTCTTTCTTCTACTAGTATGAAAACTAGGTAGCTATTTATTACAGATAAAATAACTCCTTATAATTATTGTATAATAACTTACTATGGTTTCCAGCTTACAAAAAAATTTTTTTTTCATTAAGATTTAGACTCTGGAGTTTTATATACCTTGCCAAATGTTCTGTAGGGCTGATTCTCCTGAGAATTGGACACTAGCGCCTCAAGCTATGTTGTGAACAGCCAATGATGCTTCTCTCTCCAAACTTCCTGTACCAAGGAGAACATCTGTGTGTGTATCCCTCACTGAAATCTATGGAGCTCTAATAAGATTTCCCCGTTGCTTGACGTTGAGCAAGTGTATGATCTGGTCATATATACAGCTGCTTCAGAGATCTCACCCCACAAATACTTTAAGCCCCAAGCCATGGAGCAATTCTGGAATTTTTTTTTTTTGGTGTTTTTGACCCATTTCTTTTCTAATCATTCCACTCACCTGCCAGATAACTAAGATGTGTTCACATGTGTTTAAAATTTTTTACAAAACCCTAGCTCATTGCTTCCCAACTTATTGATAGCAAATAACTGGGAGAATATAGAATTATTGCAAGAGTTTCTCAATGTTATATACCTATTAAAACTATCAAAATCCTCTTTTTCCTTTGAAGCTATGACCTCCTGGGGTCCTGAGATTATAGATCACTCCAAAATCAAATTTCCTCACATAATCCTAGCAGATACTGACTTGGGATGTTTTGCAATCAGCTTCTTCCCTGAAACAGCATCAAGTAGTAAGAGCAGTGAGCTCGCCAAAGAACCTTACGCTTGAATGTGGTTCCATGGTGTAGTGGTTAGCATGTCTGCTTCACACTCAGAAGGCCCTGGGTTCATTTCCCAGTGTGAGCCATGGTCAGCCATACTACCCTGAACAAATCCAATGTCTGATCTTGGAAGCTAAGCAGGGTTGGGCCTGGTTGGTACTTGGATGGGAGACCACCTAGAAAGACCAGGTGCTACAGGCATAAGTAAAAATAATAAGAAGAACTCTTACCTCCAATTCAGAGAGTGAATTTTGAAGATCTCATTCAGAAATTTTGAGAGGATTTAAAAGTTCCCACATCTATCAAGTTGTACCTGTCATCTTGGTATCTATTATGTGACCCCAGGTTTGGCTCAAGTTCTGATGAAAGCCAAAATACTTTAACCATTCCTGCCTATGTCTTATATAAGAGGCAAGACTTTCTAAGGCAGAATATATTATGGGAAACCTAATAGAACATAGCTCGGGAACTAAAAGGGAGTGAAATACTATCTTTGAATAAAAATATGGGATTTTAAGATGGATATCCCGATATAGTTCACTATTTCCATTTAATATTCCCATTTTAAATCCTCAATGTGTGTGTGTTCGTTCAATGAATATTAAATATCCAACCACAATCATCTGGGGTGCCTCACTTTTTTTTTTTTTTCATTTAAAAAGAGCTTCTCATACTGGAAAATACTATGAATCACTTTCCTAGACTGACTGGCTCACACCTTCTGGCCCAGTCATTTTCTAAAGGGTAGTAGCAAAGGTTCTAACATGACCATTTTGGACTTGAGAAACAAGGCAACAGAAAGAAATGTTGATGTTGAACTTCCAGAATAGTGTTGAGTGATTTTATGTGGTTGATTCAAAAAAACCTGACCGCGCTAAGAAGTCCAGGTGCTGAGTCATTTACTGAAACAGCCAGGGGAGGTTAATTAGAAGCAGCTGATAGTGGCATCATTTGCTGGGGTGTTTTTGTTTGTTTGTTTTTTAATAAATGGAGAAGGTTATTCTATGAAGAGGACAGTGCTATAGAAGGTGTACAAAGTTAAGGAAAAGACTTATGACTGAGACCTACCTCTAATACCCCCACCAATGAGAGAAAAATTTTACTTCATGAATTCAAGATAAAATATCTTGGCTCTATAAAAATGGTAATGGTTAGTCCTAAGAAGAGTGACCATGGGTGATATTTTTTTCCTCATATGCTTTTTTCTTTACTCCATTTTCCATGATAAATATTTCACTTTTATAACAGCTTCTTAACTTAAAAATAATCCAGCTATTAACTGTCTTTCATATGCATGGCTCTGTAATAGTTGTAAAGGAATATAAAGAAATGGAAACTGGCCTCTGACCAAAATAGAAATTACAGAGGTTGGCAATAAACATGATCACAATAAGATAAGGTAGCATGTGCTAGATATCAAACTAATGATGAAAGCAAAGTGTTATAAGGATTAAAAGAAGAGAAATGGCATCATAATCTTCTAAGGTAGGAAAGCTAAGACACTTGGATTTTTCAGGGCATCGGTTCCTCTGAAGAGGGTGGTGTGTTTCAGGGATTACTGAAACAGGAGATATGATGGAGAGTATACATGAGGAATATTTAGATTTCCATCTCAAAATGTTCTCCCCCTGGGCTGCATAGCCAGGCAGAGCTACTCCTTCCCCTCTGATTAATGCAGGGAGGAGGTCAAAGAACTAAAATGTTAAATCAAGCTGTGTCAGAGACTGCAATATGCTGATCAGCCCTGCAGCCAGGCCTTGAGGAAACCTGCGGAACAGGATGATTTCTGCTGGGATTGCTAACAAACTATTTCTCCACACCGTGAGAGGAAGAGAGTCTTTGAGTGGCATCCTACACAAAATAAAATCATTCATTCCCTATGGCTAAAATCATGGGGAACCTATGGAGTACAGGCTGGGAACTGCCAGCAGGCCTTTCATGCTATATATTCTTAACCTATCACACTACATACTCATCCTTTCTCACTGTATATCCATACCATCAAAGGAAAATGGGGAAACAAAGTTTCATAATTCATAGAAACTAAGAATGCTATATAAGCTGAATTTCCTGAACACTCAGGGTCCCCCTCAGTGTCTTTCTCTCAGTCTCTCAGTATCTTTTCTTGGTCCTTCTCAGTGTCTCTGTCTCTCTGTCCCTCTGAGTCTCTCAGGCACTCTCTCTCTCTGCCTCTGAGAGGGAACCATGCTGTGTCTATGGAGCATGACCCCTTCTCTAATAAACTTTCCTTTTGATTCTGACTCTGGCATGCATTTGAATTATTTCTTGAACACAGACAAGAACTCAGTGCAAGGCCTAAGTTCTTCCTTCTCGGGGGAATTTGCCCTGTCCTGCCTGTATCGGGATTACTTCTAGAGAAAATGAATGAGACCCTAGACTCAGGATAGAGTTGCCTTGCTGAAATGATTACCTGAAAGTCCACATATGAAAGGTGAGTGTTCTGTGTTTTCTTAGATGCTGTAAGAGTCTTTTTAGCATCCATTCATCATGGGGCCATTTATATTAACTATATTTTCTTTTCTGTATTCTTGAAGCTCTGGCATTTGTGGTCATAGAGACCCTGGGAGATACTACCTCTTCCGTGGCTAATTCTTAAAGATAATAAACAACTTACTTGGAAGCATGTTTTTTATAAGCAAACCAACCAATCCTGAGCCCATTGCAGACCCCTTCCCCCACCACTGGAAAGCAAAGTGTTCCTATGCAATCATGCGTAAGCTGAAATGGCATAAGGGGAAGAAGCAAGTAACATTAATTTATCTGAAAAAAAATTTTTTGAAGGTTCTTAGGCCCAAAATTCAATGCACATACAATGTATTTACTTCTTTTATTTATTTTAGTTTATTTTACAAATAATGTATTTTGTTTGTGATGATCGAAAGGTTTGATTATGTCGAGTTTTACGCTGAGCATAACACCCTTATGAGCTATTCTGAGCTATTCTCTTAGGCTATTCTGATACCTTTGAACACATCTTGCTAACTTGCACACAAAATAATTGAGATGAAGCACAGATGCTCACAGATACAGTTCAAAGCTATGGCGGCTTGATGCTACGATGCTGAGTGTCAGCTTAGTAGGATCATTCTCCCTGCTTGTGTGGGTGCTGCCTCTATAGTATCTCCCTGTGAAACGAACAATGAACACTATTTTCCCTTTTTGTCTTTTTTTGTAAAAGTTAACATTTTCTTTGGATTTCTTTCAGTTAGCAAAAACAGGTACTAAAGTAGGTAGCTCTTTGGTAAAAGTGAAGTGGCATAACGAACTTTTGAAAAGCAGGGGCACCTCTACCCCCAACCACAGTATGTAACTTCATACACCAAAGCCTGCCACAGTCATTCACATTACCAGTCTTCGGCTGTTTCCCCTGCCCTGCCTTGCCCTTCCCACAGAAACCCCAATAAAGACTCTGGCCTAGGCTTTCCCCTGGCTCCTGCTTCTGTCTGCCTCCGAACCAAAATCTAGTGTTTCTGCTATGGCCCTTTGTAGCACAGCATGTCCTCTTCTCTTAGGAAATGTAAGAAAAAAATTATTTTGAGGGCATTAGCCTCTCTGTGTGTCCCTTGCACATATTAAAACCCATGGATACAAATGCAACTGAGACCTTTTCCCAATCCCCCAAAGCAAGCATGATCATTAGGCTACCTGTTGTTTTATTAGGGACCTCCTAACTGTAAATATCTTTAGATCTCTTCTCTTGAAGTAGTCACCTTTCTGGAGGGGAATCCAGTTTCCTGCCTAGAGGATATAAGTCTACAACCCAAATTTCTGAGTGACATTCCAAAAGCTAGAATGATTAGAAGTAACTTGAAACAATGAATTCTTAACACAATGGTAATAACTAGGCTAGAATTCCTTCACTTAACCCAGTACTAATAGACCATTGATCTCATTCCTGAAGGGTGTGGTAGGGTAGGGCAGGGATAGGGGGCATTTAATTTTTTCTTCCTTCTATTATGAACCAACACAATACCCCTCTAACTGTTCCATCCTAAAGCAGAGCAGGAAAAAACACAAAAGAAAAACAGGAACACATTTCTTATCATTTACCCTACCTAAGAACTTATCCATGATAAAATTAACTTACTTCCTAGTAATCTGCTATGAAAACCAAGATAATTATTTTAAAATTCTTAAGATTGTTTTTATTGAATGGATATATGCAAGTGGCATATATAGTCTCTGCCCTTCGAATCAGTATCCATTACAATCTACTTGTTTTGTGTCTAAAATTCACTACAGTAAATAAAATCTGCTAATACATTTCCAATGAAAGAAAGCCTGGAGGAAGGAGTATGTATTTCAGGGGATTTCTGACAGTTGGACAAGACTTATAGCTACAGATTGTTTTTAACAGTCCTAGAAATTCAGTTATTATATTGTGACTGGAATGCAGTCAGGAGCTAGAAATGATTAATGAGCAAGGATCCCAGGAGGCAAAGAAAAACTGTTGCTCTCCTTCCTGTTAATTAGAAATAGCATCTTCTAGCAATATATTTGTCTCTTTTCCTTTAAAGAAATCAAACTTTGAAAGACAAATGTTTGTCAATTGGCCAACTGAGAACAAGTTCATGTATAATTCTATTATATTTGTATAACAGATAACATACATAACCATGAAGTGACTGTCTAATTTGATTTTGTCTTTCTCCTCTGGCTGGGAACTTCTCCTGACTCTGGACAGGAATGCTAGGCTCTACACTAGTTGGTTGGGGATTCTGCTCAGGGAAGCTGGTTGAAAGAGTTTACCCAGAATTGTGAGTCCCACTTAAATCAAGGGTTTGGAGAAGATTAAGTAAGCTGTGGAAGCACAAGGGTCATTAGGTTCCAATGTCATTCAATAAATACTTATTGAGAGTTTACTATAGGTCAGACATTGGGCTAATGCCTTGATAGTGAACAATGAAGAATCTCTGCCTTAAATTAGTAAAATAGTCTAGTAGGCATTCAGACAAATAGGCAAATATAATATGTACTAAGATGAAGTGAAGAAGAGGATGCTATGGAAGTATATATTTGGATGGACATAGTAGGGGATATCTATTGGATGAATAGGTGGATGGTTGGCTCTCTTCAATGACTGGCTCCATCTTAGATCAACCTAGATCACAGTCCTCAAAACTGTGTATTAAAATGATTAATAAATATTCATTGAAAAGTAGAGTGGCTAGTATTAATTGAGGAATCATTAAAAAAGAAAAAAGATAAATCTTGTCTGGCTAACTCCACTCAAAGACCTGCTAAAAGCTACCTACTCTGGTTTTCTCAGAGGATTTAGGGGCACCTTTTAACTATATTACTAAAAGCACTTTGCTTCTGTGTGGGGGTGTGCACGCCTACATGTACGCAGAAACACAACTTTCTCAGTATTGTTTGCACGTCTACCTAGATGCAGCACTTCCAGACTCGCTGTCTGCCCTAGGCTAAAAGCTTCTTGAAGGCAGAGACTATTTTCTTCTTTTCGGTACTGAGCATCTTGCTTGATACCTAGTGGAAGGGGTTCAACTTTTGGTTTGGGGACTTATTCCACAACGCATAGTTGGTAAATTGCACAAAATCTGAACGAAGATCTTCAAATCCCATGCAAAGTTCTTTCCAGGTGTCCTTTTTTATTATGTCAAGTGGATGTCATTTCTATTGGTTTCTGACTCACCTGTAGCATTTGACATTTTATTTCACGGTTTAAGGCCTTTTGGAAACAGTCTTGTCTTCTCCTTCAGGACACAAAGGACAGCAGGCTTACTCTGAATCAATTTTGTATTCTCTGAAATGTATAGCAGAGTTATCTGGTATTTAATAGCATAAAAAAATATTATACACACACAGACCTGATTAACGAACGACCTAGCTATCTACAGAACAAACAGGACTAAACAGTGATAACCTTAAACAGAGGCAATTTTTTACTTTTCTTTTTTGCTCCGTTTTTAAGATTTTACTACTAGAACTGCGCCATAGTCCCTCCACCTTGCGCCCCCGCGTCTGACGTCACAAGCCGGACCTAGAACTACCAATCCCAGAATGCCCCATGCGAGGGGCGTGCTCTTTGAGAGCCGCCAAGTGATTGGTAAGCGTAGGATTTTCCTTCCGGCGGGAAGGACCCCGGAGGCGGGGATTTGGGGGGGTCTTATTTAAACACTATTACCGGGTTGGGCAGGCCACGTCGGGGAGGGGTTTGTGGATGACCTCCTGGGTACCCCGCCCGCTGAGGAGATGGATGAGGACGGGCTTCCTCTCATGGGGTCAGGCATAGACCTGACCAAGGTTTGTAAAAGATGGAGTTGAACTTCCGGCAACCTGGGAGGAGGATGGGGAAAGGACTCCCGATTCCCAGGGAGATCCCTATCTCTCTATGCTAACCCTGTCCCTGACCCCAGGCTTCTCTTCTGCCGGCTTCGGGAGGGAGAGTCTCATAGTTCATCTTGAAAAGGGGTCCCTCCCGAGCTGTTTAAGGGGATAATGTACCTCTCCCAGCCTTCGCTTCCCGTGTTACGAATCTGTGTGCTCAACGGTGACTCACTCGCGACATAGGTCGGTTGCGACCTCTAACCCTACCGATTTTATTTGGCCCCAAGTGTTTTAGTGTGTTTCTGTGTGTTGTCTCTACCAGAAAGTTCATATTCGTGAATCCAAGCCCATTTTCAAACTTTTCCGCAGCCTTTGCGGACTTAGGACACCCCACCCCCGCGGTTTAGGAAAACAAGTTAATGACTATTCGTAGTACTTCAGGGGACTCATATCACACAGCAAAACACCCTGTTGTTATTATTCTCAAAGAGATTGCACAATGTACGTTCCTCCTGTTTGAATCATATATATATATATATTTTTTTTTAATTTACATAAAACAGGTGCCAGCTATTCAACAGAAAAGAACGGTGGCATTTCTAAACCAGTTTGTGGTGCACACTGTACAGTTCCTCAACCGCTTTTCTACAGTTTGTGAGGAGGTAGGTCCTGTGATACTGGTTTAATGAGTAGCCTAAAAATCACGTTGCACTTTTGAAGACAGCGAATGAGTAAAACAAGAATTACAGTCTACTATCCCATACCATGACCTTGTCACCCAATTATTATGTTAAAATACTTTAAATCCTCTTTAATTCTGTTACCATCAATCCTGCACCCTACCTCTGCTGAATTTGTTTTCTAGAGGCCTTTGTGAAATCACTCAGTAAGGCTCATTTGAATTGAAGAGAACAAAGGAATTCCAAAATTTTACAGTTGAAAGCATTATTTTGGCATTGGCTGTTTCTCTTATCCCAAAGATTTAGATTTTTGAATATACATTGTTCCTGTTTATATTAAAATTATTATGCTACATTTCTTGATCCAAAAACTGGGTAAGAAGGTAGCCTAGATACATAACTTTGGCATCAAATACCATTATGAAATTAAAAATATTTTCTGCAAGTGACTTGTGAAATGAGGAATAAGTACCCAGTTAAGGATTAGATGCCAGATCCAGAGATCCCTGTCTTAAAAAAATAAAGTTGAAAAGAGAATGGAGAGAAAAATGGGAAGCATGAGTTGAAATTGGGTTTCAGAAAGGAGAAAGGTGTGAAATTAGATAATTCACAAGTGAGCCAATTAGGTAAATAGTATTCAGTTTATTCTATCTTGTATTTAATATAAAGTATAGTCTTAGCAAGCAGAGTTTTTGTTAGATGTTTTATTATTAAAAAAATGCATGAAGACAGGAAAACTTTTTACTTGTAGGTTCTAGCTGCTGTTTTTGTCTAGTTATCAAAATCTTTCTTTTCACTAAACTAAGACAAAAAGAAGTGAAATGACGATAAAGGGACTCAGTTCAGTGTATTTTATCTAATAGGCTGAGAGTCTAGGTGCTTGCTCCAGGAGTTTTATCTTGTATTGCCACGTCTCTAAATGGGTATAGAATTGACTGACTGAAAAACAAGTAAGCCAAGGATTTAGTCCTTCACTTTTTATATCAGGATAGGTTGGAGAAGTATCTGGAGAGAGACTTTTCCAGGATTGTTACAGAGAGGAGAAGATACTCCATCCCCATAAACCTCATTACCAGATTTAAAAATGAAATAAACAACCAGCAAACACACCTGTGAAAGCAACTTGACTGAGCTGCTCTTGGCCAAGGATAGCCCCTCACCTTTGTAGTTCCTAATAGTTTTTACTGCCTGTGGAGTGAGTGGTATTTACCTGGGACAAGACGAGATCAAATACAATAATCGTCCCTTGTTTATTGATTGCTTATGAATTATCAAAGCCTCATGAGTCATTCTTTTCTTCCCTTCG
The DNA here is from genome assembly GCA_004027375.1 of Macroglossus sobrinus. Taxonomy (NCBI): domain Eukaryota; kingdom Metazoa; phylum Chordata; class Mammalia; order Chiroptera; family Pteropodidae; genus Macroglossus; species Macroglossus sobrinus. The sequence continues at coordinate 142,687 of PVKZ01002703.1, forward strand.
GTTCCTTTCTCAGCTTCCCCTCAATTGTTTTAACTCTGTCACTCACTTTTCCCTAGTTCTTCCTCTAATTCTAGAGATGTTTGTTATCCAAAAACTCATGACATTTAAATGTAGTTTACTGCCTTTTTCTCCTTAATGGATGATAATGTAGATTGTAAATCATTTTTTACAATTCATATTTCAGCAGTTTGGATATATTTGTAGACTGCTTGGTACGATGACAAAAACTAATATTTATTCTGTGTGTGTTCCATGCTAGGCATTGTACTAAGTGCTTTACATTTAACCATCAAAGCCCAGCACTTTGGGAGAAGTCCAGTTATCTGCCTTTTAGATATATAAAACCAAGATGTAGAGAGGTTTAAATCATTTGCTTAGTCATTTATTCAATCATTCAACATATATTTGAGTGCATAGTATTTATAGCTACAGTAGCTGCTCTGACTTGCCTAACTCTAATCTATTAACTGGAGAAAATAAATGTGTCTCACTATTCTGTTATAGGGCATCTTCTTATCTGAAAAAGAGGCATGTTCACATCATTCTTAAGTGAGACTGCAGTGTATATAGCTATTTCTAAATTTATTTTTTAGATTTGTATTCTCTGCTATGCCATGTTCAATTGATGTCATATCTTCTTGATATGAGAAAGTCCATGGATATAACATGTATTCAAACATAAAGTGCTATTTTCTCCCAATTTAAGATTTTTGAAATGGGTTATAATTTGTGAATAGCACCTAATTAGGTCTGTAGTCCTTGTTTTGTTAAAGCCTTAAACAAGAACAAAAATGACTTGTTTCTCAACAAAAAATGAACCTCAGCTGTTATTTTTTGAACTGGAAGTGAACTGCAATGGGGTGATGGATACCTGGGTTTTTTGGTTTTCTACATAATCTGGTTTGAATAAATTTAAACTGTAACAACTTCAATCACTGCTATACTGAAACCGGAATTAAATTTGAAAAAAATTGCTGGGGCTTTCATTATCATTAATACTTGTTTTAGAGTTCTCTATTAAAGAGAAAAGTGAAAATTTTAACTTTTAAAAACAATTTTTGGATACCTAGCTACGTTGTAACTCTTGTAATGACTAGAACTAGGGTAGGAGAGAAATTAGAAGACAAAGAAAGGGAAGTAGTTGAATCATTTACTTAGGGTCATCTGTACTCTTCCTTCACAAATCCCAGCAAGCATTTCTATTCTGGCCGTAATCAGCAAGATCTTGTAGTGGTCTGTTGGGACTGCAAATTTATATTGGGAATAGGGGTGGAGGAGGCATTCAATTGCAAGTTCTATGCTTATTGTAAGTAAAACTGAGCAGAAATTTAACTTTATGTTGAGTTTTAAAATCAAAGGTACTCTATAAATAAGAGAATCAGTTGTATTATTTTGACACAGACTTGTAACATACCTAGAGAACTGGGTTATTAATCATTTTTTTAATATTGTAAAATGTTCCTTTTTTGTAAAATCTTAAGTATAGACAACACTGCTGAGAATTTTCACATAATCTAAAAAACTTTACAGTGCTTTTCTTCTACATCCAATTTTAAGCCCACCGTTGGTCTTAACCTTCAACTAAATAATATTTTGCTTAAAACCCTATTTACTGCTACAACTTTTACAACTGCTTTTACAACTTTTACAACTGCTGGGCTTAAGTGTCAGATGAAGCTTAGTAAAACCAGTGATTACTTCCCTTTCTGGCTTCTAGGACCCGTACAATCCATTGCGATATACCACGAGATCTATTATTTTTAAATACTGTTTCTCTTTTAAAGAACTGGATATGCAAACTGGATATTTTACAAACCTGAAAAACCACAGTATTTTCTTTTTGTTTCCATGTTTAACTAGTCACTCCATATTTCTTACTTTCGTCTTCTTTTCCACTTTAATAAAATGCACTGCCTTAGGCATAAATGGGTGATAAATCAAGAAGTTTTCAGCTTACCTTACAAACTTCAGGTAGCTTGTAAATTCCCCTATTGTCCCAAACCAATATATTTCAGGTTTGCTTTAAATCCTTATAAAGATAAAAGGGTGGCTGAATGCATAGGAATCTGTTACCTTTCCATTTTCTCTCTGTGAAAACTTTCAGAGGTGGACACAGTTACTGTCATTGATCATGTTACTTCTGTCCATAGTCATCTACACTTTAGAGGAGTGGTTCTCAACCAGTAGACATTTGGCAATGTCTAGAAATATTTTTAATTGTCACAACTGGGAAGTACTAGTGGCATTTAGTGGATAGAGGTCAGACAGCCCTTCACAACAAAGAATTGTCCAGCCCAAAATGTTAGTAGAGCTAAGGTTAGAAATTTGCTTTGTAATGATCTGGGGATTGTAGAAGGAAAATTCAGAAGACATAAATATCTCAGAAATGAACTTCAGCAGCCCATAAATGAAACCAGATGTATTTTGTCAAGTGACAATGGCTTTCTAAAAAGTACATATTTATGTATGTTATAGGAATATTACATGGGAACAGACTCAAAAGCATTTATTCTCCAGACTATCTTTATAAAGCAGAGATTCTTAATTGTGCCATGTACCCTTTGGCAGTCTAATGAAACAAAATTAATGTTTTTAAAATTATAAAATGTGTGGGATCACACAAAAAAAAATTACAGACTTCAGAAACCTCAAAATTCTGATATAGTAATATGCCCTTTATTAAAGCACTAAATTGTATAATCCAGTTAACATATATAACATTTTAGACTCTCAAAAACCAGCTCTAGAGATGATGGATAATACCTTTGTGAATAATAAGATAACAACATGATTTGTCTACAACAAAGATCTTCCCTAGCCAGGAAGAAAAGACTTTGTCAATCAGATTTTGAGAAAATCATTTACATAATGGTTTTAAATTTGGGGTACATGAACTTAGATGGCAAAAGAACTATATTTTTATTTACCTCTAACTTAAACTTCACCTTTTCTTTAAATTTATTGAACAAAAGTCATGGTAGGACCTATGGCTCTCACTAATAGAAATCAATCACAGATCTTTTTTTAATTAATTTTTTTATAGAAGTAACATTAGTTTACAAAATTGCATAAGTTTTAAGTGTACAACATATATAATTGGACATCATATATACTGCATTGTGCTCACCACCAAAACTGGTTTCTATTCATCTTCATACAACTGACCCTCTTTACCAATTTCACTCTCTATCCTCCATCCCCTCTGGTAACAACCAGTCTGCTGTCTGCCTCTATGAGTTTGTTTTTGGTTTGTTTTGTTTCAGTTTTTATGGTATAGTATTTGTATATAACCTCCACACATTCTCCTGTATACTTTAAATCATCTCTAGATTACTTACATAATATCTAATACAATGTAAATGCTATGTATTTAGTTGCTATACTGTGTTATTTAGGGAACAATGACATGAAAAGAAAGGTCTGCATATGTTTAGTACAGATACAACCTTTGTAGGCCCAACTACATAGTATACATCAGCAACAACATAACTTTTTATTTCCTTAATGTTTTTGATCTGCTTTTGGTTGAATCCAAGAATACAGACCTACGGATTAAGAGGGCCAATTGTATAACTTTTTTTGTCCAAGCCTATTTAATCTTCCTTATCAACAAATAAACATTTTCATCCTTATTCCTTTATTTACTAACACTTGCATTTCAGTTCTTAGCTTATCCTGTATGAATCATTGAGCACCCAGTGAAGGAAGATTTAGTTTTATGATCTAACCCTGAAAAAAATTTAATATCATTTTTAAATAATTCCAGATAAACAGTATCTGTTTTAGGAAATTTGATCAGAAAAATTTGGTTTCCAGTGTTTAGCATAGTAGCATCTTAGTGAGAAAAGAATTGATTATTTATTAACTTTGAATAACAAAAATTCTGTCTATGAAATATTTGGGAATTTTCCATCTATTTTTTTAATGAATGAATTTTATTGTTTAGAGCAGTTTTAGATTCATAGCAAAATCGAGCAGAAAGCAGAGTTCCAGTATACTTCCTGCCCCTCACCCGCCATGCTCACACTCTTCCCCACTATCAACACCTCCCACCAGCGTGATATGTTTGTTAAAATTGATTTATCAGAATCTACCTTACCCAGAGTCTGTCATGTTTTAGCAATGTAAAGCTCTTTCAAAACAATGTAAAATTTAAAAAAAATAGTATCTGGAGTTGAAATGTTTGAGTTCAGATTATTTTTCTTATATGAAGACTTAGTTTTCTCATCTTTAAAATTGGCATAATAATAGTTCCTATGTAATAGATTAGGTGTAAGATTGCAAATGGTGTGTTGCATATACAGTGTAGCATAGTAAAGTAAATGTTCAAAATGTTTACAGTGATTATTGCTTAAAAATATATTTACATAAAACATGTTAAAACATTAATTTTTATTCATCTTTTTGTTTTATGTGTTCATTTACTTTCATCAAACCAATGTATGCATTTTAAAATAAGTTAGAAATTATCATTCACTTTACAGGTTAATTTGCTGTAGGATTTCTGCAACTAGTAAGCAGAAAGACATTAGATTTGCCAAAATTTAATCTCCATGATTTTTTAAGAAAATACCTATAATTTGGAGAGGAATTCATCCATCCAGGTGTTTTATGAACCTGTATTTACATTTACAATAAAGCCTTATGTGAACAAAACCTACAAATCAAGACCAAACTTAGCTTTGAATGCCATTAAAACTAGATTATGCTTTATTTCTAAATGATATCTTTGTAGATCCCAAGATACTCATCTTAAAAATAAGTGTTTTGTGAAGAAGCAGTAACTACTCTGTGGTTGCTTTCAGTTTTTTCTCTTTCTAAATGTGGGCAAAATGACCATTCTCGGGATGTTAAAAATCTGCTCATGAGTTAGTCAAGATCTTGATAACAGAAAAGCAGTCAGAACGCTGTGGGTCTGCCAGCTAGTAAACTGGCCAGCTCAGCTGCTCTTGGACTGTGTCACTGAAGATGATAATGTTTAGGATTAGGGTGTTTTAAATAAATGTTCTTGTGGATCATATTTTATGATGTTGCTTCTATATGACTCTGTGTGTGTGTGTGTGTGTGTGTGTGTGTGTGTGTGTGTGTATTTATATATAAATTATATATATTTTATATATATATTATATATATAATTGTACAGAGTAACTAGAGCACAATAAACTCTTGGTTCTGATTTATCTGGGATTTTGATGGTAGATTGATTCTTTTTTTTTTTTAATGAATTTTTTTGTTTTAATTTCTTCCAACATGAACTGCTCATCTTCTGATTTCATCTCCTTTTACTTTCCAAACTTGAGAAGTCTGAATTTAGGACAAGTTGTATATACTTTTTTGTGTTTAAGAAATTTATAGAGGCAAATCCTATGCCAGGATGTCTTGGACTAATTTTTATCCTAGTTTTCTATGAAGAATTTTTTTATTCATCAACGAATAATTGTTAGGCTCCTGTTAAAAGTCATCTACTAATCTGGGCACTGGGGGCACAGCAGTGAACAAAAACTCTGTCCTGGGAGGAGTTTACATTCTGATCCCAGTGATTGATTATGGCTCTGATAATGAGTTTGATAAAGCTGAAAATGGAACTTCATCTTTTCTGTGAATACAGTTGTATAAAATTAACTGTGAAACATGCTAATGAAAATAATAGACTCCTTGAGTTCCTATTCCTACTCACGTAAATTAGAGATTAGTATATTAGAAAATGACAAATGCTTCAATCATAGGTTTTAGTTTCAAATCTACTCTTTGTTATCCTTGTTAGGAGTTTATTTTAATCAGACTTTATTCTTTTATTTCTGATCTTTTCCAGAAACTGGCAGACCTTTCTCTTCGTATCCAACAAATCGAAACAACTCTCAATATTTTGGATGCCAAGGTTTGTATTTCTGAATAATTTATAGTATAAATTTTGCTGGACATTTATCAACTTTCTCAGTTATACTTTATACTTAGGAATGAATTAAATTTAGCTTCTGTATCTTGAGTTGGTACAGTGTTTTTTGTTTTTTAATTCATTATAATTGCAAAGGAAATGATATTCATTATGAATCATTAACTGAATCTGTTTAAATTTACACATGGATTGAGATTTTTTTATTATACTAGTCAAAAGCATAATGTGAGTAACATGTTAACACATTGAGCTGTTATATAGTTTACTTCATTTGATGGAAAATTTTCAGTTATCTTAATAGTAATCATTTGATGACACAGTAAATTATATAAAACTTTAGATGTCTCCAAAGCAAAATTTGTAGAAAATATTTGCATATTTCCTTTTGCAAATACGTTAAATGCTAAAGAAGAATACCAATTTCGATGTCAGAAATTACAAAAGATAACTAGCAAAAATAGAAGTGTGTTTTGTTGAAAGCTTGCAGATTTTATGTATTTTTCTTGTTTATAAAGTAATGGAGACGTTAGTATATTTTTGTGACTTTATTCTTTTATCAAAAAAATTGATCTGAAAAAATATTTATGAGGAAGTAAAATGACCAATACCTTTAGCATGAGGATCAGAATGTCAAAGTGTACTTTCTACATCTTGGGACTTCAGCCACCGTAATATTCTCACAACATTTCTCTAGTTTGGAAAATTTAGGATACCTGGCCTTGAACATATTCAAGATATTCTCCTACCAGCCATACCCACTTGAAAATATTTGGGCCATAGCCACCGTGCTAAGTACTGTTGTCCATCAACAGTTCTCAATGAGTATCGCTGCTCGGATCTTATTACCATTGGTTTTTTTCATTATTCTTTATTATGATTATGTATCTTGTTTTAGTATTTGGGAAATTCTTGAGTTACGAGTCTAAGGTCACAAGTGAAGTTACCATATGGACAAGTTAACCTTAATTATTACATGGTCACAGAATCAGTCTCCAAAATTAGCCCAACATGTGACAAATGTATATCATTGTTATCAAGATGAAATCAGAAAAGAAGGTTTGCATGGATCTCGCAACTCCAACCTGAAATGCTTAACCACTGACAACACAACATCTTTTGTGTATGAAAAATAACATATTTTAATAACATTCAGTGATAAACATTTAAAGAAAGAAAAAAAGAATGAGCTATATCAGGCATTAAAATGTGATGACAAGATTTTTGTCATTTCTCAAATAATTGAAACTTAAAATGTGCTACAAGGCACTTTTTTTTTTTTTTTTTACAAAGTATGTTTAGTAAAAGTCTTTTTACATTATCTTTGTCAGGTAATTTTATTCATCTCCACTCTACAGATGAGAAAATTAAAGCCCATGGAAATTTATATAAAGTCACATGATTTGTAACTTACACCTAGGCACTTTGACTTGAAAGCCCATGCTCTCATTCCTTACACTAAGATCCCTTAATACTTTACAAATAATAAAGTATTTTATTCTGAGAATAAATAAGTTATAAGCTAAATTAGATTTTTGAGAAATTGTTAAAAAATATATTATTTGTGAATGCCTTTTTCTTTCAACCACCAAAGATGAGATTTTATAAACCTGTTTCTATAGACTTAAAAATATAAGATAGCTATTTAAACCACACACACACACACACTTAGAAACTTACAGTGTTTAGCACATAATATTATCCTCATATACCAACTTTAATTTTCTTTTCTCAGTTGTCATCTATCCCAGGCCTAGATGATGTCACATTTGAAGTATCTCCTGTAAGTGTCACTAGTGTCACAAATGAATCACATTCTGAAACAACTTCGGAGCTATCACAGGTAAGTATATAAGTTCCAAGAAACAAAAAGTTATCTATTTTGTTATTTTGAAGGGCTTTCTGAAGTTAATGTTTTCTTTGCCTGTAAAAAATAAAATTGATCTATGCAGGCCGATGAAAAATCTTGAATATAATTACTTTCTTCAAGTTCACTATGGAGATTTTTTTTTAAGTTTTTATAAGAAATGTACTTTTTAAATGTTTGCTTACAAAAATTTTCAGACATACACAAAAATAGAATAGTACAATGAATGTCCAAATGCCCATCACCCAGATTCACCAGTTAAGATTTTGTGGCAGTTCTTCATCTTTTTTGTCACTTGCTGAAGTGAATCCCAGGATCATGTTGTTTCACCCCTATTTAATCCTTCAGCATTTCTGAAAAGTTCTGTTGTTCTCTTGCATAACCACAATGCCATCGTTATGCACAATATATGTACAATAATTCCCTTGTTATCTAACCACTTGTTGCCCAAAGTATGCTTCATGGACCAGAAGCATGGACATCATCTGGGTTCTTAGAAATCTCAGGTTCCATCCCAGACTTAACTGAGTCAGAATTTACATTTTAATAAGATCCCTAGGCGTGTTGTATGCTCTTGAAATTTGAGAAATACTGATCTAAGAAGTACCAATTATATAAAATGTGTTTTGAGATTTGATTTGTTCAGCTCAGCATCCTAGTAAGGGTCATACTTGACATTTGCTTCTTATGTTTTAATGTCCATTTATTTTCTGTATAAGTTTAAATTTCATTTTACTTTTTATTTCAAAAAATAAAAATTCTTCATTTAAGAATAAACTCCAGTGTACCTTAATGAGGTATTAAAATTTAAGATAAAATAATCACTAAAGTGATGATCTACCAAGTAATACTGAACCAAGTAGACTTCACATCTGTATGGAATTCTGCATTTGTACTTGGGAGCACTTTGCACAGGATATTTTTTAGATCATGACGGTGTTGACCATGATAATAATGGCCAACATGTAAAGGGTGCTTGCCAGGAGCCAGGCATACATCAAAATGCTTTTCATAAATTAACTCATTTAATCCTCACAACAACCCTTTGAAGTAAATATTGTATTATCAGTTCTACCTTACAGATGTGCCAGAAAAGGTACACAGAGGTTAAGTAGCTTGCTAAAGGTCAAATAGTAAGTGTAATAGCTGGAATTTTAACCCAGGCAATCTGGTGCCAAAAGTCCTAGCTCTTACCTGCTACATTACACTGCTCAAGCACCTGTGTTGAAGTCATTAAACATACTAAGCACATATGGTATGAGGAACTGTGAGATGAGCCATATATTCAGATATAGTATATATTTGTGGAATGAATTAGATGACCATTTACTTAATAATTAGATATTAGAAAATTTAACATGCATTTAATTAATACAGGAAATTTTGTTATAATCACTGGAATATGTATAATATTAATGTACAGGTGCTGTAGAGGAATTTAACTTTGCAAGGTTCTTTCAATTAAATGTGGACCACTCTTTTTCTAAAACAAGACATGTAAAAAATATTGAGTTTCCATTCTACCTAGTAGTTATACTTTGATAGATACTAGCTCTCATATATTTCTATAAATATTTAAGTGATATCTGTGTAACATTGAATATTAATTTTCTAGGTGTCATTATGAATTCCATCTATGTCTTTTAAAACTTACACAGTTGTATTGATCCTGCCTATTTAAGGTCTCAAAAATTTGATTACAAGTAACCATGGCTAAATTTTTAACAATTCAGAATAACCTGATACATCTGGCAATTTTAATTTAAAATTGTGTATTAATTCATCTGGAGCATTTACAAAGTTCTGTTGGTTTCCTGAGTTTAAAAATTGTGGTAAAGTTGTGTGTTGATTAGCTTAATAACTGTTTAGCATGTTTTTAATATTCAAAACAACTCATTTCTTCTCCATTGTTATTAATTGGTATATTTTTTCGTAAAATATTTTCAAATGGACTTAAGTATTGCTTAACACATAATTTTCATTTGCATTACAGTCAACTCACTTATCAGATAAAGGATAATCATGCACTTTTAAAAAAATCATTCATTCATTGCAATCACTATATATGAGTCAAAGATCCAAGTTTGCATACTGATTTTTCTGCAACTTTAATTTCATGGTTCAGATTTTATCATTACTCACAATAGAACACCCATTTGTACAGATTGAGGTTCATTTGAGAATAAAATGAAGGACAGTTGAGAGATGAGATAGAGGATTTTTTGGGTCATTCAGATAGCAAAGGAATGAGACCTGACATAATTAAACCTTGTTGAGGTCTCGATTATTAGGTAAAAGTTAACGGCTTAGTTTTGAGATCCAGTGGGTCTGTACATGATTATCATTTAGCCTGTTGTACTAGTATATGAGTTTATTGTCTATAATTTTTTTAAAAACATAACTTGGGTCTTGTTTAAAGTTTTTATTTAATTAAGTGTTTTGAACTTTTTGTATTTATGTATTTTACAGATGAATGCGCACACACACACATACATACGCTTTTGTACACTTAACAGTGTCATGTAACAGTAGTAGAAACCTAAAAGATTTTTTGATGTTTTATTTACTTCAGAATTTTTAACAGGTTTAATTTATATTTGAATTATCCGAGGGAAAAAACCTTAATATATAATTCACATTTATATATATAAAATTATGAATATTTAAAGATATGTCTTGATTTATCTATATTTCAGCATAGATATGTAGATATAAAATTGATTTCATTCTGTTAAGAAAATTCCTGTTATTGCTAATGTACAGATAATGAGTGAGAATTCACAAAAGTAAACTTATTCTAAATGTTCAATTGATAGAAAAATCAAGAACTATATAGAGAGATGGTCCTAGCTTTGTACTTAAGTGAGGGCAGGGTTGCAGTATGGACAAATTTGTGTTTACACAGTACTGTGAGATCTGCCTATATTATAAAAGCATTTTTACCTAAAAAACCATTCCCAGTATTCTTTACTGTAAGTAGTATTTAATCTTGACCACTCTGTGGAGAATTTTACCATTAATAGTTCCATCAGCAGCTGAAATATATAAAATCAGATAATTATGACTGTGAGAAATAGGGTTTTTTTCCACAAATTCTCTAAGTATTGCTTTCTAAGATGTTAGAATAGCCATATCCACTTAGAAAAGATAAAATAAATGAGTAATTCAATTGTGTAGATGATAGATACCTAGAAAATCAATTCACTGTCCATTAGATTTGAACAATTGACAAGTCAAATAATTTTATTAGCTTTATTAAAAGTTTTATTAAAATAATATGTCCAACTTATAATTTATGTTTTATAACAGCACTCTGGGGGCAAATAAAGCAGAATTCTAATATTTTTGATACCATGAGTATATTTGCATTTTTCAAGGAACAATATAGTGTTGATACTAAGTTTAGCTTCCTCTGAAATCAGATTTAAAGATTTATAAGTATTTGGAAACATGTAACCCATAATTAAATTATTGGTATTTAAATTTAGAAATATGATTTTTTTCAGATATTGATTACTTTAGAATTATAAAAAGAAACATCCCCTTTAAGTAACATGATAGACCCCTTTTGTGAATTGTCTAAAGATTTACACGCAATACTCTCTACAGCAGACCAGTTTACAAGACTCTGGACCACAGGAAAGTGAAGTAACAGCAGAAAATATCTTAACTGTAGCCAAGGATCCAAGATATGCCAGATATCTCAAAATGATTCAAGTGGTAAGCTAATTTGGTCTGTCTTCTCTGTCTAGCAGCCTCATTTGAAGTTCTTAACCCTGGAGGTTTCATTGTTATTTTTCTCAACCTGAGAACCACTGCTAAACCGAGTGACCAAGTTTTCTACTCTCTTACTTCTTTCCTACGTTTAATTAATGCCCTGGTTAAAAAAAAAAAAAAAAAAGTAACCAAAAGTCAAATCTTTCTAATTAAAATTGATCTCACACTCCAGATTAACATAGTTTAATATAGATTTGTGTAAAGATTTTTGCTTTACACAAAGTTATCATTGCAAATCTTGGATGTATCGATATAGAAATGAGAGTGGACTATTTATTTGATAAATCATATGGCTTTAGCTTAATTTTCATATGCTAGCACAAATAGATTTTTGTGTGAATTTTTACTCTGAATTTCATCTCTCGGTGATTTGGTTCATAGAAAAGAATATAAGTCTCTTGGCCATGTAAGGTAATGCTTTTTTAATTTATTATGTGATTTCAGAATTTATATTTTTTCTAAGAAATTGTTACATGATATGATGCCAAAAATATCTGCAGTTGTCTGTAATAGCAGAAGCTAATTTCTTTTCATTCCTGTGGAAAGTCCTATTGCAGTGGTTGAAGGAGCTATCTGTCCATTTTTGTTATTAAAAATTAATGTTTTTGTACTATTATCAGGCAGAAAAAGTACTAATACTAAAGATAAACGTTTTTATTTTGCTGTCCATGGCATTATCACCAAGTAATTTAAAAACAAATACTGTCAGCCAGAAAAAGTAGATTGGCTCATTTAGAAGCTACAGTGGTGACAGTGGAGAGAAGAAAGTACATTCGCTTTTCCTAGCTATCAAAAGTGGATTTGTCACTTTCAGAATTCTTTGTTGACAATCAATACCCTGAGCTCTAGTCTTTAGAAAAAAAATGAACCGGACTTTGTAATGAGGATATATGAAGTTCTTTAGTTAAAAGAATAAAGTAGAATTAGTTTAAATATGAATCATAATAAATACATTTTTAAAGCTAGAACCCAGGAAAGCTTAAGCTAAGTGTAAAATATGGACTGTTAAAAACAGTATGTTTGATTCTTTCAAACAAAATAGGAAAAGTTCAGAGTAACTCTGGAATGCCTTTTTTCAGTGTTTTCTTGCCTAACATATATAAAATATGAAATGGGAAAATCTACTTGATGATTTCTATAGGAATGCTCTGAAATCTTTTATAAAAGACTGTATCTTAGGATATTCTTTATGCATTACCTCTAATTTGACAAAACTTAAAAACTCTTATTTTCCTTTTCTGTATAATTTCACTGTTCCATATATTCCACAAATATTTATTAAACACTTACCTTAAGGTACTACATTAAGTGTTATTTAGATTTATTTAGCCAGCTAAGTTTTCCAGACACTTGAAATTTTTATTTTTGTGTTTTGGGAAAATTCCATTGCTTTTCAGAATTATATATATCATATATATGTGTATATACATATATGTATTTAAATGACTTCTTAAATATTCATTTTCTTATCATATGGCTTACTGTGTCACTAGAAGTAAAAGCCAGAGTCCTTCACAGGCCTGTGGGATCCTATACAATTTAGCTTTCCCCTGTTACCTTTCTGATCTTGTGTCTTTGCCTGCTCCAGCTCCACTGGCCACTGGGCAGTCTCCTCTTGCAAGGCCTTTGCATCTACTATTCTCTCTCCCTGATACATTTTTTTTTTCCAGATATTTTCATGGTGTACTCCTTCACTTCCTTTAAATCTTTACTCATTTTAATTTCTATCTGACCCCATTCCTTTTACCACTTACCTGCTATTTTTTTTCATGTAACCTTCCATTAAAATGTAAAATACTGTATATCTTACATGCTTACCTTGTGTCACTCCCACTACTAGAATATAAACTCCATGAGGATAGGGACTTCTTTATGTACTGAACTATTCCCAGTTCCTAGAGTAATACCTGGTACATAGTATTTACCTATGAATGAAAATGCCTGTATTTTCTCTATGCCATTTAACCTTTTGATAGGTTTTGGTGATAGATTTTTTTTTTTTTACACTAGCTCAGTGTTTTTAGACTGAGAAACTTTGTCAAAATGCAAGTTTCTGGTCCCTACCCTACTAAATTATAATCTCTGGAGCTGGGGCTTGGAGCTAGAGCATATGTATTTCCAAAAAACCCATTCTGATTAAGAACTGTTTAAAAATATTTCAACCTATATTATAACATAATTTAAAAAGTTTTACTTAGAAATATTTAAGATAGAATAAATAATTTTTCATTTTACTAAAAACAAAAACCGTTCTCTGGCAGTACTTGGAATTCAACTTCAGCCCATTCTTTTCACTTAGTTACTGAGTATGAGCAGGGATTCAATTTTTTCTCAGACTTTTCCTGTTTTTAGCCCAATTTTCCTGATATGTGTCCTTTACCTCCCCTCTGCCTTTTCGGTATGGGTATTTCTAATTCCTCAACATTTCCAGAGTTCTGGAAGAACTGCTTCTTTGTGGTATCTCTATCCTCAGGCACATGGATTTGGCCTTCCTCTGCTATGCTAAGTCATCAATTATTCTTTTAACTGCTTTGAATTTCCATGTTACTGTTTATATATGCCTCTTAATCATTAAAATTGGAGTTTGTGTTCTATTTTTTTGTGCCTTATTATTTGGGGTAGTTTTCAAGAATAAGAGGGCAGTAACATCTTTACACTGCCATCCTGAAACTGCAAGTTTATCCAAGTTAAATTTACTTTTACTGTTTTTAGTTTATTGTGCCAACCTGTATCCCAGAATCTTATTACCCAACTTTTGTTCCTACTGCTCCCTGTCCTGAATTCCATTCTTCATACAAAACCACAAATCCTTCCCCATATAAGCTTCATGCTTTTCCACCTCTGAATCTAGATTCCCCTTCTCTTGATTACTTCTTGTCTAAATTGTACTCATCTGACATGTTCCTGTGAACACTTCCACTAAATCATCCCAGATTCTGAACCCATCAACACATAAAGCTTCAGTAATAATATCTCCCTTCATTGACCTATCTGACCACTTTATCTGTATTTTTAATGGAACTTATCACTTCATACCATGTTGAATGATTATTTATAAATATTTTTATCTCCTCTGTTAAAAAGAAACTATGACAGGAAGAACTATATCTTTATTCATCTTTGTATTCACTTTAACATTTTGTTCATAAAGGTGTTCAATCAGAATGTGTTGAATGGACTCTTTTATCCTGCATATTAACTCCTTCCTAGCTTTGTGTCACCTGGAAATGTATAGAAATGTTCCCATTTCTTCATGTTACTGATTTAAAATGTTTTCTAAGACAAAACCAAGAATAGACCAAGTAGAGATCTGCCTCATATTTGACATGAATCTGCCAATCATTACTCTTCTTAAGCCCTCTATAAAACCACCATTTCTCCTTTTTCCCAAGTGTATCATGGGTGATTGTCAAAATGCCCAACCACAGCAGTAGGCTATGTGTTTGACAGTGCCCAGAATTGTTTTTCCTGGGCATGGTCACTACCAGAGTTCCTGTCACTTCTACATCATCATTCAGTTTTGTGTTTTTGTTCAAATGTAAGTATGAAATAGTAAAATCAGTTCCCCTCAGTACTTCTTTTATCAGTTGAAGGATAAAATTTCAACCAATAGGGATTTATCAGATTCTCTGATTTGAGCAAAATTAAGCTGCCAGTATATCATGTCTGTATTTTATCCTGGTTCTTGTTTGCAACATGTTTCAGAAACTTCATCTAAATCCTCCATCTGGTCAAGTGGTCAAAAGTATACTCTACTTGATAATACCACTATTGCCTTTTATTAGCCTCACTTAGGGGTTTCTTTATCTAATGTTTAAGAATTTCCATACTCGTGTATATGTGTTAATTTACAGCTGTCTTTCTCCTTCCATTGTAAAACATTGTAATACATGCCTTTCAAATGCCATTTTCTATTAATTTCATTTCACTAAGTGTTAGTGATCTCTGATATTTATTTTGAAATTTCAGGTTTGCTCTTCACACACACACACACACACACACACACACACATTTTTTTTAGGCTATTGGATTTGTTTTTTTTTTTTTTTGGTATCTCCTCTTAATAATTAACTGCTAGTTCTTCCACTGTTCTTTTTTTCCCCATCATATTATTATTATTCATAGCCTTGCAGTTTTAATTGAAGATTTAAAATTTTTATTTTTTTATTGAGGTAACATTAGTTAATAACATCATATAAATTTCAAGTATACAGCATTATAATTCAATTTCTGTATACTCTATTACATGCTCACCACCAAAAGTCTAGTTTCCATCTCTTACCATATATCCTTTACCCATTTCACCCCTTTTCCATCTCCTTTGCCCTCTGGTACCACATTTCTATTATCTTTATCTATGCATTTATTTCTGTTCATGTTACTTTTTTGTTTTGTATTCCCCATATAAAAAATCATGTGGTTTGTGTCCTTTCCTATCTGACTTATTTCACTTAGTATAATACTCTCAATCCATCCAAGTTGTAGCAAATGGCAATATTTCATCTTTTTATAGTTTAGTAGTTTTTCATTATATATATCTATACCACATCACCTTTATCCATTCATCCATTGATGGATACTTAGGTTGCAAATAATGCTGCGGTGAACAAAGGTTTTTTTTTTTCAAATTAGTGTTTTTATATTCTTTGGGTAAATACCCAGAAGAGGAATTGCTGGATCATATGGTAGTTCTAGTCTTAATTTTTTGAAGACGCTTCATGCTGTTTTCCATTGTGGCTACACCAATTTGCGATCTCACTAACAGTGCATAAGTTTCCTTTTCTCCATGTTCTCTCCAACACTTACTTCCTGTCTTTTTGATAATAGCTATGCTAACAGGTGTGAGGTAATATTGCATTGCAGTTTTGATTTGCATTTCACTAATAATTACTGATGCTAAACATCTTTTCATATGCCTGCTGGCCATCTGTATATCTTCCTTAGAAAAATGTCTATTTAGATCCTCTGCCCTGAGGATGTTTTTATCCTCTGATTTCAGTTCAGAGCTCCTTGATCATACTTACAGGTCTTGCTAAGCATAATCTTTTGGTTCTTCTGAGTTATTTAGCACTTTTCCAGGAGTATAATCATTCTAATGCCATAAGCCAGCACTGAAAATACTGTTCTTCAAGCACCATCTGCATAGTTAGTGTTTTCTATATCCATATCTTTACAGAACTATAACTAGAACAGATGACAATACCACCTTGCTTTAGAAAATGCCTCACAGAAAGGCATTAGATACCTGTTACAATCTGTATCATTGAATCCTTCAATTTCTGCCATGGATATGGGAAGAATCTAGGTAGCTTTGTATCTGTATTCTGCATGGTGAAATGCCTTCCTGTTTTCTGTTAGTTTTCTAATCAGTTGTTTATTCTGCTAAGGTGGTTCATTTCCTTGAGTGTGACTGAGAACAAACAAGGTTCACAGGGATATAGACAGAAAGAAAAACAAATTTGACCACTTCTGTAAGAAGAACCTAATACCAGGCTTCATTGCAGATTGCCTTATCAATACTGGAAAGTTTTCCTTTCCCAGTAAGAATGTAGATTTTTATTAAAATGCCCAATTTTTCCTGACCTTAGAGGGTGGCTAATTTTTCTCTAGCTTACCCACTATTCAAAATTTAGTTTTAGTTATTAATATAGAGAAAGACCAATATCAGCATAATTAATCAAAATAGTTGTCCTTTGCCTATTGGTATGGTCTTGAGTTGTTTATCACCCATTGTACACATTAGTACATGTTACCAAAGCTGAATTTTAGAAACTTATATTCTGTCTAAGGAATTAACAAAAGAGAAGATAGCATGGTCTCCAAAAAACCTATCTTTCTGGGAAAAAAATCACTGTATTTATACCAAGAAAATAAAAATATCTTCCTAAGGTCCCCAAAATAATATTTCTAGACCCTCTAAAGGGTATTAACAGTGCCAGAAGCCTTCTCACCTCCTAAGGACAATAATAGGATTTCTTTCATTTTCAATTGCCTTTATATTATCATTATAAATGAGTTATTGTTCCATAACCAGAATCTTATACCTATAATTCCACTTAAGCTGTTTATCCTTTTCCAGAGAGTAGACAAATGTTTCTCAAGCCATTTTGCTAGTATAGCCTCTTTGCTAGTATAAAAACTTGAATTTGCTGACAATCCATGTAGTAATCACTCACTTCGGGTAGGGAGACATAGGAAGACATACAAATACAGATTTTAAAAAATTTTCAGGCTTCCTAAATATCAATGAATTACAGTCCTTTTGGCTTTCTTCCTGAGCTGCGTGAAGTCTTCTCTTTTGCGGGTCCTACCTATCTCCTGAAATGTACTGCTTTTATTTTGCTTTCCCTCACTTGTCACATACCTGCACACTATTTTAGAACATAGGTGGTTAAAACTGCTTAATTAATATAAACTCCTTTGAACATAAACTAGCAGAATTTTTCAAATGTCACAGGTACCAGTTCACAGAGACATAAGGAGAACCTCATTTTTTGATCCCATACCTTTTTCTGTCACTCCTGGATTACTACCCTTTGTCAAATATAAGAATGATTACAGTTCCAGAAGTAGTTGTTTATGTAGGACATTGGAATGCCTAAAAGTCCACCCAAGTCTTTACTCTCTACTTCTGGGATACAACATGATTTAGTTAGCTTTGTCAGCATAGCCCTGTGTGACCATGTTCAGGTCATGTCACCTCTTAAGGCTTCAGTTTCCATATGCATAAAATGAGATCTGACATTCTCTCTAGATTTATGATCTATTTAATTGATCCCCAGATTTGGATCTTATTATTAATTAATTTTCCTGGAACACCTGCTCTCATTTTCTGATTTTTTTTTTCCTTTTCAAGTAAGTTTTACCCAAGATTTTTCAGTGAGTAATACTGTCGTGTTCCAAATGTGGCAGATAATTGATTCTGATTTAATGTTTGTTGTCATAATAGTGCAGCACAAGCCTTTACTAAATTACATATTGCTTTTATAACTTAACTGGAATTGTGTACATAGATCACTTTTCCAACAATTCTCCCCCTTTTACTGGCAGAGTTTGGTGAATTCTTTGCCAGTAATAAATTGTGCATTGGGAAAGTCCGACTTCTACATTAAGAACCTAATGACTTGTATTTTTTGAAACCATATTTGCCAAAACAGTCTCTTCGGACACTTAGGCTTTTTTAAAGCTCTATTTTCTTTGGCTGGCTTAAAATGTGAATTGAATAATCTTCTTGGTTCTGGTGGTTCTTCTAATGCATCTGTTGCCAGTAGTGGATGTTGGCCTGGGGAAATGTGACTTCCATTACCTAAGGATGAAGAGTCTCCAATTGATTATTAAAGATATTCATCAAGAAGTTATGTACCTTGGCCCTTTTGAAACTAATCAAGAATGAAGTAGAGTGCTCTTTAGATAAGGTGTAGTTTTTGTAAGAGTAATTAAAGGGTTTATAACCTTGTTTGGGATATGACCCCAGTTTGACTCCATTGTCTAGAGAGCTCTGGGGTAAGTTCATTATCAGTGATCAACAGTGTAGTCAAAAGTAGTCAAGAGTGCTTCATATATACCCAGAGCTGTGCAAAACACTGCCGTGGATTTAGTTTAACAACTATATGCTCTTTCTTCTTTTCTTATATTTGTTTAACTCTGTAGGTATTATAATATTAATGTGTGTTTCATTTCTTTTATAATACCTGACTAATCAATTTCAAGATCAGTATTTTTTGAGTGCATAAATGTTTGGTGGGGGACAACTTTTTGTGGTATTTTCTATGCACTGAAGATAAAAACTGCATGTACAATGATTGCTTTCTCACACACATAACTGTAGATAAAGATGCAAATGAATGTTTAATTTGTTTAATTAATTGCATAATTTAGCCAACTTTGAACATTGATAAGGGAACCTACAAACAACTAGCGTTTTGTTGTATTTTTGGCAAAGAACTATCAAAATTACTTATTCTCTGTTACAGTCCATGAACTAGCGTCTTAGGAAACCAGGTATGAGGAATTATTGTGCCAGTTTTGCAGATTGCAATTTGTTGATATTCTGACTGCCTCCTGAACCTTCCCCAAATTGCCTTCAAAGTTAGGGAGCTCAGAACCAGTCATACTGAGTACACATTTAATGTTGAGAAGTATTGCTTTTAAATGACATATTTGCCCGTCTGTTTATTCTTTTCTATTTTATTTTTCTTATATGTGTTTGTTAGAAAACAGTGATATTGCTAAATTCAGTTTTTAATTTCTTACACTGAAAGAAAAACATGTAGTGGGCAGGTACTACTAAGTTAATTGTTTGTCACTATCCATTTGGTAATATTGTATGCACCTGCCTTGATTCTTGTCTGTTCCTCATATAGTCTCTAATATCACTGTTGCCATAATTATAAAGCTCAGAATATTTTGATACTAATATCTCATACTTTTTATTATAGTTATCCTTAGGTGGCATTCACTTAACCATGAAAGTGTTGATTTGTGAATTATTTGTTTCCAGGAACTAGTTATTAACCATAACTGTTTTTATTTGTGGTGCTTAAAGTTTTTGGGAAAATATATTTTGAACTGTGAACCTCATTCTCAGTCATAGTTGAAGAATTGTCCCATACCAACAAGCTTATATACAGATTGTCTCCATGAGAGTTATAGAAGGATATTTTGCTACTGTACACTTGAATTCTTTGTTTTTAAATAATATGTCAGATAATTAAAAATAATTTTAAAAGGTGGGGTAAGTGAAACATAAGAAAGTTAAGACTGCAAAACAATCTTTTAAAAATAATTGATAAGATAGTTAATTTAGGGTGTTAAATTTGTCAAATCAGTTTTTCTTAAGTATGAAAGTATGTTTGAAGAATATATTTCTTCAGGAATATATCATATTCTTTCTGTATATCATATTCTTGTGTCATTGGGATCATAATTAAAGCAATTGACATAATGTATAGGACAGCTTATCTGAAACAGTCATTTCAAGCCAAAACATGTAATTCTTTGTTTCAGGTTATTTTGCTAGAAGCCAATAATATTTACTTCATCTGCCATAAATTCACTATAACACCAGACCTCTGTATGCCTCTCCCCACAGAAGAAAAAGAAGGAATATATATAAGCAAGCAAGCAAACACAAGAAAGGAAACTTTTAGAAAGAGCTGAAGGTAGTTTTATATTTCATAGGAATTTCCTTTAAATGATATATAAAATGGGAACCAACAAAAACAGGGACATTTAGCAGAAAAATATTTTTAACTTTTAACTTCAGATCTCTCATTCCAACTCCTTTAAACAAGGAGTTTAGGTCTTAGAAGTTGTGACAAAAGGAACATTACTGTTAAGATTCATATGGAAGCATTTGATGACATACACTAACAGTGACAGTTTTTATACTTGCTAAAATGTGGGGTGTAAATTAAGAAGTTACTTAGATTTATTCTTTTTAGAAATATTGTGATTCTCACCCTAACTATAAATTTGTTTGTCTAAGACTGGTTTATTAATGGAAGAAAAAATAAAGACCAGAGGAGCATGAGCTGTCGTAAGGACGTGGACTCACCTCAGGTGGAAAAGAAGTGTCTTAGAACTTTTAGAGACCATTAACTTGAGAAAGGTATTTTAGTACTTTATTTGGACAAGGATCTCAGATAGTGTAAGCAGTCATAATAGGGTGGGCACTCCTGATGTGGAAGATAATGTGCCTTGACTAGATTACAGCAATGTAAGATGCAACAACATACCTCATTTGTAAGTTAATTTTTGGAAAGGATTATTTTACAATTTGGAGACATTGCTACTATGTTAATTATATTTTATAAGGAAATAAAATTGATTTCAAAATGTTTTATTGGGAAAAATGAATGAAAAATTATATATTCCTCTACCTGAAAAAAACTATACCTTTTGTATTTATCCTTTTTTTTAGATTTTCCATTTTATTTTATTTTATTTTTTGTTCAATTTATAGGGGTGACATTGATTAATAAAATTATAGAGGTTTCAAGTGTACAAATCAGTAATACGTCATGTGTATTGCATTGTGTGTTCACCACCCAAAATCAAATCTCCTTCCATCACTTATATATTTATCTTAATACTACAATTAAAAAAAAAATTCCTAGACCTAAGTTTCAACTTACCAGAGTTTTTCATAGTATGATACAGCCTCCCAACTTTTCTTATTCTTTTCCTAGCTAAAATTCACAAATGACTTTTATTAAATTAGTTAGACCACATGCCGATGACACGTTAATATCAGATTCAGGGCCCTTCATTGTTGTTCTGTAGCCACATGGAATGCCTAATTATAGCCATCTCTCTTAAATAGGTACTATGGTCTTTGAATGAGAAATTCATAATACAACAGTTCAGACACATTAACACTGTTGAAAAATTAATTCAAAAGTGAATATTCAGTGGTTTCAATCAGTAGAATTATCTTTATAATTAGTTACTAAGAATTCTATTTGTTATGTATTTTATTGCTATATTTGGAGATATTTCTTTAAATCCTTTTTCCAGAAATTGAATTAGAAACCATCTGAACTTATTTATTATACTTTAATTGAAGTAGTGAATTCCAAAATGATTTGCTATAAAAATTCTTTTAAAGTTTTATTCCTAGAAAGTAAATGTATAATTAGATTTAGGAAATTCTAATTGATACATATCAACAACAAATATCATTTGAGTGAAATGAGGTATAACAATGCTATAATGTAGCAGAAGTATTCACAATGACATTATAGCATTAATTAGCCTATCAAAGCAAGTCTTTAAATTTTAGATATTGTTTTTTGCATTGTAATGGAGGAAAATGGGTCTTCCACAGCACCAAATTACTCTTAACAAATACTTGAGGGGCTACAAAATCTCTAACACCTAATATTTATCATGTTTAAAGAATATCTAGTGGAAAAATTAATCACATGGAAAAATTGGTGCAGCTATATTTTCAGTCTCAAAACAGTAGCGATAATTTTTTTGAAATAATTTTTTAAAGGTTTTTTTGATAGGCATTTAGGTTAACCTTTCTTCTAATACCTAAAAGGCATCAGTTACTAATACTTACGAATAAAGTATTAGTGACTGGCTTACCAGCTTCCTGGGGCCCTAGTCATGGTCCATGTCATTCTTACTCATTTTGTCATGTGATTTCTTCCTTCATCTTTAAAGATATCTGATACACAGTTAGTGAGGAATACTTTCTCCCTGTGAATCTGATCTCTTTAGATAATCATTGAAAAAGGAATAATTCACTGTTAGCTCCATAGAAATCACTGTGAATAGTACCAGTCAAAACTTGTGAGCTTTTTTGCCCATTTAGGTTCAAATTAATGACCCGTGGAAGCAACAGTATCAGAGTTAATATCAGAATCTATTTTCTAAATCTATTTTCTACAGTCATTAGAAATAAAACTTCCCTTCTTTTAGATATCCATATTCATCCTGCAATAATTAAGAGATTTAATTTTGTATCCCTTCGCAGAGAGCTCCCAGGAGGAGAAAAGATTGTTGAGTATGCACACGCTTTGGTGTTACGGGTTGTTGAGTAAACATTCATTATCTATTATATAGAATATTTCATCTGAAAATTTTATCCTAAATATAACATCCTACTAATATATTTTATAAAATATAGTATAGGTATTTTTAAAGAGCATTATTGAAAATCAGAAGGCAAAGAAATGATTGAGTCAGTTTTACTAAGTTACAGTTTAAGTGAAAGGAGCCTGATTGGAGGACCAGCTGCTTTTTCCCACCTCATAACATCTTTTCAACTCCTATTCATTCCCTCTCCCTGCAAATAAAAAAAGTACCAACACCTATCAGGTCAATAGACCTTTTCTTTATTATTGACTTAGGTAGGGAAGAAAACTTCATAAACTTCATATTTTCCATCTTTCATAGCTGCATTGTTGTGATTCAGACTCATAAACGAAGGGGAAAAACTCTAAAATATAAGGAGCTTTTTTAATGTTATTTTAAAAAAGGAAAGTTCTTTATCTCTAGTAGATTTTTTCCCTTCTAAGACTAGGAAAATTTCAACATGGTTTATAAAGGAATTTAGTAGCTTGGCTTTCATTAACACAATAACAAGTAAATGTAAATACTGGCAGTCCTATAACCTCCAAACAGTTTTTGTGATATAAGAAACTAGTATTCAAGTATTAGTGTTGCCATCATAATTTCATTACTGTGGCTTCTTTACACACTTTCTCCAGTGACGCAAATACAGACGTGATTTTTTGGAACATCAAACTTATGGCTGCCTTCTCTCGTCTTCATTACTTATGTTGGACAAACTGCCATTATCACTTGCCAAAAATAATCCCACAGTTCAATAGATTTCAGTTTTGAGGTCTCTCATGTCCTCCTTAGACCACCAGTAGCCTTGTCTCTTGGAGATTAGAAATTGGACACTTTTTTTTTTTTGATGTTTAACAAACCAGACTGTTCCTTAAACTCTAAGAATGAATATAAAAACCAACAGCTTTTCTAAACAACATCACTAGAAACATAGCAGCAAATCCCTTTGTAACACAGGCCAAATTATTTTTGTATCAAGCTTGATGAGATTTGTATTAAGGTAACGATTATAGTAGTCTCTAATAGAGTAAGATATTTAAAGTTATATGTATTTTCCTTTATATCCAGATACAGAAATGACTAAAGACTCACTAAGTTTTGATAATATCTGTATTCTTTTGCTGGAATCAGCTTTAAGAAACTTAAGGTAAAAAATGGAGCTTATAGATGCAGACTTCCATTATTGTTATACTTGATTATTCTTATAACCAAGTCCATGAAACTACTGTTAAAACAGGGAGCTTATTTAATTCCACTAACATCTCTGTTCCCTATTCCTCCCTTCCCTTTACCACCTCCCCTCGTTCCTGCCCTACATGCACTTTCTTTGCTATATTTTAGGAAATGATTTTTTAACCTCATTTTTTCCCTCTTCTGTTTTCTTGGCTTTGTAACTTATTTGTATAACCTTTCTATCGATATTCTGTGGATTATACTAAAAAATAGTAAATAAATCACATAGTTGAGTTTGTAGAAAGACTTTATACCATCAAACCATAGTTAATAGGAACTGAGAGGTCTTTTTAAAGAAGTATGATGTTCACTCTCTGCATTTTTCTCATTTCTTCTGAGCACTTAAGTGTTTTTTTAATGAAATGTTTCAAACTTCTAACTTTCCCTATTAAGTAGTCAAATGGCATTTAATTATCAAGTAAAATTCCCAACCTTGTTGTTCAAGTAGTCAGCTTTCTCCTCTATTATTAAATAAATTTTATTAAATAATTAACCACATTTTATTTAAAAATCTATCTCCCAAGTCTTAGTTCCAGATAATATATTTTAAAAGTGGTGTTTATTTTAATCTTGTGCTTACCTTATCCCAAATGTAAGAGTCTATTAACATGGAATGCCTCTAAAGAGGTCACTCCTTTTTTTCTTTTCATTTATCCTTAAACTTCATAAGCTAACAAAAAGCCCAAAGTTTTACCTTTTACCATCTTTGTCTTCCAAACCAACCATATTTCATTTTTCAGAATACATTAAATATTGGAACAGTATTACAAAACCATACAGGAGTGTGGTTTTGAAGATAATTTCGTGATGGTGCTATTTATGTTTATCCACCTAATATTTAGGAGTCCATTGTTATGTTATCTAAGTCTTAACGGATTAAATTTTACTAATTTATAAAGTCAAACCTAAAAATTACGAAGGTAAATGTATAAATGGGCTTATAAATGATAGCCTTGCCTTTGCTTCTTCTCAGGAGAGAGACTCTTTCTGGTAACCTTTAGCTTTCCCAACCTCCTTTAACCTAGTTAGCCTGTAGAGAACTTGGATTATTTGCTCCTCCAAAGCAAAAATAAGAGATTATGGTTGTAGAAGGCATCTTTTCTGGACATTTTTTAAAAAGTAAATGAGACTTAAATTTTAAATATATTTTCTGATTTAAAAAAAATTATAGTTAATAATGATCTAAACTTAATTTGCAAGTTCCATAACATTTCTGTGAGAGATATATCGTCATTAACCTTGAAGACTCTTCATATGGAGTTTGTAATCCATTTGATGCTCATTGTTAGTATATGCTTGCCTAGACTTAAACACAGATTTTATTGGGAAAAATGTAAAATAAAATCAACATTTTGAAGGAAGGAAATATCTGGACAAATATATATTCTTAAAAAATACTGAGACAGGCTTACTTATAATAGATAATTTAAAGCTTTGTATATATTTCTATGTCTTTCTGTTTTTCATTTTAAATAAGCTCCTAGCCCCACTTCAAGACTGACCTCAGTGAATCCTTTACTGGTCATCCACTATAACTGCCTTTCCTTTGTTCTCATGTTGCCCATTATGCAGGCCGGTGTTGTAATCATATGTTTAACACATCTATTAGACTGTTCTACCTGAAGGAAGGGGCTGATTATCTTTTTTATTCTCTCAGCAGAAAGCATTATGCTGCCATAGTGATGTTAATCATTGAGATGTGGGATTGTGATATCAGAATTCTACTAACCACAGTAAATGTACTCCTGACCACCTATAAGATCCCTGAGACCAAAGGACAGCTACAAAAGAAAGCAGAGGAACCTTAGCTGGGTTTGTGCTCAGAAGCTTCAGGGTAGGGCTATGAACATTGGACGCGATCATCAGAGCTCCTAAGGGTCCTTTTCTGTACCTTAGATTCAAAACTGAATGTCACAACTGGGTAGCAACATGGGAGGACCCACAGGAAGAGTATGCAACAGCAATAGAGAGATGATTGAGTTTTTCCCATGTGAGCCCCAGCTCAGCTTACCCCTTTAACCATATGGAATGAAGAGTATGAGGGAGAGGGTCCCAACCATGTGTACAATCTTTTAAATCACAGTGACCCCACCTACTTTTGAAAGTGATATAAATCAAAGTCCTCAAATTTAAGATGCCTTTTGGGATGATGTGAAGAGGAGTTAACAAAGAAACTTGACTGCATCTTCTCCCCCTAGAGCTTTATGACTGAGCCTTTCAATAAATGTTTATCTAGCATATCATTTTCCAAGTAAATTGGTATTTATTTCGGACTTAGCCTTAATGGTATTCTAATTCTGAACTTTGAAATTTAAATATTCTCAGTGTTTTTACAGAATTAGTAATGTTTAATTTGGGCTTATATGGTATTGGATAACACTGATTCCATTAGGTCAGTTAAAATGTGTACCTTTAGATTATTCAAGTGCTATGCACATACTAATATAAATGCAAAATAAGAACTATTTTAATGAGCCATCTAAAAGGCCTTGTTTAGGTGGTATGTAGAGATATATAAAGGAGGCATTTCTTTAGCTTCTATTTCTTTTTCAGTTTTATTAAGAAATAATCGACATCTATCACTGTATAAATTTAAGGTATACAGCATGATGGTTATATTTACATATATTGTGAAATGATCACCACACAGGTTTATTTAACATCCATCATCTCATATAGATACAATAAAAAGAAAACAGTTTTTCTCCTTGTGCCGAGAATGCTTAGACCCTCTTAACAGTTTTCCTGCATGTCGTACAGCCCTGTTAACTACAGTCAGCATATTGCATGTCATATCCCTGGTATTTGTGTGTCTTATAACTGGGAGCTTGTACCTTGCAACCACTTTCTTTCAACTCCTCCTTTCCTTACACCCTTGATAAACACAAATCTGATCTTTTTTTTCTATGAGTTTGTTTTGTTTTGGATGTCACATGTGAGATCATACAGTTTGTCTTTGATTTATTTCACTTAGCATAATGCCTTCAAGGTCTGTCCATATTGTTACAAATGATGGGGGTTTCTCATTTTTTATGGCTGAATAATATATATATTTATAGATACAAATATCAATATAGATATATAGATATATATCTCACAACTTCTTTATCCATTCATCAATCAGGGAGCACTTAGGTTGTTTCCATGTGTTGGCTATTTGAAATAATGCTCTGAACCTTGGTGTGCAGATATCTTTTCAAGTTAGTGTTTTATTTCTTTTCCCAGGAGTAGAATTGCTGAACATAAGGATTTTTAATTTTTTGAGTAGTCTCCATACTGTTTTCCATAGTCATAATACCAATTTACAGTTTCACCAGCGGTGTACAAGAGTTCCCTTTTCTCCACATCAGCTCCAATATTTGTTATTTCTTATCTTTTTGATCATGGCCATTCTTAAAGGTATGGGGTGATACCTCATTGTGGTATTAATTTATATTTCCCTAATGATTAGCAATATTGAGCATCTTTTTATATAACTGCTGGCCATTCGTATATCTTCTTTGAAAAAATGTCTGTTCAGGTTCTTTGCCCATTTTTAACTTTAATTATTTGACTTTTTGCTTTTGAGTTGTATGAGTTCTTTGTATATTTTGGATATTAACCCCTTACCAGATGCATAGTTTGCAAATATTTTTTTTCATCCTGAAGGTCATCCTTTTGCTTTGTTGGTTTTCTAGAATATGTGCTGCTGAAGTGAGCACACTTGATTTTGTTTTTTTGTTTTTTGTTTTTTTGTTTTTTTGCTGTGCAGAAGCTTTTTAGTTTAATGTAGTCCTAAATTGTTTACTTTTATTTTGTTGCTTGTGCTTTCGATTTGATTTGCATAAATATCATTACCAAGGTCCATGTCAAGGAGATTTTTTCCGAAGTTTTTTTCCTAGGAGTTTCATGATTTGAGTCTTTTATCTGTTTCTAGTTAATTTTTGTGAATAGTGAAAGATAGGGGTCTGGTTTCATTCTTTTACATGTGAATATCCAATTTCATTTATTGAAGAAACTGTCTTTATTGAGTATTCTTGGCTCCCTTGTCAAATATTAGTTGACTGTATATGCTTGGGTTTATTTCTGGGCTCACAATTCTGTTCCATTGGTCTATTTTTCCATTTTTATGAAGGAAGCATTTTTACTAATTGAGCTGTTATATTGTGTTTTTTTCTTAGGGTGTTCCAGTGATGGCAATAAGAAACAAAATGATATCAGAAGGACTAGACCCAGATCTTCTTGAGTAAGTAATTCTTCTAATATATTACTGTCAAAATATTGAATTTATCAGTTATAATAAGAGTATTTTAAACTCTTTATTTTTTCTATATAGTTAGTTTTATGATTGAGGAAACCATCTTCAAAGATAGTGTCTCTGCTGTGTTACAAAAATGAAAAATCTATCCTGTGCTACTAACACGAGCCTTTGTGCATTTAAGAGCAGTTACAATAGATCAGAGATAAATCTATTATTTCCAAAAGAGTTGGAATTTGATATTAGTTTTGTTGCATAGCAGCATTGTCCACAAGAAGTAGTGTTTTTTTCTTTCCATACTACCTTCATCTTTTCTTTCTTCCATTATTTCTTTTTAAAAGTTACCTACCGGGTTTTCAAAATGTAGGAAATTTAATCTACCATAATTTAAGTTGAGCCAAATTGAGAAATAAATGGGGTAAAGTCACTCTAGGTCCACATAAATGGTTATTATGAAACTAGATATTGGTTTGTATGAGTTTTATAAAATATTTTTTGAGAAATGCTGAAAATTTGTGGCTTAGACATTTGACAACTATTTATTCCATCCAAGCAAACCTGGCTACGTAGCCCATCCTGGATAAAATATATCTTAATGGATTATTCAGAACTAGTCTGTTTTGCAAGTATCTAGATACTTGTAAAGAGTTTTTCCAGTTTGGGGTTTTAGTTCACCCCGATGTATATAGCTATGTTGTCCAGGCATTCATACTGCACTAGCAGTATACCACTTTGGAATTTGCCTTGGCTGTCAGCCCTTAAGGAAATGTGTGCATTTTGGAGGTGAAACATTATAAAAGTCTTTTCTCTCCTATTTTATCTTCCAAAATATGAAATTTAAGAATTTTTAAAAAGTTTTCAAGAACAGATTTTCAATATATATCTACATTTAATATACCCAAGTAGCACAACAATTCAAGTGCAATGGCATGGATTGGTAATTTGAACTAAAGCATCTCCAGGATATTTGACATTTGTTCTGGAAATTGTTTCTGACACACACTTTGAAAGCAGATGGATTGTGACATATATATTTTAATGTGAATTGAACATGTGGGTCCAATCTATTTGGTACTCATTGTAATATATGTTATAAATATACTTAACATTGACCATGACCTCTTTTTGCTTCTGGAAATACACAGTAGACCTTCTGTAATAACAGCTAAAATGATCTACAGTGATGATTTTTCTCTATAGAGAAAATGTAATAAATGGAAAACCAGCAGCCCTGTAAGCATCAGCATATGCTGGATATCCAGTCCCTTTACCCCTTATTGGCTTCATTTCAACCCTGTCCAGACTAAACCTAGTTCATAATCCTTTGCCTAACAAGCCACCCACACTAGCAACTTGAAAATCATCCTTGATTGTGCCCCCTTCCATACCCCCTACTATGTCAGTCACTGTGATTTTTTCATTTATATTTTTCACATCTGACCACATGCCTCCATGCTCATTGCTGTTTAGTCCAAGCTCTTATCATTTCTCACTTGATTATAATAGCTCCTGATTGGTTTCCCTATTCTCTTTTAATCTGTCACTAAAAGCCTGAGTGGATTTGTTCATACTTCATTTTTGCTTCAGATCTTTCTGTGACTCTCCATTGCCTTCAACATGTAGTCTAGCATATTAGAATTGCATATAAACGTTTGTATCATCAAGATTCAGATTCTCTCTCTAGCTTCATTTCTTGCCACTCTCACGTAGCTGTAGCAAACTACTGGCAGTTCCCTGATTGGATCATTTCCCTATTCTCTTTTGGCATCTTTCAATGGTTTCTTTCTTTTCTGTGGAACTCTCTCCATCTTATTGCTCTGGCTGATTTCATATACTTCAAGACTCCATTGAGGTATCACCACTCTATCCATGGATGAATCCCCAGTACCCCAATATTTCCTTGATATATCTTACTTAGCAAGTTCGAGGGTATGTCATTGTCTGTAAATGTTGAGAAACATTCAGTTGCAAGGTGGTGCCAAGTTTTAGGGTAGAATTCCAGTAATAGCTAAAACATTGTCTTACAGAAAAGCTGCTCCTCAACCACAGCCTGGAGCCGGAATTCTGACCCATTACCTCATCAGTATAGGCCATCGGTCACAAGGGGCACTGGTTGGAGTGGGGGTGACTCACTATGAGTTATCGCCACTACTACTAGCAAACCATCTCCAACTGCATTTAGCTGGATATGATAAGTGGGGTTAACTGCCTTGTTAAAGAGGAATTCTGGCACTTTGAGAATCATGTTTACATAAAAGTTAAAGAGCCTCACTTTAGGAGAGAAGTTTGAGCTGATGAAGGAGAAAATGTGCCACCCAAGTGAAGAGTGTACTTCATAGCTGAGAACTTTCATCAAAGATTGTTCTGTTTTATTTTTTCTTTTTATTAGCCCTAGATACTAAGACAGACTCATTATAACAGAAGAAATAGCCTAGATCTGTCTGTACTGATCAAAATAGCAAAGCTGAGGTTAATATAGAAGTAAATACTGATCAGAAAATATATTGTTATTTGATTGTGTATAAAATTGTGGAAGCAAAGAGTGCGTGATTTTAAACTAAAACAGTTTACATGATAAGGGAGAAGAGAGCCTGGCTCTTTTCCTAGAAAAATGGCTGTCATTGAATTTTGGAAAGTCTATAAAGCTGAAGAAATGCTTGATAATTACCAAATAAATAGTATTTATTTGCTACTTCTAAGTGATTATTTTTAAAAATCCAAGTTTTTGAAAAAGTAGTTCTTCCATAATCAAGAATGAGTCCTGTTTAGCTTGTAAAAACTAGTTTCCAGTGCCACTGAAATAATAAGTTATGTGAAAGAGTACTTTTTTCACCATCACACTCAAAAGAGTTTAAAAGGAAAGAAATTTGAAGTTTTAAAAGTTAATCTGTTTCAATTTTGTATTCAGTATATAGAATAGGTAAATTGTGCTTTATAAGTTCTTTCAATAAATGCCTGGGTTTTTTTTTTACCAAGGTTAAAAAATGGAAAAAACATTTCTCTTATGCCCTGTTTTGTGCTTACATTTATGTCCCAGAACTAAGGTTACTGTTATTACATATTAACTAATATTTTTACTATTCTAAGATATAGAGGTTAGGCCTGCCCATCAGTATGAAGTGACATTCATGATGGTTAAGGCTCAGGCTAAAGCAGACTTTAGAAATGATCAGTTTGCTGGGGTTCAGATTCTTCCCTGCCTTGTATGACCCTGAACTAATTACCTGATCTCTCTGTGCATCAATTTCATCATCAGTAAAATGGGAAATAGAAGAATTTATAGCATTGTTCAGACTAGGAGAATAGTGTAAGTACATAGCATAGCTCTGGATAAGCAGTAATTGTTCAGTAAATATTAGTTGTGATTTATAAATGTTTTGACGGAGGAAGATGTTGTAAATCCAACATCTTTTTTTACCAGGCTTTTGGAACACAACTTGTTTATAATCCTCTAGTTGCCTGTATTCCATTGTGTTTTCAACAAAGAGATATTTAACATACACACAGCAGCTGTCTTCCAGATTATATTGTTTTCTCAAACTAAAAAATTACATTTTAAAATTTGCAGTAAAGAATAAATTTCTGAAATTGAAATTCAAGTGGCCATACTCCATATTTGTAAAAGAATACAGTTTGTGTATTCTTTAAACATATTGATTTGGTTAAAGAAAGCATGTGATTGAGTTCAAGTTACTGTGCAGGCTTTGAACAGAACCAGCTCAGCTGGCATTTGTACTGGAGATACCTATTCAAGAGATTTATACCCTTCTCTCAGGCTGTGGAATGACCAATCTTATGCTTGCCAAAGTTAAAAGCAACCACCTGAGCCTGCTTACTACTGATACAAGAGGGGGTTTATTAGTGTTAACAAAAAAGATACTGGAAAACAGGGAAACTTTGTTAATTATATTCAAGACATGTCCAGCAGATTTTCTTGCCCTCAAAGGGAATTCCTTTTCTGTCAATGATCTCTGTCTACCTCTTGCTACACAACAACATAATGGATTAAAGGTTGAGTTTGAACTGATTGAGGATACAATAGGCTTCATTCCCCAACTAGATAATTCCAAAACTAGGGGTTTTTTTAATTTTAATTTTTTAGTTCTTGCTGAGTTGGGTTCCCATTTAATTTAATTGTCAGTCCTCAACCACTGGCTGGCAGACTGTCAAAAAAATTGTGATTGGTTACAAGAATGAGAAAGATAATGAAAATATCAGAAGGGTACTGGTTACAGGAGCATTTATGGTCTTGCTCCCTGGAGTATGTCATCAGTTTGGCTCAAATAAACTCACATAAAGATTAAAAAAAAAAAAAAAAAAGGCAGTGTTACATTATATGTCCAAAAGTTTGGTCATCATTTCATCTTTTGAATTGATTTATGACCAAAATGGAGAATTGTGGACAAAAAGAGAGATTCTATGGAAAGTAATCTCATGGGGTGATCTGATCATAAATTCCTAACAAGCATGTTGTGTAGTCATGCCCCAGACATATAACTTTTTAATAACAGGTTTATCTTTACCTGAAGCAAACCCTGTCCATTGTATCTGTGTACCTAGGTTAACACACCTTTGAAAGAACCACTCTCAAGAAAGCCCATAATCGTGTTAACTATCCTGTAATCTAATCCCTGGCTTGGTTTTTCTCACTCTCATGTAATCTTCTTTAAGTTCCCTCCTTAATATCAAATGCATAAAAGAAGCTCCAAAACTGGTATTTTCTGGAGCGTTTGAGATCTTGCTCCCCAGCATAGATTGTCATTTTGGCTCAAATAAACTTTTATAAAAATTCAAAAGAAAAAAGATGGTATTAAAAAGCATTTGTGGTCTGACAGTGGCTAAACCTACAGCTATAAAATAAATAAATCAGGGAGATGTAGTATACAGCATGGAGACTGTAGTCAACAGTACTGTACTGTATATTGGAATGTTGTTAAGAGAGTAGATCTTAAAAGTTCTCAAAAGACAAAAAAAAATTTTGTAGCTATACTTAGTGATGGATGTAAACTATACTGATTGTAGCGGTCATTTCACAATATATACAAATATCAAAATATTATGTTGTATACATGAAACTAATTTAATGTTATATGTCAATTATGTCTCAATTTTAAGGAATAAACAAAAATAAACAAAAATATTGATGAGGCTATGACAAAATTAAAACTCTTTGCGCTGTTGGTGGAAATATAAATGATGTAGCCACTATGGAAAATACTACTGCAGTTTCACACAGAAGTTAATCATAGAATTACCATATAATCCAGTAATTACACTTCTGGGCATGTACCCAAAAGAAGTGAAGCAAAGGCTCTAACATATATTTGTATATCCATGCTCATAGCAGCATTATTCACAATTGCCCAAAGCCAAATGCCTATCCACAGGTGAATGGTTAAACAAAATGTACTATCTGCACACAATGGAACATTATTTAGCCTTAAAAAGAAAGGAAATTCTGGTACATGCAATAATGTGGGTGAACCTTGAAGAGCTTTATTATGATAAATGAAACAATCCATTTCAGACAAATATTACGTGATTACTCTTAGAATAGTCAAATTCATGGAGACAGAAAGTAGGAGAGTGGTTGCCAAAGGCTGGAGGGAAAGGAAATGGGAAGCTGTTGTTTAAAGGGTGTAGAGTTTCAGTTCTGCATGCTGAAGAGAGTTCTGGAGATGGTGGTGATGATTGCACAACAATGTGAATGTAAAATAAATGACTTCTTCAGAATCCCAAACTTGGTTATGCAATTTTAGTGAAAACTTATATTTCATATAACTTCTCCCCACCCTCCACCCATTGTTCTGCCAAATGGTCTACTTTCATCTACTGTTGCATCCCAGTATACCTTACACTCTAGCTACCAAATGACAGTTTCCAGATGCAGCATGGCATACCATTCCCATTTTTTAATTTTACACAGAGCACTCTCTTCTTCACTTATTCCCACATTTTCTGTTTGCGGCAAACTCCTGCTCATATCCAAAACCCTTCACAAGTGTTTTCATCTCTCTGGAGTCTTCTCAGTAATTCAGCAGAGTGAATTACTTTTTCTTTGTATGCAAGCATAGCTAGTACAACTGTATTTGTGTATATCACACTGTATAACAACAATTTGTTTGTATTTCTGTCTCCCTCACTAAAACAGTCAGCTTCTTCAGGGTTAGAACAGCTTGCTGTTCATCTCTGTACCTCCAGCTCCTAACATAGTTTCTGGCAAGTTGTAGGTGCATGATGATGATGAGAATAATAATTATATAATAGTACTACTACTAATAATCGAAAATAACATTTATTTACTTTACTTATCATGTGTCAGATATTATATTATATACTCTACTTTCAATAATTTATTTTAATCACCACAAGAGTCCAATTGGGTACAGAGTAGTTAAATAGCTTCCCCAAAGTTACCCAACAAGGAAGTAGCAAGGCTGGCATTTGAACCCAACCAGTCTGTCTCCAGAGTTTGTGTTCTTAACCACTATGCTCTCTATAGCATCACATATTTTAAAAGGTGGTTACATATATAAATTAGTTTTATAATTTCACTCCCTTCTAAGGCCTAGCTTTTACCCTTTTCTTAGTAGCATTTATTTTAGGGGAGTTGCATACATTGTTTTTTGTTTCTTTGAGTTGCCATAGATACTAATGTAATTTTAATGTAGTATTCAAATAATTCCCTCTGGTAATTTTTTTTCTTTTTAACAAAGTGAAGACAATAAGAAATCAACTATACAGCAAAGAAAAATTTACTGGGGAAAATGTGCCCGGTATTCATGCCTATTCCTTACAGTTCTTGCTGCTGTGAAGAATGATGGAGATTGTGGTCCTGTGTTAGAATTTTGGGCAGTTGGAGCATCAGTCAAAACCAAGAAATGCTGTAGCCATCAAAAATTTCACTATATTGAATATATATGACTTCCTCAAAGGCATAATCTAAAATTGAACAGCAGAGTAAATGGGTTTATATGTGACAACTAGGGAGCAATGGCCAGCTTTTTTCTCTGTTTTGTAGCATGCCAGATATGGTATTAAAAAATATCAGCCAAAACTCGGCCATAATTTTTAGTAACTAGAAGTAAATAGTAGACTATACATTTTCTTATTTTAGTAGTAGTAGTAGTTATATCTCTGGCAAAGAACAGTTTTATTTGTTGGTATTCTAAATCTTTAATTAGACTCAAGGAGCTTGAGGGAGAAATAAGTCTGGTAGTTGTTAATTTTTAAGACAGAGCAGCTGTATTATTTTTCCTTTACCTCTTACTTTCCCCAAAAGTATACTTGCCTAATTTACTTTCTTGGTAAGAGTGAATAGAGGTGGGGTAGTAGTGCTACCATATTAACTGAATGATTTACTGACAACTGCTGTGGAGCCTAAGTAGTTGACTTTTAATAACACCATTAAATTTTCATTTTGGTTTATTATAGCACATCCATGCAAAGTTGGAGTTTAACCATTCACGTATCACCTTGTTTTGCCTAGGGAATGTTCAAGACACTATTTTTACCAACTCATACTTTTTATATTTATTTTCTGACAATAAAACATATAAGTAAAAACTCAGCAAACATTAAGAACGGTCTTTGTCCAAACATTCTTCTCTCCACAATATTTCCACATTGCCTGTATTTCTTAATAGCCATTCTTGAACTCTCTTCCATTTTAAAATTTCTCCCTTCAGCTTTCCTGAACATGAAGATTTTCTTTTTCTTTCCATTGTTAGCTTTCCCTTCTCTGTACCTCATGAACACTTGGAGGCTGCATGGTTAGCACTGGTCATGCCAGCCTCTCCAGATCACATCGCTGTCTACAGTTCGATCTCCATGGTAATGAGAAGCAGAAAGTGCTGAAGTAGCACACTCTGTAAGGACTGGCAAGAGAAAACAGTGCCACAGCCTGTACAGGAATAGCACTTAATCCCCTTAGTGCAGAAGATGCCAGAGAGAAGCTCACTGTGGCGGAGAGTGGGAGTCTCTCTCAGTTAAGGACACAGACTTGGCAGATTTATTAGCAGCAATATTCTAGGATGAACCTAATTTACAGTTAGTAATGTGTTTTCAACTGGAAAAACCTTGAAAATTTTTTTCCTTCTCTTTCAGGAGGCCAGATGCTCCAGTGCCTGATGGCGAAGGTGAAAAAAATACAGAAGAAAGTTCAGATAGCGAGTCTTCCTTTAGTGACTAAGCTTAATTTTACTAACAATTACGTACCCATGTGTAGGTATACATTTACATTCTGTCAGCAACAGACCCTGAATTTAAACTCTTAGTCATAAAAACATCAAATGGACAGATATCTACCATCAGCCTTCCTCTGTGTTAAAATAAATAAATATATAAAGCATTTATAACCTGGCAGAGTGTCTTGTTACCAAAATAAAGGGCCCTGAACCAAAAAATAAAATAGCGTAAAAAAGTGCAATTAGGCTATAAAAACTAAGATGGAATATTGCAGGGAAGCAATGAACTACATTAAATTCAATGTGAAGTGATCAAAATAACACTCAATGCAAAAACAAATTTAGCTAAGTGAATCATTCAGTTTTGCTGACTATTTTAGCATGAAAAGTATTACATGCATTTATATCACAAATTAAAGAAATTTCTAGCAGAAAGTAATACTGGATTGAAATTTTCTGTGATAATTTAAACCTTATATATCATATACAAAATGGATATAGAATTTATTGGTAGTATTTATTAGCATCTAGAGCTTTTGACCACTTGGCCATCACTTCATATAGTATCAAAGTTAGGTATTCTTATTATATTTTTTATCAGATAGAAAATGAATTTAAGGTAGTTTCAATGTAGTTCAGACTGAGCAAACATCATTGTCATCAACTCTTCATATTGCCTAAACAGAAAAATATATTTAACTTGCAGTTTTAAAATGCCCTCACCTCACCTTGCAAATAATTCTTCATGAATAATTATTTGCACACAGTTAGCCCTTGGTATTCACAGAAAATTGGTTCCAGGAATCCCTAAATTCACGGATGCTCAAGTCCCTTATGTAAAATGGCATAATATTTGCAAATAACCTTTGTGCATCCTCCTATATACTTTAAATCATCTCTAGATTACTTATAATACCTAATACAATCTAAGTGCTATGTAATTTAGTGCTGTATTTTTTAGGGAATAATGACAAGAAAAAATCTCTACATGTTCAATATAGTGGCACCCATCAAAAGCCTAAGTACATAGTACACATTAGCAAGAGTGTCACATTTTAAAAAAATATTTTTGATGCATTGTTGATTGAATCCACAATGCCGAACCCACAGATACAGAGGGCCAACTGTACTTAGAAGGAAAGATTTGATTGATGGTACTCAGTTTAGGTCACCTGAAAGTAGACCCTGAGAGAAGGACTTGTCTGTATGTAGGTCATTTGTGAGATGATTTTAGGAAATGAGAGAGAATAGAAAAGGTAAGGGGGAAACCCTATAAGAGGTTTATTATCAAGGTTGTCATTTTGGACTTAAGTGCTCCAAGACCTTCTTAGAAGCTTAAAGAATGACTCCCAGCATTGTCCACCTAATACAGACTGGATCATTTCTTAACCAGTTCCCATCCTGTTAGTTGAGGGTGACCTCCTGGAGCATTAACCACCCCTGCACTTGTGGACTATGCTTTTGAGTGGGAAAGCAAGCTCCCCCAATGTTGAAAAAGAACTCAAATAAAGATGCATGGCCCACGCTTGTGGAATTTCACGATCAAAAAAATATACAAATCTGACCTTAGAACTGTCTAGTGCAGCTGTGGCTAATATCAAGTTGACAAGAGCATGCAATGTGGAGCAAAAAATATTTGCTGCCATTTGACACTTGCCTATTCAGAACTGCTCCCGTCCCATGTTAAGTTCACTCTGTCACCAAGTTTACAAGGTGATGGCCAGCCACAGTCTATATAAGACTACACAGGAGGATTAGTGAGACAGGCTACAGTTCCTGTTGCTACATCTGGACCCAAGGCCAAAACTCATTCATCATCTCCTTCCTCCCCCACTTATTTGAGATTTTTCTAGCTCTCTACCAGAAACACTAGTTTGGTTTCCTGGTGGAGTGACCCAGACCTCCATCCTTTCAGGGATTCAGGGTGTTGGGAGACTTGGCCTTTTTAGGCTCTGATTATCACAGTAGTCTGTCTGTGTCACACCAGGCATGGAAGAATCAAGAATCAAGAATCTATCCCAATGAATCAACTGAGTTCCCGACGCATTCTCCCTGTTTGACTGTGTAGCCACAATCCTAGCTCCTCATGTTAACCAACATCTTAACTTCACTCCTTTTTGGCCTGTTATCCCACAGACATGAGCAGCCCAATGGGACCAGTTGACAGCAGTAGTCTGTTTTATGGGATCCTTACTGTGCTTCCTGGTGGAAGTGTGTCAGCTTCTTCCTCTTAACCCTGTCTAGGAAACAGGACCTCCAGTCCAGCAACAAGCCTAAGGTGGCAGAAATGGGAAGCACAATTCTGCAAGTAGGCCACTGGGAATGGGGGTGAGAAGGGCCAAACCTGTGTCTATCCTGATTGCTGGACCATGAATTCTAGCAGTTGCGAACATGGCATCATGTACAGGCCATTGGCATGTATCACATCCTGGAGAACAGCACCCCAGCCCTGCAGATGTCATCTCTGAGCTTTTGTCTAAGCTGACCTTATAATAGACCATTTCATTGTTCTCAAAGATATTATTATCAGCCTCTTTAGTATATTCTTTATTGCTTTAGTAAAGAGATTGTTCTCTGGACCCTTCTTTGGAAAACAGTAAGTTGGTTCTCACCACATATGAAATCCATTCTAACATTACCACCTTTCTGAGCCACTGACTTCTTCAATACTTTGACAAGGCAATTCCAGCATCTCTGTCTCATTTAGTGTAGACCATCATCATGGCCAAGTTTCAAGAAGCCGTCCCACCAGCCTATTAACACCAACTCTATGAGTCCTTGCCTCCACCTACACGTTGAATCTTGAGTCATAAGAAAGTGTTCCAATGTTGATAAACTTTCCCCTATCCAGCCTTATATTTCTGCTTCTTTAGTCCAGCACACTCAAGATCTATTCCCACACATGTGCAGATTCCTGCCAGTACTTGTTAGCCAGTTCTTAAAATTCTTTCAGTAATAAAGCTTTTTCTTCTCAGATTAAGGACTTTATTTTTTCTCTCAGCTGAAATGACATTAGTTATCATTCTCAAGGCAATGGGGGAAGACAAATTAGATCTTGAGGTAGTAAAAGTCATCTTACAAGGCATCTGCTTCAGGTGAACACTTTGTATGGTCTCCAGGTTTAGGGAGGTTGGTGTCTTCTACTGAGAAAGAGCTGCTTTGGATGACATGGGGGATTCAGAGAAAACCAGGGGTTCAAGCTCCTCAAGCACATTCACCCAAACTTTCTTATCTGATGTCTCAGTCCCTCTCCTATGATATCTGGGCCCTAACTTTAGTAAAGGAGACTTATGGAGGCTGCACGTTTTATCTCCTTTGCAACTCTGTCAACTCTTACAATTAAACTCTGGGTCTGATTCTAACCACAGCTCTCCTATGGCTGAGGAGATAGTGGTCTCTTTAAACACTACCAAGGTAGTGGGCTTTCACTGTGCTCTAAGATGATAGTGGGAAGATCTGAGTCTTACTGTTACTTTATGTTTCTAAGGCTTCTAAGGCAATAAACAAATGCTAGCCAATTCCACAATCCTTTGCCCCATTCTAGTGACCTAGCTACTAGATAAGCCATTGTTTCTCATCCCAATCCACCAAAGGTGAGATTCTTAGAAACTGTGATATACACCAGGGATTACTACCATCCTAGCAATAAAGAAAGTGATCCAGTTCCAGAACCCCATACTAAGGATCTACTTTCCATGGACAGTCTCATATCAAAGCCCTTTGTTATATTCCTCTTAAAAACCAACATTGAGACAAACACTTGGGTATGAGTAGTTAATTTGCGAATTAATTTCAGGAGTCAGTAGTAAGAGAGCAGGAGGAATGAGAAGGGAAAGAAAATACAATAAAGGGTATATGATCAAGATTGCCACTGTGGGTTCTTGGGACTTGATTCTAGGACCAGAACCACCTGAGAAATGAACAAGTGCTTCCAAGAATTGTCCATCAGAAGGACCAAAGGCTGGACCACTTGTCCACTAGCCCTACACTCATTGGTTTCACTCTTCTCCATTTATGCAATATACTTGCATATAGGCCAAGGGGCTCCCATGGTCTAGAAAAGGACATTTTGTGACAAAATGGGAAAATAGGTCACTTGTCTGAGATGGGTTGCTGTCACCAAAAGGTGAGTCTGAGCTTGAGTGAAACTCTCTACCACAGCTGTGTTTGAAAGCCAAGGTGGGCCTGGGGCATTTATTGTAGGGCATTGCCACAAGTATCAGCTGCAGACGATGCTGCTTCTAAAACACCAAATTGACCCGAACTTACTTTTATTTAAAATGTATAATTTTCTTCTTGGATACAAAGACAAGTTGGACGGTAAGCCACACTCAAGATTTCCAGAACTTTTTCATTAAAATTTTTAGTTTTTAAAATCGTCCAAGAATGACCAAAGGATAAACAATGACTAAATCTATATCTTTATAGTCTGTTGCAATTATAATGCGATTTTTAAATGTTTCCCTTTACACATACCCCGCCGAGTTTTTCTGTGAAACTTTTGTATCTGACCCAGGACATGGCTCCCATTAGAGAGTAAATTGTGTCCATGTGCTCTTGAAGAGAGCCCAGGCAACATAATGTGCAGAAAAACTTGTTTCTGATCAAGTTCTTTACAAAAACAAGCTTGATTTCCAGGATTTGTGAAGAACTTAAATTCTCACAATTTAATCTTTTACTTTAACAGCTGCTGCAACGGTGCCTTGGTGTCTTCATAAAAACAGTCACTTTTACCTTTCTTGTTGATGAGATAAACAAAAAGATGGCCATTAAAGCAAGTGTCACGCTTAGATTTTAGATAGATAGGTTAAACAGACATGTATCTGCCTTTGGAACACAAAATATAAAGATTTTATTTATAACTTCATTTTCTCTGTTCTCCAAAAGATATTACTTTAGATTGGCAGCTTACAAATAAATAAATTTGAAAATAAACTCATTTTACAATGTCATCAAATTACTTACTAGGCATCTGTGTATACTTTCATTCAAATTGGTACAATTAGTTTAAAACATTTTAGAATTAAACACTTTGTTTCACAGTTAACATTACATTTTTTTTTGCACTAAGTTCTAAGTATTGGAATAATAACATTTTCAAGTCTAGAAAAAATCTTAACAAATATCTAGTTTAATTGTCTCATTTTTGACCAATGAATAATTTGAAGGCCAGAGGAACTGAATGATTTCCCAAAAAAAAAATGCAAGAAAGAAAAGGTTATCTGTATAAACAAAAATGCTTTATTAGTAATATTCTTATCTTAAATATTAATACTTTCAGTTACCCATACAAAAGCAAAATTCTTAAAATTTCAGTAATCTTACTAAAATTTCACATTGTAATGTGCAAAGTGGAGCTGTGAAAAAATCTTTATACTTTCCTTAAGGATATTCTACCATCAATCTCTCAATTTTTTATTTGTATTAAAATATATGACCCTGTGACAATCAAGTAAAGCTACTTCTACATTTTCTTAGGGACATCTTAACCACACTAGTTTGTACTTTGCTATAGTATCATTCTAGTTTTCTAAATCAAACCTTAGAAAATTCTAAGAAGCCAGCATCATAGTTTTTAAGTGGCCAGCATAAACAGAGTACCTAGATAGCAAAATTAAAAAACCCCAGGGGTAAAATCTATGGCAAATTCCTTCCAAGACACAAACTACCAAAATCACTCAAAATGAAATAGATAACAGCTTTATATCTACAAAAGAAACTGAATTTGTGGTTGAAAACATGCCCATAAAGAAAAATGGACACCCACATGACTTCATTGGTGACTCCTACGAAAAAAGGAAGAAATAGTGCCAAATCTACAGAAACTCTTCCAGAATATTGAAAAGAGGAAACTACTTTCTAAGTCATTCTATGATACCAGCATTAATTATATACCAAAAATCAGACAGACATTACAAACTATAGACCAATATCCCTCATGAAAACAGAAGTAATATTCATAAAAATTTCCAAGCAAATTGAATCTGATATCATAGAAGATATACAGATGTTCAATGAGCATATGAAAAGTTGTTCATCATATATCATTAGGAAATTGAAAATTAAAACAATTGTGATTATACCACCTACTTATTAGAATGGCTAAAATCCAAAATACCAAGAATACTAAATGCTGGGAGGATGCAGAGCAACAGGAACCCTTATTCATTGCTGATGAGAAGGCAAAAGAGTACAGTCACTTTGAAAATTGGTTTGGCAGTTTCTTACAAAGCTAAACATAGTTTTACTATACAGCTCAATCATATTCAGGTATTAAGTTAAAAACTTACATCCACATAAAACTCTACACATGAATGTTTATAGCAGCTTTACTTATAATTTCTCAAACTGGATGCAACAAAGATTTCTTTCAATAAACGAATGGATAAACTAACTCTGATATATCCATACAGTGAAAGAATAAATTAGACTCTTTTTTTGTGGTGCCTCGGAGGCAATCAGCTGCTTCTTGATGAAGCTGAATATCTCTTACCAAGCCACTGGCTGCCAGAAGCTCATTGAAGTGG
This sequence comes from Macroglossus sobrinus, assembly GCA_004027375.1. Taxonomy (NCBI): domain Eukaryota; kingdom Metazoa; phylum Chordata; class Mammalia; order Chiroptera; family Pteropodidae; genus Macroglossus; species Macroglossus sobrinus. The sequence continues at coordinate 185,993 of PVKZ01002703.1, forward strand.
ACGATGAATGAAAACTTCGCACCTTTTATGAGAAGCTGCTGACACTCTGCGTGAAGCATGGAAGGAGTATGTGGTTTGAATCAGGGGTAGAAACGACAAACAATGTTTCACCATGAAGCAGCGCATCTTGACCCACGGTTGTGTTCGCCTGCTGCTGAGTAAGGGGCATTGCTGTTATAGATCAGGGAGCACTGGAAAAAAAAAGCACAGATCTGTTCGGGATTGCATTGTGGATGCCAATCTGAGTGTTCTCAACTTGGTCATTGTGAAAAAAGGGGGAGAAAGATGTTCCTGGTCTCACTGATACTACTGTGACTCGTCGTCTGGGGCCCAAAAGAGCAAGCAGAATCAGCAAACTTTCCAGTCTCTCTAAAGAAGGTGATGTCCCTCAATATGTTGTGAGAAAGCCCCTAATCAAAGAAGGTAAGAAACCTAGGACCAAAGCACCCAAGAGTCAGCGTCTTGTGACTCCACACATCCTGCAATATAAATGTCAGTGTATTACTCTGAACAAACAGTGTACTAAGAAAAATAAAGATGAGGCTGTAGATATATGCTAAACTTTTGGCCAAGAGAATGAAGGTGCCCAAAGAGAAACGCCAGGAACAGATGGCCAAGAACATGGGCTTTCCCCTCTGAGAGCTTCTACCTCTATATCTGAGTCCAGTCAAAAATGAGATTTTGCAAGAGTAACAAATAAATAAGATCAGACATCGAAAGAAAGAAAGGCAGGAAGGAAGGAAGGGAAGAAGGAAGGAAGGGAGGGAAGGAGGGAGGGAAGGAGGGAAGGAAGGAAGAAAGGAAAGAAGGAAGGAAGAAAAATTGGTTATCAAGCCATGAAAAGACACAGAGGAACCTTAAACATATATTACTAAATAAAAGAAGCTAGTCTGAAAAGGTGACATATTGTATGATTCCAACTATATGACATTTTGGAAAAGACAAAAACTATAAATATAGTATAAGATCAGTAGCTGTGAGGATGTGAGGGGAAGGAGAGGAAGACTGAATAGGTGAAGCACAGGGTATTCCTAGGATAATGAAACTGTAATGTGTGAAACTATACTGATGGATACATGTTATTGTTCATTTGTCAAAACCATAGAACTATACAACACAAAGTGTAAACAATGGACTAGTTAATGTATCTGTAGTGGTTCATCATTTATAACAAAAATTGGTAAATTGTAACAATTGTATCACAATAAAGCAAGACAATAATAGGGGAAACTGGGAAGGAGGGATGGAGTATGTATATGAAACTTCTGTACTATTTGCTCAATTATTCTGTAAATGTAAAACTATCCTAAAAATAAAATCTATATTTTAAACAGTTAATACATTCTGTTCAAGTGAGGGATATCCCAGGAATGAAAGGTTGGATTTATATTAAAAAAAGAAAATCAATGTAATTTATTATATTAACAAACTAAAAGAAAAAATATATGATCAATTTTATAGGCAAAGAAAATGCATTTGACAAAATACAACATCCATTTCTGGTAAAAATTATCAATAAATTAAAAATAGAAATGAACTTCCTGATAAAAAGGGTCTACAAGAAACCTATAGCTAACATCATAACTCATGGGAAAAGGCTGAATGCTTTTCCTCTAAGATTAGGAACAAGACAACAATGTCTGCTCTTAACCACTTCTATTCATCACTCTACTGGAGATTCTAACCAAAACAATAGGCAAGAAAATAAATAAAGGCATACAGATTGTAAGGAAGAAGTAAAACTGTCTTCACTTCCAGACAACATTATTATAAAAACCCATTAGAATTTACATAAAAGCTACTAGAACTATTAAACGAGTTTCAGGATACAATATCAATATACAAAAATCAATTGTATTTTTACATAATAACAACAAACCATTGAAAATTGAAATAAATAATGCCATTTATTACCAAAAGGGTATACTGAAAACTATAAAACATTGTTGAGAGAAAGAAACTAAAGAAAACCTAAGGAAATGGAATGATTTACTGTATCCATGTATTGGACAACTCTATCTTGTTATGATATCAAGTCTTATAAAATTTTTATAGAGGTTAAATGCAATCCAATAAAAATCTTGGAATGCTTTTTTATAGAAATTGACCAGTTGATTCATATGGAAATTCAAGGAACCTGGAATAGCCAAAATAACTTTGAACAAGAACAAAGTTGGAGGACTAAGACTCCTTGATTTCAAGAGTTATTATAGGCTAGTAAGTTAAAGTGTGGTATTAATGTAAAAATAAAATGTATCAATAGAACAGAATGGAGAGTCCAGAATTAGACCAATTTATATATGGTGTTCATTTTCAACAAAGATGCAAAGGCAATTTAGTAGAAAAAGGGCAGCATTTCAACAAAGGGTGATGGAACAGATATTCACATATTACAAAGATGACCTTGAATTCATATGTTGAATCTTATACAAAATTAACTTAAAATGTGTCATAAACCTGAATGTAAAACCTATGACTATAAAATATCTAGAAAAAAAAATGGGAGAAAAGTTTTGTGACCTTAGGTTAGGCGAAAAATTTTTAAATGTAACACTAAAAGTATGAGCCATAAAAATCAAATTAATAAATTAGAATACCAAAATTAGAAACTTTTCTTTAAAAGACACTGTTAAGACAGTAAAAAGTCACACCATAGACTGGAAAAAAAATGTTTGCAAATTATATATCTGATAAAGAACATATCTCTAAAAAAAAAACATAAAAAACTCTCAAAACAATAATAAATTTGGTTTGAAAAGATGAGCAAAATATTTGATCAGATGCTTCAGAAGAAGTATACAGATGACAAATAAGCATACAAAAAATAATCACAGTATAATTAGTCATTAAGAATGCAAATTAAACCACAACGAGATACTACTACACACCTATTAAAATGACTAACATTTGAAAGGCTGACTATACTAAGTACTAACAAAAATGTCGAGGATTGGAGGGAAAGTTTACATATATAAATAAAGTCAAAGAAGATTCTACATATATATAATAGGAGTCTGTGAAGAAGAAAAACAAATCATATGAGGTAATAGAATACAAAAAGTACATGAAAACTATCCTAAAATAAAAAAGATTGATATTAAAATTATATATTGAGAAAGCACACTATATATCTGAAAATTAAACCCAGAACAGCGAATATCAAGACATTTTACTAAACCTATTGGACAATAAGAAAAAACCATCATTTGGGCATTGAGTCAGAAAAAGACCAAGTTGCTTCTAAATGAAATAACATTAAATTGTCATAAAACTTTTTGATAGCAATAATTTATGCTGAAAGACAATGGTGTAATGTATTTAAGATACTCAAAGAAAATATGAGCTAAATATTTTCTATCCAGCCAAACTAAACTTTAAATATAAACATATAATCAAACAGTTAATTCTAGAACTCAAAAAAACAACCATCCTAATTTAAAAATGAACATAGGACTTGAATGGGTATTTCTCCAAAGAAGATATATAAATGGCCAATAAGTACATAAAAAGATACTCATGATCACTATTTGTTAAGTAAATAAAAATCAAAAGCAAAATTAGGTGTCACCTCACACCCATCAGATTAGCTATTATAAAACAGCAAAGCAGTGGAAACAGTGTCAGTCCTGAGGATGTGGAGAAATTAGAACCCTTGTACATTGCTGGTGGGAATATAGAATTGTATGGCTGCTATGGAAAACAGAATAGCAGTTCCCTAAAAAATTAAACACAGAATTTCCATATGATCAAGCAGTTCCACTTCTGGCTATATACCCCAAAGAAATGAAAGCAGAGGCTCAAAAGGCATTATTCACAATAGCCCAAAGGTGGAAACAACTTAAATGCCAATCTATGCATGAATGAATGAACAAAATGTAGTGTATACATATAATGAGATATTATCAGCCTTAAAAAGGAATACGATTCTGATATATACTACAACGTGGATGAACACTGAAGATATTATGAAATAAGCCTACACAAAGGACAAATATTGTATGATTCCACCTATAAGAGGTACTAAGAGTAGTCAAATTCGTAGACATAAAAAAGAGAATGGGAATGACCACTGGCTTGGAGAAGAAAAGAATAGGAAATTATTGTTTAATGGGTCGAGTTTCTTTTGAGGAAGATAAAAAAGTTCTGGAAATGGACAGTAGTGATGATTGCACAATAATGTAAATGACCTAATGTTACTGAACTGTACACTTTAAAATGATTAAAATGTTAAATTTTATGTTATGTATATTTAACCACAGTTTAAAAAAAAACTATTAAGATTATGCAAGAACCTAAGACCTTAATTAGGAAATATTGTCTCCATGAGATCTTTCTTCGAGATCCAAAATCCCTCGAAAGGGAGACAAATGATTAAACAAGGTTGCAGTAGAGTTTAACAACCAATACCATGTGCTAGATATTGCTCCAAGAGCTTAAGACAAAAATTTATTTGTTCATATAATGAATGACTAAGTGCTTACCATGTGCCACAGGTACTATGCTAGGTGTCAAGGATATTGCAATGAACACAACAAAGGTCTCCACCTTCATGTAGCTTACATTTTTGTTGGGAGAGAAAGATAAACAAATAAGTAAAATATATTGTATGTCAGATAGTGAAAAGAGCTTGAAGAAAAATTAAGCAAGGAAGGAGAATAGATAGTAGAGAGGGTTGGGAGGGTTTCACAAACTAGTGATGGAAAGACCTAAACAGGTCATTTTTAAAAATCAAGATGAATGCTCTACAAAGAATATATACAGAATATTTTATGAATGTACTGATGAGGGGCATCTAATCTCTGTTTATAGAAGGGAAATGTCAGGGAAACTCTTTAGATGTAGCGATGTCTGATCTGGGTCGTAAGAAATGCCACAAAGAGGCATAAGTAGGAGGGGGCAGATCCAGCAGAAAGAGCAGCCTGTGCAAAAATCAGAATGCATGAGACATTATGGGACATCTGGAGAAATGAGTGATTCAATATGAAGTGGGAGATGAAGCTGGCAGGTTGGGGCACTGTGAACCTTGATGGGGGGCTTGGGTTTTATCTGAAAATCTATGGAGAACTATCAAAAGACAATAAACATGAAAGTAACATAATTAGATTCTGAAGTACATTAGTAGATTCTGCTTCAGAATCTAATTATGTTACTTGTTGTATGGACCTGATTGAAAGAAATCAAGACCAGAAATAAGGAGATATGACTAATGTATCCAAAAGAGGAATGATAAGGTTAAATTAAGATGCTGGCTATAGGGCTAGACAGAAGACCCACTTGAGAAATGCCTAGGAATAAATCAGCAAGATTTGATGACCAACTAGATGTGAGGTTTAAAGGAGAGAGAAATCAAGGATGATGCCAAGGTTTAAGGCTATGAAGACTAAGAATCACTTACTAAACTAAAAAGAGAAGACTAGAACAGTTTTAGGGTAAATTATAATTCCATTCGAGACTTGTTTACTTTGGAGCCCTTCTGGACATCTAAATGAAGCTGTTCAGTAGATAGAACAAGTCTGGAATTTAGGAGAAAAATCTAGGCTGAAGATATAGATTTGGAAGTATCAGTCCATAGTAGATAGACGAAACCATAGACAAGAATGAGATCATGCAGGAAACTGGAGCTACAGATTGGGAAGAAAGCCAAGGAAGTAACCAGGGGAAAACACACCACTCCTGGGACAGGTGGAGCAAGAGCAGCCCAAAACAAAGGGTAGTAAGACATGGTCGGAATTAGGGAGAGACTAGAACCCAAAAAGGATGGTGTCACCAAAGCCAGCATCAAAGAGTGGTTCAAGTGGAAGGAAGCAGCCAACCATAAACAAATGCCAGTTGGCACTTACCAAACCTTTTTATGTCATCAACTTTCCTACAGGCCTTGAGCTCTGGAAGGGAATGTGTGCTTCTTACCATCATATTCCCAGCTTTAGGTACACAGCAGTTATTTAAAAAGTATTTTGTTGAATAAAGAAATTTTTCAGCCATTGTTTCTTTAAGTTTTTTTTTTGTTGTTGTTGTTGTTTTGTCTCTACTTGCCTCTACTCACCTTTTGTAACTCCAATTATACATGTTAGCCTGTTGAGTGTTGTCTCATAGCTTGCTATTATTTTTTTCCATTCTTTTAGTCTTTGTGTCTCATTTCAGAAAGTTTCTACTGAAGTCTTCAAATTCATCAATCTTTTCTTCTTGCCATGTCTGATCTGCTGTGAATCCCAGCACCTTCCAGTTCATTGTTCATCTGTAAAGTTTTGACTTGGGTCTTTTTAGATATCTTCCATTTCTCTCCTTGTCACATTCATGCTTTCCTCTAACTCCTTGAACATATAGGATGTATTTATAATTTAATGTCAGATGTCTTAAATTTAACATTTCTTAAGTACTGGATATGTTTGCGATGCTTTAAATATTTTAGGGGTTTTGCAATAGAATGCAGTTAAATTACTTGGCAACAGTTATTGTAGAGGCTAGCTCTGAAGATTGGTTTGGTGGGTGCAAAACAGCTTTTAACTTAGGGTTAATTCGACCCTGATCTTGAGGCAGTATCCTTCTGAAGGCTCTCCACAGGTCCTTATGTATTAGGAAGTCTTTCTATTCCTGCTAGTGAGAGCATAAACTATCTCCAGCCCCGTGTGTACTCCAAGGATTGCTCCACCAGTTCCTCTCCAGCAGTTTCTTCTCCAATCTTGGTAGTTTTCTCAAACCCCTGCATTTATTAGCATTTAGTTGAAGACCTCAGGGGACCTGCTGTGGGTATCTGGAGCGCTCTCTCTCTCTCTCTCTCTCTCTCTCTCTCTCTCTCTCTCATTCTCTCTCTCTCTCTGTTTCTCGTTGCAGCTTTCTTCTTCCCAGAGCTTTCCCCCATAAAGTCTCTAGCTGCCCTGGCATCTCTGAACTCTAAACTCTGTCTCTTCAACTCATGGAGATCACCAAACTCTGCTGGGTTCCCCTTCCCTGTGCAGTGGCCCAGAAACTCGCCAAGCAGTAAACTGAGGCTTTCATTAAGCTCATGTTGTTGGATATTCTCCCTGCCACACTTTTTCAGAGATCTCAATCTTGCATTGCCTATTTTTCAATGTCTAAAGATTTGGACCCATTTTTTAGTTGTTTAAGGAGGAAGGGTAAATGTAACCCCTTGTCACTCTGTCATGACCATACGTGGAAACTCAGTGCTTCAACTTTAGACCCTTAAATTTAATTAGAATGTGAGCTCCTGGAATTTAAGCTAGCACATAGAACAGAAAATGGCACATAGAAGAGATTCAATAAATATTTTCTGAATTAATGAGGTGCTGTTTCCCCCCAACATTGCCTTCAATGCACTTTTTTCCTTTTAATTTTAACCATTTCCCTAATATGCCAAGAACATTATCAATTCTCTCCTCTAAAATATTGACTATCCTCTTCCATACCCATCTTTGTGTGGTTAACATTCACCTATACCATTTCTAAAATGTTTAGAGAGAGAAAAAGACCCTAAGAGAAGACTTACATATACTGTGGGTGCCTCTAGTTGACTTAATCTGATAACTTTATGAGCATTATCTCTTATCTTCAGTTGTGTATGCATCCAAAACAATGATCTAATCCAGTGGCCTAAATTTTCCTCAGAGGAAATGCTTTGTATTTCTCATCTGCCAAAATAATTTAACCTGGCCCTGACCTAGCTCTATAATTTATGGCCTGAAGACTAGAAAGTGCTAAGAAATTGCTAGTATTGGCATTAACTCTGTCACTTCCAGGCTACCAGGCTAAGTGCTAAAAAATGTCTCGAGTGAAATCACCTCCTAAATCAGATTCTCTTTTAGAAAGATAAAGTAAATTTATTTCAAAGTTAATAACTGTACTAACATATAGGGAGCATTTGAGCTTCCTCCATCATCCCTATAGCTAGTCTTCTTTCTTCCTTATTAGCATACTTCCCTTTTGAAAAATAGAATCATGCCACAAGAGTGGAACTACATATATTAGCACTAAGAGGCAAAAAAACTTAAAATTTTTTTTTACAAGTCAGATGTGGAATTAAAGAAAAACAATTCTGAAATGAAAACAATTTGTTTAGGTAATGTATTCTCCCCAAATTAAAATGGAATACCATACATAATTTTATTTATTCTTTTAAGCAAGGCAGCCCTCGGTTGACCTCACAGATTGCAAGGAACTTGTCAGGTGTGCCACCTGACAAGCCACAGCATAAGTGGCTTATCACTACTACTTTTACAGGGAGCATTTTCCCACTTGTTGCCCTTATTTGACTTCTATTTTTCCCTTTGAAATGATGAATCTGGATCTCTCAGTCCCAGAAGAAGTTGATATCACTTAGGCAACTTTGCTGAGAGTCCTCCCAGATCCTTAGAAAAGGCCCGGAAAAATGGTATGTTTCAAAGATTTTGGGACATTGCTTTTCAGATTTTGATGAAAAGAACAATGGATCTGCCTATTCAGGCTCATCATTGAGTTGAAGTTCAGACACAAAATTTACTTTCTGATTTTTCTGGGACATAATCTGTTAATATTTGAAAGTTTTCTTCTAGACGAGATATTCAAGTCCGTGTGTTTCTCATACACACTGGCCCCACAATATCCATACATTTCTAGAAGTGCCTGATTCTCTTCAGCCTTCTTTGTTCAGACAGTTGAAACTAAATAGGGGGACAAAAGGGATTCTTAGAGTTTCTTTTTTATATTAATTATTAATTAATTAATTAATTTTATTCTTTTAAGCAAGGCAACCCTCGGTTGACCTCACAGATTGCAAGGAACTTGTCAGCTTAAAATCCCTTAGTTTTCACTTTTTATGCCTATAGCACCCAGTCTTCCTAGGTGGTCTCTCATCCAAGTACTAACCAGGCCTTACCCTGTTTAGCTTCCGAGATCAGAACTGATTGGGTTTGTTCAGGGTGGCATGGCTGTAGATGAGTTTCTTTTTTTTTATGTAAAATAATTTAATTAGTTTAAACTTTATCATACTGCCCAAACAGGAAAATAAAGCAATGACAGTAGTAGCAAAGCAAAACTCTGTAAAGTTAATGTGGTAAACAGAAATTTAATTTGATTTTACAGATGACGAAGTGCTAAAACATTTTGACCACAGAACTTCTGAGATCTAGAAGGGGATAGAATATGGGAAGGCTGAGTTTAATTTATTTCTCCCGCCTTTTATTTGTACTAATAATCTGAGGGTTTTTTCAATGTTGGCTGTAATTATTAGGCCAAGAGATTTTAGCTGACGCAAGGTTGCAACATTCAGTATGCAGGAAAAATGGGACAAATGAAAGTCAAAATAAGTTTCTCTTCCTGGAGCTATTAGATGAGTGGGAACAACTTGTTCACTAATTGCACAGATGAAGTCATTTTTGTTTTACTGATATTAAAGGCTTGACGTGAGAATCTTTCAGTTCCATCTTGCTCTGCTATATAACGCTGGTGACAGGTATATAAGAACTGCCTGTTCTATCCAAAAGGTTCACTGTCTACCAAGTATTATCAGACTGTCTGTGTACATAGTTAAATTGCTCCCAGTGGTTTTGAAGCACAGCAGACCCTCCGTGGGGCAGGCACGCCTCAAGCTGTAATTCTCCTTTTTGGATTTCATAGTCGTCATTTGACTTTTGTAAAAAAAAAATTTCTTTTTGCTCACTTACACTTTAAAGATTGTGGTTAAGATTTTGCTTAAAAAAAAAAGACCACTTTTATTTAAAAACAAACTTACTTGCTTCCAAATGCAAAGAGCTTTGCAAAACATAGTAAAATACTTTACGTGATGTCTCAGATCCTTCCTTAAGTTTATTTTCATTGTATAATCAGTTTCATTGGTTGGAGAATCTTTGAGGCTGTTTCACATTTTGTTGAATACTAACACATGCCAAATTTGTAGACTCACAAGGGGTTGATGGTGTGAAGCAGAAAAGTTTTGCAAAATTAGGGCAAATTAAGCTAAAGGTCAGTGTTAGGATAGAATGTTATAATTTCCACTAGCCCACATGAAAGAAAAAAAAGGAAGCCCTACAGGTGAATCCAGGAACACCCTTTCCAACCAGTTCATTGTTGTTCACCAATGTGAAAGCAACATGGTCCATCGAGCACTCTGGTTTTTGAGAATTTGCAATTATTACTTGTTCTAATAGAGATATTGGCTCCACGCTCTTTTCAGGAGAGGAGTATTTTGCAATAACCTCTTCTTTATAAAGCCTGAGTCTATTTAAACACATCAGGCTACAATGTGCCCTGATATGAAAGTTGATAATATGAGACCTTTTGGCCTCTTGTCCTTCTTGTCTTGTAATGGCCCCAAATAATGAACCCTTTCAGATTTTTTGTTTAAATAATTTCTAAAATGTGTAAAGCCATTCAAACAAGCCTGCAGGTGCACTAATTTCTGTGGCAATATTGAAAGGCAGATAGACAATTATGGACAATAGACAAGAAGGCGTTAACCTGTTTATTATATTCTGAATTTCTTCCTAGTGCACATGTTGGCAACTTCCCTGCAAGGAAAAAGGTAGGAAAAATCAGAGGGGATAAAACTATTTTATTTTTGTAATAAAAAATAACACTGAATTTTGCATAGTAGTCCTGTCCAACAAACTGATAATATAAGCTACATTAATTATTTTGAATTTCTAGTATTTATAATTTTAAAAGTAAGTTTATTTTAATAATACATTTTATTTATTCGATAATCTAAATTATTATCATTTCAATATATAACCAATATAAGAAGTTTTATGAAACATTTTACATTCTTTCTCTTATACTAAGGCCTTGAAATCTGGTGTGTATTTTATATTCACAGTGCTGAATTAGGACTAGTCACATTTCAAATGCTCACTAGTTACATGTGGCTAGCGTCTACTGTGTTGGACAGAGCAAAGTTATAGAGTAGTACATATTCACTTACTATAAAGAAAAAAGAAAGAAAAAAGAAAAAGAAAGAAAGGAAGGAAAGAAAGAAAACAAAATATGAAAGAAAAAACAAAACATGAAAGAAAGAATGAATGAAAGAAAGAAAGAGAAAGAAAGAAAGA